>VZZY01007760.1:0-55570 GCA_013400335.1 Eurystomus gularis | reverse complement strand
AAACATTCTATGATTCTATGTAATAAACCTCCTCTCTAGTAATGTACATCAATTGTGAGGTAGCAGAGCTAGAGAGTTCTCCTAGCACATGGTCAGAGCATAGCAGGAAGGGAATTGTAGTGCATCATGGAGGTGTAATCCACCTGCCTGTGGAGGAGTCTCAGGGAGTGAGACAATTTTTCATTTTTTGCCTAAACTTTTTGTCTGAAAACTTTCACTCAGGCACAAAGGGAATCATTTGTACATAGGAAAGTGCATCTTGATGACCATGCATCTGGCTTTATTGAAGAATCAAAATCTATAGTGGTTTGAATCTGTTTTCAGTGGTCAAAAAATAAACTCTTGGGAAATTTCGTGGCTTAAGTGCTTTATTATCAACAGCTAAAGCCATGTAGGAGTTGGTTGTAGAACATGGGAGAGGTGCAGAGATAGAAGAAATATGGTCTTCTCATCTACCACTTAAAAAGTATTGTTTTGCTGTGCTTTTTCATTAAAACATTAGAATGTTTATGAATGCATCATATTTTGGTTAAAGCATCTCCTTCTTTATTTTACAGACAGTTTAGAATTACATTTCCTACAGCTGTACCCAGGAGCATGTTCAGGCCTGAATCCCACATTGCTAAGTTGACTGTAATACAGTAACTTGCTTTGGTTTATTTCAAAAGTTTGCAGTAATATGTAAGAATCTCATGCTTCATTTTTCAGAGAGTGCTTTAAAGCCAAGTGTGGTAAAGCAGAGACCATTGTGAAGATGCTGGGTGGCTTTCTAAACTGAGAGAAAAATAAACTAAAAAAGCAGCACAGCAAAATTCTCTTGGGTATATTTAAAGTTAGAAAATAGTTAACTCTTTGATATTGATTTAAATGCTATAAAAGTTGCTATGAGGCATCTTAATAGTTTGTATTTTCATCAAATGCCACAGAGTAGCCTATTCTGCACTGGCAGTGAGAGCAGCTCCTAGGTGTAAACAAGTCTGAGCCTTTTCAGGAGCAAACAGGCGTAGTTTCAGTGACTGGAAATACTGGTAGTATTTCCTTACACTCCTATTTTTTTCTTATTCTTTCTTTAATATAGATGGCTCTGGCTCAATAGGTTCACAAGCCACTGCTTCTTGTGTCTGTTCCTGTCTGTAAAATGAGGGTAGTGATCCGGCCGTCTAAAATAGTGCAGTACTGTGGAACATCTTCATTTTGGTGTCATTTTCTGCATCCACTGCTTAACTGCTTTGCCAAATAGTTGCTCAGCTTCAGTGTTCTGCCTGCATGTTTTAGCACCCTGATTGCAGGATCCCTCAAGGATGCCCTGCCACCCCTAGTTGCTTGCAGAAACAAGGTCTAGCACAAATGCCTGTGAGTCAGGTAAGTATGAGGCTTGAGTTACTAATGTGGAAACAAATACATGGAGTAGTACAGTGCCTGTCTGGAAATCGAGCTCAGAGGAAGAAATACCAACCTTTTTATCTACTGTTACCAAACTTTAATTCCAAACTGCCCTTCCTCAGTTTATGATTTTAAAGTAGTGAGCTATTTTCCCTCATTAATACCTAATACTTGTTAATGGCTAATACTAATGGCAGAGGCATTAATGGATATTTGCTATCAGTGCACAGTCATTACTCTTGAGATTTGTACTTTCAGTGCAAATGACACACAGAATGAATCCTGCTGTAAGCCAGCTTTTGTTCCAAATTCTCCAGTGTGACCTGCACTTCCAGTTGGGAGCTTGATTTCTTTGAACTTGTGACCCCCCGCAACTGGCATAGATGGGTTTCGGGTGGTGTTGTGACCCGCTGGTTGGAAATTGGAAACAATTACAAAGTGGAGAGCAAACCAGCTCAATTCCCCATGATATAACTGACAGTGTGATTAGGACAATACTTGGGCTCAGACCTGCTTCATAGAATCTGAGCATCATATATTTGAATTATCCTTCATGAATTTTGCTTCTGTTCCTCAGGATACAAAATGGGGAGTAGAGTTTGTCCCATATGCTGCTGTGGCACAGGAGCCATCCTGAAGTGACAAATAAAAATGCGAATCACCTTTGATATCTGGAAGAAGCTTAAGTAATTTAAGAATCTCTTTTCTTTGAAGCAAAATCATTCTGTTCCCCTTATAATCCAGTTAGCTGGCATTGTGTCCAAGCTTTCTTCTTCTGCTGTTCTGATGGAGCCTACAAAGTTCCAAAAGCAGAGAATGATTTCTGCCCCTGGCTGAAAATGAAGTTCATTAGCTTAGAAGTGCTGGCTGAGACCTTGCTAGAGAGAGAGGGGCTGCTGTTGTATTTTTTGCATCCCTTGTGCCATTTTGGACTTCAGCAGTATTTATTTTAAGTACATTTAAACACTGTAGAAGGAAGGGGCAGTTGTAATATGGCATATTTACATCATGCTGTCAGTTCCTGGCAGCTTACTCGCCTGTCAGAGAACAGAGCTAGTCCATTAAGGATGTGAGTGCTACTTATGCCCACGGGTGGTGAAACGTGGTCTCAAGGGTGGGAAGGCCTCCCCAGGCTAGCAGGTTGATTTGTTTTTCCAACATGCATTATGGGGATTTTTTTTTTTCCATGTCACAGAGACAGGAATTGGGCCATGCTACCTCCCACTTTTTCCTCCTTCTCTACTCTGTATAGGAAAAAGAGAGGCAAAGACTCTACATGAGATCAGCATGTGCTGGTTTTTCCCCTCATGTCACGCTTAAGTTCTCTGCCCCATTATAAAAATAAAAATCTATAAATAAAAAAGAACAAATGCTGAGGGGACAAACTGGACCCACAGTTATGTGCATGTCGTCACTTGTAGTAGTGTGCCCAGCCCCATTCCTCCCAGGCTTCATACATTCCCTGTTTCTTATGCTGCCAGCCTCTCAGGATGGGAAACATGCACAGATAGTCCTGGAGCTTTTTTTGCCCTCCCATCTCATAATGTTAATTGAGCTAGGGCTGAAATGATGTTGGGCTCACCTGCTCTTGAATTAGCTCATGCTCCTTTTATATATTTTTTTTCCTCTTTGTTTGGGGAAAAAAGGAAAAAAAAGGTGCTATGGGTGTTGCTTCCATGCTTTAATGTTGCAATAATAGCCTTCTCCTGGAATTTAGCAGTGTTTAGGTCTGATCTCTCATATGTGACACACTGTCTCTGTTAGCTTCAAGCCTAGGCACCCTATGATTTCCCTTTCTTGGAAACTGCTCTGTCTCAGCATGTGGGTAGGAAGCCATGTAAATAAATACCAACCACTTCTTAGCCTTCAGTAGGCATTTCCTTTTTCCTCGTGGCTACAGAAGAAACACTTTCTCACAGTTTGGCATCAAACATTTATAAAACTTTCCTGCTTGTGGAACTTTTGTTTAGACAATCAGATTCTTGGTATAGTTTTTTCATCAGTTTCTATTTTTACTCATCTGTGGTTGGTTGGTGTGTCAGTAAATACTGTCTGTCCGAACAAACACTTCATCAGAAACTTCTTCATTTTCTGGTCATTGAATAGTAAAACATTATAAGCATATTCTGTAACAGTGAAATATAAGTTTTAATGAATAAAAATTAAGCTTATCTAGTTATTTTCTTATTTATGATGGAATAAATAATATTGCTATTTCTGCCCAAAAGATTTTGGTTTTATATAACCTGTATTAAATATTTGAAACGGAAAACAAAGTATCTAATATTACTATGCAGTCCAGCTTTCAACTGAAAAAGATTATTTGCTTTTAACACAAAGTCTAATATGTGTTTTCCTGAATTGATATGCTCAGATATTTTTCAAGTGGGCATCACTTTGTTGTAGCAGCAAAGCTAACACATTGTTACCTTTTAAATGCTACCAGAACTGTTTAGGACATAAGTTTATAATATCAAAACAGATCAATAAAAATCAGTATTAGACGATAGTGTACTTCTAAATTTTATACATAAATATTTTATCTATAAGTTCTATATTGAGTTTCATGTAGTATTATTTACTTTTTTGTTGGTAAATTATGAATTTACTTTGCTTAGGTTTTTTTTTTTATCTAAGGGACAATACTTACGGAATGGATGACACTATGATCTCCTTTCTGGGAAAGCCCCAAAGGTTCAGAGAGTATATATCCCCTGGAAGCGGATTAAATATGAACTGTGATAAGTAGCTATAGACTGGCACAGAGCTAGCCTCCTTCATTGGAATTGTTCTTAGAGGAGAGAGTGAAGAATATACATATGTATGACCTTTGTGGGTAATAATTTCTAGGATCACTAAGCCAGAGGCAGTTTGAAAATTGATCAGATACTTTTTATGTCATACTCCCACACTGGATGTGGTAACTTCTGTGTTCAGCAAAACAAGACAGTAGAAACCATGCTTTTCCAGAAGGGCCTTTGAAATATGCTCTTTCCTTTCCTGAGGCCTCTTATGAAGCTGTCTAGGAAAGTGAGCCATTGTTGGACACATCACTGTATTTTTATAGTTTCACTCTTAGGTACATTCTCATCCAGTTCAGTTTCGCAATCTGCTGAAGCTTAGCCAAGTTGAATTGCATCTGCCTTCACAGTACACACATCTCAGTCTAGCTAGGACTTCTTCCAGTTCTGTGAAGTGGAAGTTGCTTTTGTGTATTTCTTCTAGGAAATATGTATTGAGGAAAATGAGTCCTAGTTCGGCTTGTCCCCTTTGCCCTGTTTTATGACATACAATAAACTATTACCACATGCATATTTCTTACTTGAGCCAACCGTCGTAAGTGATGTCCCAGTTCACAGTTCTCCAGCAAGTGCAGCGGGTGCTAGACTTTACAGCTAGTTCTGGTGATGACTAGACAGAGACTAGTCAGTTTGGCTTCATGTTGGCAGATAAGGGACTGTGAAGGTATGCTAAGCTTTCCAGCTTCTGTGATATATTGAACTTCCATAGAATCACTGGGTAGCCAAATTCATGAGAACCCCATTAGGTATCCACTGTGCAGATTCCAGGACATGAATCCTCTACTCACTCCATTGCCGCCATGATAATGGTACCAGCCTTAACAGTACTTTACTGGCCTTTGTAAGCTCTTAAACTCTGTACTGTGCTAGTAGCCTTTTCAGCAAGTTTATCATGATATGTAAAACCAGAATGGGGGTATGAGGATGCAAATGTTGCCCTTCTGACTTTTTATTGCTTCTACTTAGCATCAGGTGTATTTGCAAAGCAAAATGGAGAGGTTTGCCCTGGTTTATCCACCAGTACAAGGACTTCAGGGAAGTTTAATGCAATGGGAGCAGCCAATAATCTTAAGGCCTTTTTGTTCTGACATCATAAAGTAGCTTGAGAGTGTTACCAGTCCTTAATTTGAAGTGACGGGAAGCAAGAAAAGGT
The DNA here is from genome assembly GCA_013400335.1 of Eurystomus gularis. Classification (NCBI taxonomy): domain Eukaryota; kingdom Metazoa; phylum Chordata; class Aves; order Coraciiformes; family Coraciidae; genus Eurystomus; species Eurystomus gularis. The sequence goes on along the minus strand of VZZY01007760.1, from coordinate 50,233 downwards.
GAAATGACAGTGATTGTGCTGCAAAGGAGACTTGTGATGAAAATGCAAAAGGTGTTGGCTACAGCAAGAGTGAATAGATCATTCCTGCTGTTTGGACAAGCAAGCTGGTTAGAGTCTGATTTTGTTTGTATATGGTGTATATATAAAACCTCGATGATGGTATAATTTTGATTGATTTATATGGTTCTTGTATTTTCCATCAGAGCAATGAAAATTCATCCCTGGGATCATCAAATGCCACCACTGAATTAATAATAGTAATTATAGATAGTGATTAAGTTTATGTCACAGGTTACTCCAGATGCTATGCAGATGGGGTAGAAGAGTTCTGTATTGATTAGAACTTCCAGTTAAGACTGACTTTTCTTTTTAAGAATTCAGAGGAATGAAGGATAATAAATGTAGATGTTTATATGTCTGAGATGGATTTTTTGTGTTGTTTTAAATTAGGAAATGTTCTAAAAGGGCCAGTGAAAAGCAGAACTGGAATTGAGGTTTCATTTCTGTTGCAGGTATATCTATGAAAGATAAGGAGACATTTCAATTTTGGATATTCCCTTATGATAGTAAATGTACTGAAGGCATTACCAACTAAATAGAGCTTGTTGAGATTATGTTTCTTTGAGATTTGTCACACAGTATTGTTTTAATCTGTTGGGTTTTTTTGTTGTTGTTGTTGTGTTTTCTTTTTCTCTAGGAAAAAGAGAAGAAGTATATGCTTCCTTTGGACAACTTGAAAGTGCGAGATGTCGAAAAGAGCTTTATGTCTAGCAAACATATCTTTGCATTGTTCAACACAGAACAGAGGTAAGAAAATGTGCTATTCTGCAGACAATTCTATAAAACTGTATCTAGTTGAGCATTTTAATAACTGGGAGTGCAGTTCTGGTATTTGCATGACGTTGAGCCAACAAAGATCTTGATACTCTTGATTTATCTCCTTCTTTGTTGTTGCATAACCATGGGACGAAGGTTAGTGTCCTCCTAGCCACTCATGGGGTGAAAGAGCTCTGTGATTAGTCATCTAGTTCTGGATGGCTGAATAATCATCTCCTGATCCTATTTTTGTTTTGTTTGGCAATCACCTAGGCTTACCAAAACATGCATGACTTCTGTACCTTGTGACCAGATTCAACTGATGTAAATCACAAAAGAGTCATTGTGTTTCACTTTCTCCAGCGGAAAATCTTGCCCATCTGTAACTTTGGGAGTTATTCTATTGTTTGTTTGGGTTTAAATACTGCTGAAGTGGGCACAAATGAGATTCCTCTGCTTATCTAATTAATAGAATCTTTTCATTGTAGTGTTTGCCTCCACAGTTTTCCTTTCAGACTGATTTAAGTGGTGTGGTGTCTGTAAGTTCTCCTTCAGGAAAATAAGTAAAATTAACGGTAGCATAGATAGATTACCTTTTTTTTTTTCCTATTCTCTTTTGCTAAGTCCCTTCACACTTGCTCCCCCCTTGCATCGCCAAAGCTTGGCAATACATTCAGATGTTGCTCAAGATGGTGAGGGCTGGATGTGGCTCCCTGCAGAGACAGCTGTTATTGCTCCTGAACTGGCCAGAAATAGTCCTTTCGGAAGCAAGGAATGTCCCTCCCTCCTGCAAAGGAAAAGCAAAGCACAGGATTTCTGGGCAGTCAAGTTTCTGCTGGCCCCAGAAACATGAGGACACAATGTGAATCTCACTCTGAACTACCCTGTGTAGGCTTTGCCTACATCTGCTGACTTCTCAGCTAGCCTGCATGTGGACGTTGTCTGCAAGGAGATGCCCTTTGGAAGTATGTTGCACACATACTGGCTGGGAATAAGATTTCAAACACTTGATTACTTGCATTTCTAGAGCAAAGAATAACACTTTGGAAAACTTTTCATGTTTTTAAAAACAAATTATCTTCAAGTGCTGGAAATTAATGTGATTCTAATGATTCTGCTATATTGTGTGAATTGTCCCAAGACTGCACATACACCAGTCAAGAAAGATAACTTTATCCTGGTGGCTTGATAGCAGCTGTACAATTAAGTTCTGTCCATGACAAATCTGTTAATTTTAGCTTATTGTTTCTCCTTTGTTTCAGCTAATGCCTTTGAATATTTTCATAATCTGAAATATTAATCACTGAGCTGCTGTGAAAATTCAAGAGAAGCATGCATTTCCATTAGGAAGTTGGGAATTATTGGGTGTTATATAGCTGCGTGTTCACATTTTTCACTGGATCTTCACACACACTGGACAGCAAGGGTTTCAAAATTGGATGTCTAAAATGTTTGCCATGTCTTTAATAGCCCTGCCCATCTGGGCTATGAGTAGACCTGCCAGCATCTGCAAGCTGCTCTAAAAACATCCTTATATCTGTATGGGCATGTTAAGACATGACAGCACTGTGATAAGATGACAAAATAACTTTGCCTTGGTAGAGGCTGTTTATGGAAACAGTCTTGCAGCTTAAAAGGAGGCAGAAGTTGTTCTTGAAGAAGTATTTCTTGAATTCCAACGGCAATTCCTCTGTTACTATAAAACAGCTCAATTTTGGTATTTCTAAAAAATCTGCCTGCTGGCACAAATTGGTCAAAACAAGTTTAGTATCACTTTCCACTGTCTCCTAAATTCATAGATTGTGTCAGCAGAAGCAGGGGTACTGGGATTGAGTAATGCGATCTGTTGCTCAACTGGGGGCTGTTCCCTGTCCCAGATTCTTAGGGAAATTGAAACAAAGAATTGGTAAAGATCTGTTGAAATAAGGAGTCTCATTGTTACTTTTTGCTCATCTGTTGACTTCTGGTTTCTGAATGGGAGTGCGCATGTGTGAATATAACTTGCTTTTCAAAATTCATGTAAAAATTAACTTAGTTTCTGGGTTGGTTTTTTTTGTTGTTGCTTTTTTTTTAAGGGTGGTGGTTGCTTTTTTTTATTAGAAACCTTAGCAATTGAAAAAGAAATCAGCTTTCTCTCTCTGAGTTTGCCCACTGAGAGTTCTGGTTATGGAACCATTTTGCTATTTAAGATGTAGGTCATTAAAGAACAAAGGCAAAATCATCTGTTCCAGCTTCCATGATAGCATGGAGATTAATCTGTATCTCTTTTTTTTTTTTTTTTTTTTTCCCCCCCTCCATAATCTGCAGCATTTTTTTTCATTGACTATGCAAACTTTCTTAATGTTCAATTAAAGTGTTTTAATTTTCAAGCAAAACCCCTTTAGGAGATGAATTTTAATAAGCTTGTTGTCTTTTTCATTCCCAGCCCCTCATTGCATAGGTATTTGCTACAGCCATATGTTTCTGATACTGTACATTTCAATAGTTTCCTGGATTATGCACTACATTTTTTCCATTTATGAAAACCTTTCCAGTTCTGAAATATAGTTACTAGGAAAATGGTAATTTCACTGCATAGAAGGAAAAACCATCTTGAATTAGCTGAGGCTTGGGGATAGATGCAGAAGGAAACTAACAGTACCTGTCATTTTGATTTACTGCAGAAGTCAACAGTTCTCTGACAGGAATCAAATGTGACTTGGTAATGTATAGTAAATGGAGACTGTGATGATTGATTTCACAGTGAAGATAAATTCTCATGAAATGAATGTAACTGCATGTTTATGAAAAGGCTGCATTGTGAAATAATTAAATTATTTTCCTATTACTTTCTAATTAAGTTTTTTTTAAAGGGGGGAGAGGGAGGAAGGAAAACTCTTGGTGTGAAATAGATTTAATATTGCTTAAAGAATTGGGGGGGGGGGGGGGGGTGGGGGTTTTGTGTTTCAAACTAAGANGGGCTGTGAGTTTTGTGTTTCAAACTAAGTAATTTATTTAAAGTTCTTGAGTGGGCCCATCTACTTAATTTATAGACACCGTGGAAGACCTTTGGAAATGGACTCCTGTAGTTTACCTACTTTAGCAGTACTAGATATTAAAACAAAGTATATTAGAGTGAGTGCCCTTTAACTCCTGGCCATTTATGCCTGTGTCCATCTAAGTGAATCTGCGTTTAAGCAGCTGAAGTTGAGCTGCAGGGTCAAGCAATATGTGTCTAAACTTAAAGCCGTCAAGAAAATTAGTGCTATTTTGTGTTAACCATCCTTTTCTCCTCCACAGTAAACCACTGGGAAGTCTTTTAGACTGGAAAAGAGATGGAAATACATTTAAAATATTTGAAAATAACTATACTGTAGGGGGAAAAAAAATAATGTTTTCAGTACTGCTGTAGAACATAATGTGAAGTTGAGTAGATGTAGCCAGTGATGAACTTTCTTAGGCAGAGCTAAGAATGGAGGAGAGAGGATTTTGTCAGTGCCTGTGCTTACATAAAGGATATTAACCTTTGATGTCCTTCATTGATGAATGTGTCTTCTGCACAAGACTCTTGTGCACAATGTAAGAACAAAGAAAACATTTTGCCCATCCCAGAAAGTTTACTTTCCTTCTAAGATTTCATTCCAAACACTTTCCCTATTCCCCACATATTTCCTGTAAAAATTTGTTGATTGGTGCTTTTTCTTTTAGCTGAGTACTGGAGTCTTAATGTGCTTCCCTTTGGGAATCTATGCAATGGTCCTATCTCTCTCTATTTAAGGACTAGCAGTAGTTATTTCTGAAGATCTTGCCAAGTTGACTACAGGATACACATGGCACTATTTTACTAGATTGTGTATTGTTTAAAGTAATCCTTTGCCTGTGCAGTAGAGTACTTGCACTTTTTTTCCTAATTTATTGGTCAATAAATTGTATCACTGTATTACACCTCCATCTAAATACTACTTCTCTTTAAGTAAAGGAAGAATAATGAGTAAAAACTCTTATATTTTGCTATAAGCAGAGAAAAAGCTTCCTTTCCACCTCTAACTCTGGAGAGATGAATTCTTTCCCTTTCATGGGAGAAGAGATTCTACTAGACAAAGATTTTGGGGGTGTGAAGTTCTGGGACCTGAGCTATGGGCCCCAAGTGGGAGTTGACCTGTGAATGAGTCACAACCTAGCAGAATGCTTTGTTTTTCCTATTGGCTTCATGTTCCAGAGGCAGAATCTGGACCACCTGTGTCTCTGTGGCTCTGCCCTCACCCAGGTGGTCATGGTTGGGGTGGTGGGCGAGGCCAGGGCTACTTTAACCAGAAGCCAATCAGTCAGAAGAGTTTCCTGTTGTGTGTGGTTTCTGCTGGGGCTGGCTGCATCTTGCTGAGCTCTCAGTGGTGTCCTTCCATGTGAAGGGCCGCTGAGGGAGCCATCTCTGTTGTATTCAGCAGGTGATGCTGGCACCATAGTGGGCAGTGGAGGAGCTGGGCCCACAGGAACCCATGACAGATTGTCTGAAAGAAGACTTCCGAGGGGCTGTTGCTGAGTTCAGTGTTGGCCTCTGTGATCAGGCAACTGATGGCAGCATAAAATGATGATGGCTGAATCAGCACAACAGGGTGGTAGGTAGCAGGCTGAAAGCGTTTGAGTTGGTGGATTTTCAGGCCTTTCCTACCAACACTAGGAGCGACAGTGATACAAGGAGGAAGAGTTACCTGGTGGAGAGTCCCTTATCAGTGGTCTTTCTTATGCGGAAATCTCTGTTCCTCTTCAGACTCATTGCTTTCCTTGGAGCCAAAGAAGCAGAACTAGTGTGTGAAATTTTCCCTTCCTTGCAGAGGAAGATCCCAGCAAGTCTCCCTATCCTTTAGTTTCCTGCCCAACCAGGATCCAGATGAAACCAAATAAGGGTGTTGCTTTCCTCACCTCTATGGTTCTGTATGACAGCAGGATGTGAGGAGCAAATTCAAAGCATGGAACTGTTCATGTTTGCCTTCACAACAGTAGGTTCCTGAGTGTTAAATGCTCCTCAATAATAATGAAGCAGTGTGACAGAACCTATCATCCCTGCATGAAAGCTGGCTGTCTGGGGCAGTCTTGTAGAAACAGATCCTTAATCTGAGAAACAGATGAATGTCAAGAGAAGAGCGACCAAAAGGAATTTTTGAGGGCACACAATAGGACTGGAAATAGAACTGCCAGATGGCAAATTTTAGCTACTGGCTCCTGAGTATGCTCTGACTGTCAGGAATCATATTGCAGAAGAAACTGTTTTCTAGTAGGACCCAGGAAAGCATGCTATGTCTACTAAATGAAAGTATTTATTTTGGGTGCAAGTTGTTGGCTGAGTGTTGCTCTAGAAGGGGATGGAGCACAAGTCTTCTCTGGGACTCTAAATGCACTAGAGCTTCAAGTACTGGATTTCTTCTTATGGGCACCAACTGGTTAACTGCTATCCATACATAAGGGAAATTGGGCAAGAGCCAAAAGAAAGGGAACTAGTGAAAGGAGACCGGGTCAGAGGAGGTGTTGGATGTAAGCCAGGCTAAAGGAGAAAGCCTAAGATGAGATGTATGTTTAGTTACTGTTTTTGAATTACTCAGAAAGCTAAGCCCCAGGAAGTGCTGGACTGTAAGCTATTCAGAGCCTTCCCTGTTAGAAATGGAAGAATGAGAATCTAATTAAAAAACCCCACAAACTTAATCCAGAAAAAATCTGCTAATGTTTGTAAACATACTTCCAAGGTGCTGATGAGTACAATATTTAAGAATGGGAAAAATAAACCCAAGGAATAATTAGCCTTTCTCTCCCAAGTCAATTTTATTTAAAAAAAAAGGTTTGGTTTCTTCTGGAATATTTTCTTTTTGTCATTATTGACAAGAATTCTCTGCATTCTAAATAAAACATGGTATTGTGGATAGGTGGTGCAGGTATTGAGATGTAAAACTGGTATTACACAGTAAAAAAAAGGGATTATCTGGGAAAGAAAGCAGCATTTCCAAACCCGTACCTTAAATATGATCATGACAGTGTACTACACGAAAATTACCTAAGTGATGGTGTGGGATTCAGTGACACCCACCAGAGACATGGGTGTTGTAAGCATGGGCTAAGTCATGGCTGGTAAATTTGGCTCACCTTGCAGGACAGCTTCACTTTGCTTGCTCTCTGTGACCCAGCAAGGCCTGTCCCCCAGTGCCCCATCCAGAGCAGCACAGGACTGGAGCAGGAGATGTGCTCCTTCCATGCGTAATGAGGAACTGACAGATGTCAGCAGCTTTTATATCTGTGTGGCCCTAAGGCAGATTCCAAACAGGCTTCCATCTCTCACCACAAAAATGATCAAACCTTCTTCTCCAGGGAGTTATGGAATATTTTAATGCCAGTTACTGTTACTACTGTGGATTTTGGCCTATATGATGTTAGTTTTGGCTGCATTTCTCTTCTGGATTGCATATAGAACTCTAGATACCTCATTGTCCAGGCTTGGCCATATACTAATCAGCATTTCTTCTCTTGATTTTCACCTTAAAATTGTGTGGTTTTGTGTGCATTTGTGTGTGTGAACTTGAAAAAACCCTTATACTTCTGGGAGACAACTTACACAAGTTAGGTGGTAAAATTGTTAAGTGCAGTTATTTCATGACATTGTGTCAGAGATTGTCTCTTTGGCTTTTCTGCATATTAAGAAAAAAAATCTTCAGAGACATGCAATTAATTATAATTAGCATTTACATTGGACTGATCTGAAATGGCACACCTTGATAGAAATGTTAGTCATTGCTGTTAACTCAGAGCAGATGGTCATTTTTGTTTCTTTAAAATATGATTTGCAGAGCTTCTAGTAGGGCATTCTTATATAGCAAATTGCGCGTGTATTCAAACCAGCTATTGTGGAATTGCAGGTGTCTGAAATAGTAGACTAAGACTAAGGCTTGACTAAGCAGAGCGTGTACACTGGAGCTGCAGGCTCAATAAGTAGAGAGTTTAATCCAAGATTATCTTTCCAGATTGTGCATGCATATTTGTAGTATCAGGATTCTATTATTTTCTCCATTTTTCATTTTAGGTGACTATTTATGAAACTCCTGTTCTGTATGATTTCAATTTGAATCAAATAAGAAATATCTGAGAATGTAATCTTTTGTACATTTCCTGGAATAAAATTGGGCTGATTTGCATTTTGTTTCAGATTTGTAATGTCAATTTTAATTCTGCTTGTATCCTACTAAAAAGATCAGAAGTTCACTAAAAATCATTTGAGATGGTAAGCACATTTATTTGAAATCCCTGCAAAAGAAGGTAGTCCTTTATCCTTCAGTCTGTGACCAGCTTCACTTGTTTCAGTGCAGCTGCTTAAGTTACGTGTGGTTTTGTGTTCTTTAGAGGATTTAAGTGGCTTATAGGCACAGTTCTACACATTTCACTAATATTCTTGCTCTGTAATTGCTCTTCTGTCTCCTCCCATATTGACAAGAATAAATGCATCTTAATTTAATCTTGGTTTATATTTTCCCTCTTGATTAAAAAAAGAAAAAAAAATACATGCATATACAGTACATCTTTGTCTATGGAAATGTTCCAGATCTAACTCCATCTAAAAGCTGTCTATGCATATGGTTAATATGTGAATATGCATTAATAGATATGCATATATATATTAACTGGGTTTGTAATGCATCTGCAGTAGATGCCCCTAAAATCTTTCCAGGTTTGTTAGCGATAAATATTTTACCTTATCTTAGTATTAAGAAATTGCAAGAGATACTGTACCTCTTGAGGTCTAGCAGCTGAGTTTGCTCAGACAGCAAGCAGTTTTGATGTGCAGCCACTGTAGAGGGAAACCTACTGGTATTGCCTCCACTGTAGCAGGCAACTAGAAAGTTCTTTCTTTGTGATTTTCAGTTAGCTGGGTGTTGTTCGCCTGTTAGTCATGGATTTTAAAGTTCTGCTGTTTCATATGCAATGTTGACAGCTCAGGCTTCAGGACTAGTGGGACAGGAAACTCAATAACTCACAGCTGGGCTCATTCTTCAAACTTATCTTGCACTTCTCTGTTTCCTCTTGTACACTTTCAAATACCTTGCTCCATCCCTGCATTTTCATGTTAGGATTATTCTGTGATGAGAGAGATTAAAGAAATACCTATGGACAATGTAAAGGTAATTTCTGCATTTAAAAGTTCACTTTGGGCCCTGAAATCTATGGGGGAAAGGAATCTAGTATGCTGGAAACAAAGATAATAATATAAGTGAAGAAGCTGTTGGGTAAGCAAAGTTACAGCTGAGTGTCTGCTGGACTTTCAAGTAACGGGCCTGGCCTAGAGAAGGTACCTCCTGAGTGTGGAACCGTTCCAGAATTTGAAGTCATGCTTTTAGTCCAATTGTCTGTTCATCTCCATAAGCAATTATGTTGTACTTTTTTCTGGAAGGCAGTTCTTGAGGTTTATTTATCTAGAGTATAATAAAATCTGGAAATAACAAATGATAAACTTTTGTATTTTTCACTCTGGAAAAAAAGTAGTATTATGTTAATTTCCAGTAATGCCGCTATAGATATATTTTCCTGTACTATGCAGGATACTAAACTACAATGCTGAGACTCTACAGGAGGAAGCAGAATAGGCAGATGTGGTATATGCGTATAGCTTTGCATCCAGCTTCTCTGTTTATGTGTTCACATTTAAAAAATGTTAAATATTCAAGGGAAACGTTGCACACATTATACTTCTACGTATGTTCCCATTTATTGTATCTATTTTTTTTCTGCAGTCCCTTAGATTTAAAGATGCCTGAATATCAGCAAGAGTTGTACTGTTGAGAGTTCGTCTTTTTGCTTCTCGGTATCCTGTATTACATAATTCTCCTTGATGTATAACATCCCATTTAGCTGCTGTAGAGATGACAATGAGAACATGACTTCATTATATTCCATATGGAGTAAGTAGGTGGGGATTGAGTAGTAACTGTTTCTGTGCTGGTATCTTCAGTGGTTTGAAAAATTGGAAGAGAGAACAGAACAGAGAATCTGAATTGTTTTCAAGAACATTTTTACAGCTTTTCATGAGACGCCACTGGATTCCTAATGAGTAAAACATGTTAATGTGTTTTTGTAAGATTCCAATAGTAACAGAAAAAGGACACATTCTTTTCAGAAGATACTTAGGCTTTTTTTTCTTTGAAAACTTCCTGTGCCAGTCAGCCTTTCTGGAAGAAACAAAGGCAAAGGAAGTCTAGTAGCAAGGAAGCTGATCTGGGAGGCAAGCATCCATTTACCTATCCTATTGTAAGCGTCTTATGAGTTCTGCCTCTGTGTGTACATCCTTCAGTTCCTCACTTATGCTGAAACTTGTGTCTTTTGTGGTGGTGGGGTGGTAATATTAGCTACACTAAAATGGCGAAGCACTCATGCTGCAGAGAGAGGGGCCTTGGAGAGCTGGAGACATTAGCTGCTTGGCCATAAGATGTCCCTAGACCTATAAAAATTTTGATATGGAGACAGGAATGTAGGACTGCCAGCGCCTGTGTGTTTAAAGCGGTTGGCTAAAATCCCTTCTCTTAGGGCTATGCTTGATGTAGCAAGTTACAAAATGCCCAAAAGTTTAATATGTAACTTGACAGCCCTGAAAAAATGTTTTCATAAGCTGGTGTCATGTTGTTTTGCTCTTGCAGATAAGTATTTTTGGAACTTCCCTATCACTATGTTTTACAACCTTTATTTGGTCTATTGTTATTTTTAGTCATCTTTTCTGAGAGTACCCTTTTACCATGTCAGCTTCCTATTTGTTCAAAATTATAGCTACTTAGTTAACTTAGCCAAGAACCTTATCTCAGTAGAAGTTTCTTCTAACAATAAATTAAAGCATTTTTTCTCTGGACCTTTTCATTTTGCTTCACTTCTTATTTTTTTGAGTTCTTTGCTTTGTTCAGTAAATGTTGACTTGGAGTTCCACAATATTGCAAATTGAATAAAATTTGAGTGTTTTGTTATCAGTTTAAGAAAACAGCATCCAAGGAGGTCATCCAGGCTATTATTTGCCTTCAGGCAGGATTATTACATTTGAAATCGGGGGGNNNNGGGGGGGGGGGGGGGGGGGAAGTTTAATTTCACATTTCTAACCAATTACAAAAATCCATAGAGCTTTCAGTCATTCATGCTGTCAGTGACTTTGCCTAAACTGTGGGACTTGACCCTGTAGTGTCTCCTTGTCCCTTTGTGGGCTGGTTTCTCTGGGAAAGAAGCACTGATGTGCTGCCCTGAGCAGCACTGAAGCACGCTCCGGTGACATTGCAGATCAGGGTGCTTGCAATGAGTAGTGCAAAACTAGTGCTGAGCACACCTGCCTGGCTGCTCAGATGTAGCCATTGACATTGATGAGAATTATGGCATCAAAATAAGGAAATCTGATTCTGTCCTTTATTCTTTGCAGTTTTGAACGCAATCTATAAACCTGCTAAAAATACCAGATTTTCCTCTATTCAGCAGTGGGGATACTCTGGTTGCTATACCACGTTTTCACAGGTGCTTATTTAATGATTAGGTGTCATGAATGCTTCGTGCTCAGGCTTGAATGCTTACTGTTTAATTACACTTTTTCTACCTTTTTTTAATCTGTTTCCCAAGGTTACCCCTAAAAAGCAACTCCTTTTTCCACCTCCATGCCCCCTTCTCCACAGCTTGCTAAGGAAAGAAACCAGTCTGGTATTGATGGAAGATTGATTCTTCTGCAACTATTAAGATCTCGCAAAATGTGGTTTCCTAACCTTTATCAGCTAAGCTTGAAGCCTTTCCTAAAAAGACTCTTGGCTGATAAATTTACAGTGATCTGGTCTGTATATAGGATTTGAATTTGGAAATTAATGGCTAAACTGTAAAGGGAAAATCTGTGCTGTTTATTGGAGAATCTACAAGTATCACCCTCCTACATACGCATTTTTCCTCCTTTCTCTTTTCTTCCTTTAAGTGATTCCCTATATTTATCTAATCGTGAATTACCTGCAAGAGGTGTTTAAATGTGTCCCAATTTTCTTAGTACGATGGCAGACATCAGATTTGTTCTGTTTAAAATATCTGTTTATCATTGTTTTCTTCGCCTTTTACTGATGATGTCTAGCAGCTAAAAAGGGTATACAATGCACAGAAAAGTCTGAACATGGGAAAAAGTTGCATTGTTAATTATTTTGATATTTATTGCTTACAGCAGCAATCAGTCACAAGACATGAGGTTTTGTTGGCTTGTATGTGTTTGTCCTCTGCATCATAACAGCCTTTTTTCCCTAAAAGTGCTCCATTGATTTCAAGTAGTTTCACGGTGCTTTCAGATGATTATTATGTCCAGAGCTGTACTGCAGCATTTCAAGTACTCCATGTAATTATCAAACAAGCACCTGTCCCATAAACTCTGTTGTCCAAAACAATTACCAAGTAATTTCTGATCCCAAAGGATTTTTAATTTAAAATGCTGTGTGCATGATACAGGGTAGTAAAATGCCAGTTTTACAGTGTGGTGCTCTTTGTTCTAGGAATGTTTACAAGGATTACCGTTTCCTTGAACTAGCCTGTGACTCTCAAGAGGAGGTGGATAGCTGGAAGGCATCTCTGCTACGAGCTGGTGTCTATCCTGATAAATCCGCAGTAAGTTAAAGAGCTCACTAGTTTTCCAGTAGCTGCTCTGAGTCAGAAAAAACAATTTATCATTTGAGAAAGCACTGCATTTGCAGATATCTCAAGAAGTAGTAGCTTTTTCATTGTACTCTTCTGTGGTAATTTTGAAATACTCATAATGAAATATTTTAAGATGAATTTGTGCGTCAAACCTCAATATGAAAAGAAAAACCAAAAAAACCACCAAACCGCAAACCAAACCTGCCAAAATGTTTTTCATTGAATCTGTGTAGTAAAAGCGTTGAGCCATTTAGGGTTTCCTGAGCTTCGTTGTTTCTATTAATGTCTTCTAAGGTAAAGATGTGCTTTGAAGAGTTTATTCCCTCAAGATCTGTATTACAGAACTGACAGAAGCATTCCAGGCAATCATACATATTTATTTTACTGACTCACTGCATGTTTTTTTGTGTATGAAACACATGCTAAACCTTTTCACAGGCAGTTTTACTCAGCTCATCATCATGTAGAGCAAAATGTGAACAGGATACAGTAAAAAAGCCTCTCTTCATTTAACAGAAAAGACAAAGTTGGGAAATAGAACATGCCCAACTACCATTTCATATTTTTTGGACTTAGTTATTTTGATATTTAATATCAAGTGGAAGTTTGAGGAGATGTATTCAGAGAGAAGGCTAACTAGCAAAAATACCTGTCGCTTGAGCTTTTAAAAGTTTCTCTAATACATGGTTCACCTTTCTTCAGTAAGTCTGCTGGTCCACTAGATTCCTGCAACAGAAGATCTGCTCTGAGAAATGATGCTTTGTTTGTGATGGAATTTGTTCTTCTTCCTGCTTGTTTTCCATGGGAAGGCCAGGTCCCTGGAGTCCAGAGTCTTGTGCTGTCTTCTGTTGCTTCATTTTTCTCTTCCTCATAATTTCCTTGATGGCTGTAGTACCTCCATGGCTTCCAATATAATTCCATCTGCATCTCCTCTGGCTGCTATTTATGCAAAAAGGCCTCAGCTTCTTCCCTTTGTGCCAAGTTTTAAGGCTTCCATCAAAAGATAAATCAGAGAATTCTTGAATGGCTGGATTCTCCCATTATTATAGGAATAAACAGTGATGATGACCATGATGATGATTTTTTAAGAATACTTCAAATACAAGTTTAGCAGGAGACCTACCAGGTATCTGAGACTTTACCTTAAAAAAAAATAAATATGGTGACTCTTCAGTATGTTGCCTGTACCAGTAGATCTATTCCTACTTAGACCATCAGAAGTCATTTTACAAGAATTATGAGAGGTTACATAATTAGCAGGAACAAAAGACTGTATTGGGTTTTTTTTTCTTGCTCAGGTTTTAATAATGATGGCAAAAACCCCTGCCCCTGGTTTAATCGTGTATTCTGTGACATATTTCTTGTGTTCATATATCTGTTACTTTGTCTTTAAACTAGACAGAGTAGCTGGATTTCTAAACTTCTCTTCTGCCTTCCTGCTTCCTCATAAAATATTTTGTATTCAAAGAATGTTTGTAAGAATGCTTGTTTTTATTTAAAGTTGGTCTGTCAAAGGAGTCTTAGATACAAGATGAGAGACTTCTTTGAAAGGCAGAAGCAGAAGGGAGTCACAATTCAGTTCTTCTTTGAGCTGGAATTATCTTCACATTACAAAAAGAGTGAATGTTATTGTTGTTCCAATCCCCTGGAGTTTGAAATTCACCCAGTAGTCTATCGAGCTATTCAGGAAAGATTCTTGATGCTACTATGGTCCTGCAAAGCACTTTGTTCCTACAGGGCTAGAGGTCCAAATGTGGACTGGAATTCTGCTGTTGAAGTTTTGAATTTTGCAAAAGAAAAGCTTCAAGGCCAAGGGTACCCTCAATGCTCCAGTGAAACTTAAATAAAAATGAGCAACTTTTCATTAAAATCCTGTGCATACTCCTCAGTTTAACATCTTCCTCTGACAATATGTAACAGTTTTAGAGACACCCTCCTGGTCTTTTATTCTCCTTTGAAGATTTAGAGACTCTGTTTTTTTATGTAAGAGAGACTGCCAGAAAATGGCAGCAACTTGCGTTTACTTCAGTGCTTCCTCACAGCTTTGCGATCCCGGAGCTAAAAAGGCAAAGAGGTACCTTAGCCCCTTCCCAGACTGACCTTCTCACTCTTTTTCATGTGCGAGTCACAGCTGGTAACTTTGAGTATCCAAGGATTTGGCAGCAGAAAGAGAAAAATTGCTGCTTAGAAATGAAAAATAGATTAATAGTGCTGTAAACCTGGAGTACTGCAGTGGTGAAGCTGGCCTGCTTTCTGTAACTGCCAGAGCAGTGTGCACAGTCTGGAATTTGAAAGCTAAGCTGTGTGCTTTCATTAACAGTTCTGCTGCTTGCGTACAAGAACGCTGATATAAAACCCAATGCAGTTGCCCCTAGCTGGGTTCCTTCTGCAGTGGCAGGAAAAGTAGGAAATTGTCACTGACTTAGAGAGACATGTTCTGAATTCTGACCAGGGGTGAATCTCTGAACTAAGAATATTTATTTTTCTGTTGTTTTTTGAGTAGCACTACTCAAAATTGTTTGATTACAGTAGTAATGGGACTCAGTACTTGCTGCCACTAGTATGAAGTGTCTATTACTAATTTAATCATGTAAGCTAAGTCCAAGGTTTTTAATTTTCATTTTTCTTTTTGCCCAAAGAAACCTCATTAATATATTAAAAATTAAAGGCCAGATATCACCCCATTCCTCCCATTTCCTCGCTTCATTTTGCCTGCCTTCTGTGGCCTTTTGCACATGGGGATGCACACTCACGTTCATATATTCACTTCTGTTAACTATCTTTAATCACCCCTCAGTGTTGCTCCATGAGCCCCAGAATCCTGCAGTTTGCCAAGTCACCTCCTTCCCCCGGGAGATTCGCTTTTGTCAGGATGTGGGCTTTGACAGACACCCAGATAGCAGTGAATCAGTGTTTTTATTTTTCCAACCCATATGCAACTCAGCTTGCTTGATATAAATTACACTGTGGCCAATTCACTTTGAAACGGGATATCCATTTACCAGCTGACTTTACTGCTGGGTTTCTGATGCATCCAAAACCCTCCTTTTCTAAAAAATGACTACAACTTTGTGACTAACCTTTCCAGACTGTATTTCTCAACTGCAGGCTGGTGTTTATTTTGGCTGACTTCCCACTGTATAATATACACTGTTCATGCCAGCTCATGGCAAAACTCACAATTAAAAAAAAAAAAGCACAGATGTTTGTCATAACTTGCTCTGCACACTTTACCTTACTAGCACCGTCCATTCGTTTCCCCCTTTCCCATAATGCCATCTCCTCCTTATTTTTATTGCTAATCTGAAAGTTCAATATTAGCTTTTTAAAAAGCATTGGATTGTGAAACTGTCCATTCACTGGCATGTTGTAGGGAGTGGCTGTCATGAAAGTGTAAGCAGACATGTTTGGTGGCTTGCTTTGCATACTAGAACTTTAGTTTTACCAACTAATGAAAATCCCTCTGGCTTCCCTCCCATCCCTAGCTCATTTCAGGGCTCATTTTCTTCTCCCTTGTGTTAGTGTCCACCGACTTCCCAGGAGCTGCTCCTGATGTACAGGAATGAAGCAAAAGTAGAATAAGAATGTTTGAATAGAGAGGAAATTTTGATAAACAGTGTGAATTTACAACTTTGCCGAACATTTTAAATCCTTTGCAAATGTCCTTTGCACCCCTGGAAGTTGTCTAACTAAAGGATTTGGTGAATGTTTGTTAAGTCAGTTCCTCATTTGGTTTGAGCTGTTTCCAGAACTGTGTGACTTAGACTGAATACATGTAAAATAAATGTTTCTAATATTTCTTTTTTCCCCCCCTTCTTTCCTTCTTGCTGCAAAGGGGAACAACAGAGTAAGTTGTCCTTTTACAAAATCCTTTTGTATCCTGTCTCAAGTGTTTTGTTAGAAAAAATGGTTTATCTTTTGGTTCACACAACTATTGCCTGCATAGTCTTAATAGCAAACTCCTATTAAACATGCGGGTGCAAAAGTGTCTTCTAGAAAATTATTAATGGCTCTTTGCTTTAATTTTGGGGAAGGAGATGTCTTAAGTGTTGCTGAGTGTTGTTTTTTAAGGCAGTTCAGTAAGAATGATACTATAAAACAGTATTGGGACCAAAGATTATGAAGGTATAGTAATAAAGACCTTCTGAGGAAAGGTTACTACAGTCTGATGAAACTCATTACAGCTGGATTTTTTGACCATACATCAAAGCTTCTATTAATGGGCAGTTATAAAAGCCCAGCACTAAAGTCTTAAATAACAGATTTGCTGGCGTTGTTGGCTAAGCTGAACTAGATCAGTGTACTGGCTTTGAAGGTGCCTTAAAATGGATGGAGGAGGGTGGGGTCAACATTTGACTTGGCTTCTAGACCCTTGATGTGTTCCAGCTGGACAGCAGCAGAAGGGTGTGGGGTGTGGAAAGGGAGAACTGAAATATGCATGATCGGGTTTTTTTGAAAGTAAGCAGCACATAAAAAGACAGTTTTGCTGATGTTGATCTGATAAACTAATAATCAAGCAGTTCCCAGGGTTAGTACTTTTTTTATGCCATTCTTACTGAGTTTAAGAATGGAAATTGCACATCTCACACTTTGGAATATGCTGCAGAGAGAATTTGTTTTACCATGGAAAGAAGTTATACAGCTTTTTGTGCTTCTCCCCCCTTCCTATTTTGGTATGTTAAACCACAGAAAGATCTATCTGGATCATCAAAGGATGTTTCATAGCAAACGTTGAAAGTAGTCCCCTGCCTGTAGTATCCATTGTGAGCTTGAAGCATTGCTGGGGTATTTGGGAAAGACCCAGGTGGGTTTTTAATGTTCTGACACTTGGGGGATTTTGTCTGCTTTTAGTTTTTGTATTTTTAACCACTTTTTGACCACTTCTTTCTCCATAGTAGCTGAGCTCACAAGCACCAAGAATATTCTGTTTTGTTGGCCTGCCTGACAAAAGGGGCTCTCAGTGTTGGGTGAGAAAGGGTTAAGAGAAGTGGTGTGTTGATGGCATGGAGGGCAGGACTTTACATAGGAGGTGGTGTGAAATGTAAACATTAACTGTGTACACTAAAAATGTCAAGGTAATGTTCATAATGTTTCTTTATGATATGCTGACTTAAGACTTTGCTGCTGCCGTGGATGCTGATCTGGTTTCCAGAGGAGAGAGGTTAGACTGTAGATGCTCTGTCAAGGGACATGGGAATAGATGGGGCACGAAGGAGCTCTTGGGACTGGCAGAAAGAGTGTGGCAGTTGAGAGCTGCATGGACCATTTCTGTTCTCCAGAGACCTGAGCTATAGGGCACCCCAGGAAGGTCAGGACCAGTAGCCTCTAGCACAAAGTTAGTTGCTAGCATAAGACAGGACACCAGCATGCAACTATAGGAGAAACCAGTGAGACATGAGGATTGCTGGAGCTGTTAGGAATCCTTTTACTCTGGGCAAAGGGCAATTCTTGCTGCAGGTTCAGGAACATTCTCATTCTGGCCTGGGCTGTCAGCCAAAAGGTAACTCTAAAAGAAATCTCCATAAAACCATCCTGATCATTCTTTTGGATCCTGTTCCTTGCAAGGACTCTTATATCCACATCTGTGTGTGTGTGTCCCACACCCCCTCCTTCTCTTTCACTCTGAATATTCGTGCTGGATTCTGGAGGTTGCATTATCCAAATCAGACAGAATTAACCTGCAGCTGCCCACTGGGGCACAAACTTGTTGAGATTTCTGCACCTAGTGGTATGAAATGGGTAAACCTGAGAAGTGACGAGAGTTTTTGAGAAAGGATCGGGGAAGAGAGGAATGGCAGATTGAAGACGATGATGGTTTCTCAACACTTCTTATGCAGCTTTATGCTGCAAAGCTGCATAATCCTTCCTTACTGTCCTGGTAGAGATTTACTGGGCAGCTAACAAAGCTGTAACCCTCCTACTAGTGCTGCCCAATGTGGCTTTCATACTGTGGATCATGTCATATATATGTATGTAACGATCCTGTACCTACCCACCCATTCAAATTGTGGCTGCTTTTATACCTCTGCATTTAGCTTTGCACTCTTAGATTTAGAGAAGTAAAAATAAACATTGGAGTAATGAGTTCCTAAGAACAAGGAGGGGAAGTGGAGAGAGTTTATAATCGTCAGCTGACTACTAATCATTTTTATTTTACTTTTTATTGTTGCACAATCATTAACGTAAGTGAGATTTCTCACATGGTTAAAGATATATTTATCTTCAAAAGCTTTGTTGGATAAAATCTGTAAAAGGGTCGTGTAGAATGAGGTAATGGAGACCTACCTCATTCAGCAAGCACATGTTGGCAAGTCCCATCTTACTAATATTAAAACCGAACTCCACTCGGCAGCCTTGCACAGAGGAAGAGTGGAGCATTGCACAGAGCACTGTAGCTCTAGTCCAGGTTCTGAAGACAGAGGAGCTGAATGCTTCTGAGTATCTTTATCCACCACTGTCAATTTGCTTCTCCCCTGTGCCCTCATTTAAAAAGCAACAAAAAGAATCTGCCCAAAACAACCCTCCAGAGCCTGCTGTTTGAAAACAACAGCAAAACCTGTAACATTCTTATGAAATCCATCTTCAGTATGCTTCTAACATTGTTAGGTTAGAAGATTAGATAGATGTTGTGTCCTTATGAAATTTCAATTCCAAATCCCTAGGCACTCAACCAGTAAAACAACAACAAAAACCCCACAAGCCCCAAAGCGACGTTCTTTAATATTAAAAATTCACCTTACCTGTGTCATCCTTGAACCCTGAGTTAGCCAATCATTTGTGTTTAATTTGAAACACTTTAATGCTGAGCTCAGGCTTGAGAAAATAAAAATCTCATTAAATTACTTTTTATTGATAAAGTGACTACAAAGTTCTTCTAATTGTTTTGCATTACTGTGCTTGCTGATACCCTTTACAAAACATGTAGAACTGAAGTATATAAATCCTATGTTCACATCTCAGTTACACAGTGTAGCCAATACTGCACATGTGAACATTCACTGAATATAAAGTCAGTGTGATGTAGTTTGACTTTTCTCTTGGGGAAAACAGAATTCCCTTTGAAAGGGGAAGGAAAATACTCTCCCTGCCAGGTCAGTTTGCATGCTATTCCTTAAAATACATTTTGGTGACATATTAATTGCTTAGATTCAAGTCTGACTTGTTTTTCATTCTTCCTTTTTTTTTTTGTGAGAGGGTCTAGTTTTACTAAACCCAGATTCCAGATCAGCTACTTCATTAAGAAGACCAGATGTCCTACTGTCTCTTGAGACAGTCCTGGAAAATGGGAACTTGGTGAAGTCAGGATACTCATTCAACCTATGTATATGACAACTCCTCTCCCAGTTCATCTATTTTATGCTTAGCTATTGACATGTAAATGCAGATATAGTGCCAGAAACCACATTTATCTTTGCATTCTAATAAGGCTCTGCTGCTTTCTTTTTCTAATTCAGCCATGTTTCTGAAGGGTCTTAATTATCTCCCAGACATAAACTCTGACTCAGCCACTTACTGGCTGTGGTGATGCTCTATGAGTGCCCCAGCCAGATTTAAACTGAAAGGAAGGGGTTCTGCTCTGGGATTGCTAAAGTCAGTGTTTGAGTTAAGTTCCTAAACTAGAAAAAGTAAAGGCTTGTTTGGGTTTGTTGCATAGCAGTAAGTTGAAAAGCAAACTGTGCTGATACGTCAGAGGGCAAAACAGTGTAGACAGAAGTGTAAACTGCATTTACTGGTTTTACGCCTTTTTTTTTTTTTTAAGTAATGTATCTTAGAAAAGTAAGGCACTGAATTCGAAGAAAAGAAGAATCCACGTCAGTTATGACTAGAACTGGCTTAAGGCCAACTAGGTTTAAAAATAACTTTTAAATGAAAAAGTGTTAAAATTTCTTTTTAAAGTGGAAAAATGCCATAATTTTATAGACAGTGCCTCAGTCATTGCTTTGAACAGATGAACTGAATTTTACAATGAAGTCACGGTGTAAAGGAGCAGACCAAGCGAATGAGTTTGTGCATGCGCACATATTCTGGATCTAAAGCAGTCCAAAATACAGAGAGGAAACGAAATGGCAGGCTGTTTTTTAGTCCCTTTCTTGCTGTCTCACTGCTTCAAGGCTGTAAAAACATGTTTCAGATAAAAACTTTCTTCTTGTTCTCTTAAATATTCACTAGTTCAAACAAAAACTACATGCAACCTTGTTCCCCCAATGTTTCCCGAGAAACAGAGCAGCCCTTGTTTATATTCTTGTAAGAGTACAATAATTGCTGGCATGAGAGAGTTAAATATGTACAGGGAAAAAGAGATTCATAGCATTGCATCGGTTGCACTGACTGTAACAAGATGCAGGCAACGGACTGAATGATTTTAAAACCAGTCCCGGTGAAGCTGGTAACTGCCTATCAGGGGTCGGGGGTTCAATAGCTGTCATAGGGTTTTATGTTTCTGCTGTCAAATGGGACTGCTGACATTAAGCAAACTCCAGGAAATTTAGAAATGAGCAAACTTTTTTTTTATTTCTCTACTGTATACATGGTGGGCTCTTTACTGTACTTTTGGCAAGGCATCTGCATATTGAAAATATTTTTAAATTCTTCATTCTTTATGGCACAGCTAATTTTTCCACCACTTCCACTCTGATGAAGAATTTCATTGAAGCTCTACAGAAAGGTGAAAACTCTCTGGTTGTGGAGTTCCAGATCATGGTATGTGAGTGTCAGCCTTATTCTGGACATAGAGTGAGATTTGCCCTGGTAAAGGCAGAGAAGGCGGTCATCCTCTAAGGACAATTTCCAAGCCCTGGTCAATGATTGCTGAGAGGTGGCTGGTGGAGATGAAGATGCTTCTGGAGCGTGCTGCACCAGCCTTTGCCACAAAGGTCCTTTGGACTTCAGGCTGATACCTGCAGCTGGAGACTCTGTGTCTCCAGGTCTCAGAATAGCTGCAGACCTTCCTGACAAAGGTCTAACCGCCTCTTTAGTGCAACAGTATGGGACCACCCACAGAGGGACTGAGCAGAAGGGGAAACACACTCATGAGGCTGTGGGACAATCCTAACATATCTTCCTTGTCTTCCAAGGTCAGTAATTGCACAAAAACCTACTCCTTAGTAGTAATAGGGAGTAAATAAAAATTTGAAAGACTTTTTTTCTGCCAAAACTGCCACCAGGCTCGCCCTTCCATAGATTTTACAGTGTAACAGGAAATGTAGTCATTGGACATGAGGGTGGAGGGCAGCTGGTGAACGGCCAGATCCTTCTGAATGCTGTTTTCCCTGACTAGATTTTGGACAAAAACTAAGATATACAGCATCTAGCCAGATGCACAGTTCATCCTGGATTTCTTTAGCCTTTTCTACCTCCCTTTTTTCGTGAAGATAGGTTTATAAATACTTTCCATATGCTGAATCAGACTCAAGATCTGTGCGTAAAATCCTCCATTCTGCAGCTGCATTCTCCACTCGTGTAACTGTTCTTCTGTAATGTCATGTATTCCTGTTCTGTGGTCACTCCTCAGTGCCTGCCCCACCTGTTTCCCAGATCTATTGTGGACTTTGTTTGACTGATCTCTTCCTTGTCCTGCTGTATTTGTTGTATTGTGTAACACTTGGTATATCGAGTGCACTGATTTTGGAGAACTGGGATTTCCCATGAGGAAGAGCTGGCTATGGACATTTTGTGGTCTTTGATCAGTGTGATTCTTCAGTGGCTTCCTTACCCTTGTTCCTAAAGTCTCTGTTCCTGCAGTTGAGAAACAAGTGGTCTCACTCCGTTTCCTTCACATTCTTTCTCTTTTAAATTCAACCTCTGCTTCTCTTCTTTTATGATCAAATTATTTGTAATTCAAAGAGAGAATATATGTCATTCAGCATGCTACTAAGTTCAAACAACCCACGTTAAATTATTTGGGTAGGTATAAGCTCTATGGTGGGTATATACAAACTTACCATGAGCTTTTACATAAGGTGTCAGACCCATATCAGACCCCTTAAATAGCACATATTCAAACTTTCCTGTCACATTTGTTGCACAGTATTATCCTGACCTGTTCAACAGCTGGGGTTTCTATACTGGGTTGTAGCATACTTAAGGGCATTTAGGGCAATCAACTAAAGAACCTAAATCAGAATGTGGAACATAAAGTCCATGAGAAAAATTAGTCCTATGCAATGTAATTTGCCATTCAGTTGTAGTTTGGTGCTTTAAAACACAGCTTGGTTTGCCGACCTAGATATTTTCCAGCGGAAGCATGAACCTGCATGTAATGAATAGAAGCCTCTCCAGACACAGGCCAGTTCTGCAGACACTGTATAGAAGTAGTCTGTAGTTGCTCAGGACCACAACTGGGAAACAACTGCTGTACCATAATTCTAATTTATAGTTATTATAGGTTATCTGGCGGATTCAGATAGTGAATTCTCAGAAGGACTATGAAGGAGACTGTCATTAGTTCTGCTCTGAGGGCAGTGAACAATATGGCAAAAACTGCCCTTTTATCCACTTTTGCAGCTGCATACAGTCAGGCATCCTCAAACAGCTCAACCTTTCCTTCACATCACCTGTGAACCGATGTGCGGCTGCAGACAATTGAGATAAGTTTTCATGCCAGCTCTGTGCACCAAGGAGCTCTATGGGCATAGTTCCTTGCTGTTCCTCAGCTGAGGGCTTTGATGAAGATAATGGTCTGACTCTGTAACCAATGACACCAGTAGGTAGCCTCAGGTGTGTTGGTGTCTAGACCTGTGGGATTATACATGAACCAGATTCAGCATATTTATCTGTGGGCCAATGTATGTGTCTGTATGTATGTAAAGTAAGCTATGTCCTATGCAAAGGTGTGAATTCCTACCATTGTCTGTAGGGCTTCTTTACTTCTAGAGCAATGGCTTCTATCTAATGGCTCACTGATGATTAAAATGTTAAACTAAGGCTAACAGTAGGAACAAAATACAGCCTTGTCTGCAGTCCTTAACACTGCCCTTGGTATGGTGAAAATCAAGGCACTTGCTTTAGGAAGTTCATCCTTCACTTTCTTCAATAGTGTAAAAACATCAACCCTATCTGTGCTCTTTGTTATATACTGCAGAGCAGTATATAACAGTATATACTGCAGTATATACTGCTTTTCACTCTTAACCCGATGAGTGAATCTGTACGCTCAGAAATGGCTTAATTGCAACCAGTCTAGGCTACGGAAAGGCTGAAAGATGGGCATAGTGAAGTCAATGGCATCAACTTAGAATTTTATCCACTGTGAGTGGGTGTGTTGTCCTTAGTGTTGTACATTTTAAATGGACTGTTGCTTTTTTCCATGCTTTCTGTAGCCTGATTAGTGTTCTGCTAAAATAAAGTTCTCCTTTCCTAGAACCAGTCCTGGCATTGTCTGATTGGGGCTGTGATTTCTGCCCCATGTTGTATTTCTTTTATTTAGTTCCATCTTATTTGTACAGTGTCTTTTGTAAGCCACAGCATGATGCCTTTCCAGCAGCTGTTTTTAATATTGTGAATAGATACTATTTGTCTAGAAGCTTCAGTTGTGGACCAGGATCCCATTTTACAAACTTAGAGTGAAAACATGGTTCCTTGCAGTCAAAGAATGACATGAGAGGATCGATGGATAATTACGCAACAGCGTCCTCTCTGTGTTTTTTGTTAAAGTTTTGTCACTAGCCATTGAGTGCCTCTGGAAACAGGGGGTCTTGAGACAAACTACCTGTTTGTTACTGGTCTTACTAGCGGAGGACATGGTATTTAGAATTATTTTGCAACTAATGAATTCTGTAAAGAAGGAGCATAATTTCTTTCACAGGAGTTCTCTCTTCAAGCCTGAGAAGGCAGTATTATGAGTGGTTGGGAGCAGATTTGGCAAGATGTCTTCATCTTTTGTTCTTTAAAAATACTTCACTCTGACATCTTTTGAGTATGAAGTTACTTACTTCTGCCTGTCTCTAATAACAAGTGGTGAATAATCCTCCTGTTCGACCTATTTACCAGACTCTCTTCAATTAATCTCTAAAATTTGACACCGGTTCATTTGAGTGTCTGTCCTTACCTGGTGGAAGCATCTCAATTTAAGCAAATTTCCAATCATACTTTAAGTGGTTATGTTGGGTCAGTTGTTCAAGTGATTTAAAATCAGTAATCCTTGTGAACTAGCCTAGATACAAGCATGCATGTGAAGTTCCTCATCCTTTTGTTTCAAGGATTTTACCCAAGACAGAGTGACAGTGTTTTTGTGTTTTCAAAGAACCCTGGTGTCTTTGCTCAGGTACACTTAATAGGTGTCCTTTAGTGTATGCAAGTATCAACATTTTCCCATCAAAATTCAGATCTTTTCTGGAGGCATTCCACTAGGGAATTGCATGTATTTCTAGGGATCTGTGTCTAGAATAATCTGTGATTATTCCTTCCACGTCTGGATCTTTTGACTGTAGACTACTTCACTCTCCCGTCCTAGACAGTGTGTCCTTGCTCCTGAGTGCCAGGTTCCTAGATAATTGTCTATGGGCAACAGGAAAGTAAAGCAAGGGAACTCAAATTTACAATGGAGTGCTTAAATACATATCTTCTGTCTGGTAAGGCTCAGGAAGATTGCCACTCCATGAAAGATAAAAGGATGCAGCACTTCTCAGTGCGATCTGTTCCCTTTTTGTGCATTGCTGGGTTACCAGACAAAGTCATTCCTACTATGCTCTTTTTAGTTGAGTCTTTGATTTTGGATGTTGGAATGGTTTACTTGACCTAAAAGATGCTCCTGTTTTAAAGCAGTTACTTATATCTTACTGGCAGCTACATATTTTCTCTGCAAAGCTCTTGCTTCTTCAGTGCTGGTGGCCTTTAGGCTGCTCCTTCATAGCTTTTTATAAAATGTATTTAATCATATATAGAAGAGCATTAAGCTATCTACCAGAGTTTACAGGTAGTCATAAATACCTGAAGGATTGTCACAAATACCTTCTTCCTTCCAAATTCAATCCTCAGCTGGCAATGGAAAATTATAGTTCAAATATCAGTGTTGCTACCTCTTTTGTTGCTTAGCATTTTGGTGAAAACACTGTTTTACTATGGTAACTCCATAGTCCCTTGGGAATGACTCTTGAATTCTTCCAACCTTTCTTTATTTCTTGACAAGTTTCTGGCTATATCCTGGAAAATTTTTGCAGTTTGCTATGGATCTACAGCAGCTGAAAATATGGGGAACAGCACAAACGAAAACACGTTATGTTCAGTAAGAAAAGGAATAACTTTGGGCTGAAGAGGTTTCCAGTGCAAATTAAAATGTCTACACTCACACTTAAGCTAAAACTTGACTAGAGTGTGAGGTAAAATTACTAAGAAGTTACTGTCAAGTTTCCACTGTCCTCCTGGACATCTGCAAGAACAAAGTGGCTTTGCTGCAGAACATAACCTCAGCTTGACACAGAATGCTTTTGTTAATAGTCCTACCTGGAATCTCCAACAGTAGAGTTTTTTAGTTAGTCCAAGTTCAGGCATCATGGTGTTGACATCTGGTCATTTGTTTGGAAACCACTGTAATTTCTCTTATTTTTATGAAAGTATACTGAGTTTAAAGTCTCCTTGCTAAAAGATAGGCTTAAAAGCACACAACGCGCTTCTAAAATATTGTGCTGCTTGGAAAAAAAAAAATAAAATTTAAACAATCCAAATGCTCATAGGCAAAGAAGTTATACGTTGCAGGTTATATCCAACCCTTTGGACAGAGGACTATTTGTTGCATAGCCTGCTGTGTCTGGTAACATTCTAGAGAAACTGTGTGTGCAGTGAGCTTTTCACTCAGTTTCTTTGGGTATAGTGTGGCAGCATATTTGAATCTGTAACTTTTACTTACAAAAGATGCAGAATGCATTGAAATTCGAGCATTTATATATCTTGAGAGTATGACCGTGTGTAGTCAACAGAGAAGCAACTGTAACAAAAAACATTTTTTTCACATTTCTTCCTAGTTTGCATTAGACATGTCACACAAGAACTAGAATATAAGGCAGACTTTGCAAGCAGCCACAGCAGTTCTTACTGGCTTTTGGGTTTCCCAAAAAGAACTGTGCTCAGTAGTTGTTCTGCTGCCAAAGGTTTTATCATGTGGACTGAGTATCGTAACGGAACAGAAAACACCATCTTCATGTGTTTTTAGACATGTTATTTACTGGGGTTTCCCTGAAGAAAGCTTAGGGATTCTTTCCTTATGAGTCACTAACCAAGTGATTGTTTTTATATAAACTTTCCTTCAGCTGGGTAGAGTTGGAACACAGTGTCTTCAGCTCCTTCTGGGGTCTGACTTTTCTCTTAATTTCTTTTAATAGTTGTTCCTGCAGCCAACAAGATGGTTTGAACCTCATGGCCTTCCCCTGCACTCTCTTCGAGTTCCATAATCTTGAAAATCACTGGTCTAGCCAGCAGAAGTGCTGGTGACAATCGCTATTTGTGTGTGATTCTGCTTTTCAGCTTTCTACCTTGTGGTGCTTTTTCAACTCTGCACCTTATTTGCGGCTTAGGGAGAATGTGCTGTTGACATTAGCCAAACTGGAGTTTGTATTTTATGTGCTGAAATTAAACCAAAAAGTTTTAATTTGACTTCAGCAGCATAAAGGTTAAAAGCTGTAAAGTTCTGTGTTTCCATAGTGGAAATCACTGAAGCTGGGGAGACACATGCCTTCTCTTACATACCCCTGAATCCTTACCCACCCTCTTTTGGTGGCTGCAGCAGAGTCGTCTTTTGCCAACGGAATGGTGCAGAGTCACTTTTAATTACCTCCTTCCACTGCTTTTGATTTCAAGCCCAACTGATGGCGCCAGGGGCTGAACCACAGGGAGATCTCCAGGCAACTCCTGCCTATGTCAGGCAGCCTTGCCAAGCAGATGCTATACAGCCTGCTGCACTTCCATGCCATGACTTTTTTTTAATTGCAGTTTACTTTTTTTAGCCTGAGACAGGAGCTATATTAAAATCTAGTAACTCTGTAATGTGCTTGTACCTGTGAAATTCTAGGTAATGGTCACCAACTTCTCTTCTACTCCTTGACCTCATGTCAGTTATTTATACT
The DNA here is from genome assembly GCA_013400335.1 of Eurystomus gularis. Lineage (NCBI taxonomy): Eukaryota > Metazoa > Chordata > Aves > Coraciiformes > Coraciidae > Eurystomus > Eurystomus gularis. The sequence continues at coordinate 22,724 of VZZY01007760.1, read as the reverse complement.
CTGTGTGTGCATGTGTGTAATTATATGTATGTTTGACTTCACAGGTAACACATCCTGTATATACAGATTTGTTAAAATGCATGGCATTATTTTAAGCCAAGAAGTATGCAGAGTTCTTTGAATCTTTTTCATAACCCAAGATCGGATTTCTTTATTTTTACAGGAACAGGAATGGTTTAGCTGGAATGAAAATGTTCATTCCACTGCATCATTAGCTACAGGCAATCTTCAGTTGAAACCTAATTAATTTTTCATGCTAAAGCTCTTATAATTTTACTATTAATCAACATGTAGGATGAATTTCTGAGGCTGAGAGAGCTTGTCTGCATGCCTGTAATTTAAGATAAACTCTTGGTTTTGTTTTTTTTTTTTTTGTTGTTGTTGTTTGTTTGTTTTTTTTCCTATGAAAGGAAGGTAGCCAGAAAAGAAATTATATTTTAAAGAGTTCACCTCTCTCTCACCCCCTTCTGCCATTCACCTTCTGATAAACTCCCCAAAAGTTTTCACTAGACAAATATGGAGAGTTAGCTGGAGTAGCAGATCCTCAAATGTGTCTTTTGATCCTCCAAGAATTCCAAAGCAACCTTCTGTTAGATGAGACTAGTCTCTGACACAGTGATTGTCTTAGGTGGGATACTTAGTACTGAGGGTCCAGTCCAACTTGCTTTTACCAATTTAAATATTAATTTTAGGGTCTTGGGTAAAGTTTTTTCCTTCCCTTCTCCATTACATGGGAGCTGTAACCAGCATCCCACATGATAACAGGAGCATCAAGATCCTTTTACCTGCCTTTTCAGCTGCCTGCTCTTCTCATGAAGAGAAGAGGGTCACGCCCTCTTACTGAGTTGGATGAAGGCTTCTGGAAGGGTGACAAAGTGACAAATCAACCCATGGGACCAACTCACTGTACTGACAGTGACAGTTTCTGTTTGCTCCTCCTGCCATTCAGATCACTCTGAATGGCCAGGCCCCTCTCCTCCCTACATACAAGTGAGTAGAAGGTAAAGATTCAGAGGACTGGTCCTCCAGTTCAGAGACAGAAATGGGAAAATCATGCTTGGAAAGGCAGGAATTGTTCCCTTACACTGCTTCTCTAGTCTGACCAGGCTCCCTGAATTGCTCTGCACAGATCTGTGGAACATGCATTACTTCCAGCCTCCACTGAAGAAAGTGGTCAAAAGTCTCCATGGCCGGTGGCTTCTTAAGAAAAGTATTTTCCAAAGGCCACAGTCCTCTTTTCCCAGGCTCAGTAAGCAGCAGAAGCAGCTTTGGGTTGATCAGTGGGAGTTTTTGGAGACCACTAACCTATTATCTTCACTCTTTTCTCCCAGATATACTCCCCAGCTTAATGGGGGAGCTGATGCAGAGCCCTTTCCAGCTTGGAGGCAGGGGAGTATGGTTTGGAACATGGACAAGTACCTTGTGGGAGAGGAAGGAAGAGAGCTGTATAGTTCATATAAGATGCAGAGCTATTTCAATTTAACTGTCTAGGGCTCTCAAAGACCACACTGCTCTATGCTATGGAGGCTGAAAAACAGTTTCAATGCTATTGTGATAAAATCCTCCTGTTTTGGCCATGCAGTTTCATTTGACTCCTAAGGAAATAGTGCAGCAACCCTGGAAAGACAGGAATGTATAGTGTTCTCTTTCACCAGAAGCACAGAGCCTCCTCCATCAGCGATCCAGACAAGATCGCACCAGTACTGTACAAAACAGAGCTCTCTCTATTTTGAACTTGCGTTGCTCACAACAGAGGCTACCAATGCATTTGGTCTCATCATGGCCACGTTATGCCAGTGACTCAGATTTATCTGATGCTTAGTTCGAGGTGTTTGGGCTTTCTTTTTCTTTGCTGCTGCTAGCTGATGAGCTCCTGCAGCAGCTGTCATTAGTCTGTCAGCATATAACTATTATTTTATCCTGTTTCTGTTTTTCCAGTCCTTGAAGTTATCTGTGTCTTCCAGGACACCATTCAATTCCCCCATCACAGTACCTCACAAGTTTGTGTTATGGGCAGAAACATATTTAACTGACAAGTTCACATTATTTTATTCCAGTAAGACTGATCTATTGGACACTTTGACAGTGAAGTCCTCCAAGGGCGCTATTTCTTCTTCCCATGTTATCATCTATTTATCTGTTAGACAGGTTTTTTTACTAGATCATTCATATTAATATTCATCATTATAAACTTAATTGCCAAGTCTCCTAAGGGTATCACTCTGCTAAACTAAAGATCTGTCGTTTTCCTTAGTCAGAAAAGGAGTTCAGTTACTGAGTCTCACATGCTCTGCCATTTTTCTTCTTCTTTTAAAAACAATTTATTTAAAGTCTTTCATTAGAAATATTTCCAAAACCCTTGCATACAGTCAGTTTGACTAACAAGCCCGTATGTGCATTGCTTTTCTTCCTGTTTTGTTGAGTGTGGGTGCTGCACTTGCTGTTCCGCAGACCCAAGTACCATGCTGATCCCTTCATATTGTGATTCTGCTCCTACTCCATGCACAGCAGCAGGAGCCGTTGCATTACTGGGAGCTGATGACTCGATATGGGTGTATATCAATTATACTTTTAGGAAATGCTGCACAATCTGTCTGTCTTTTTTGAGGGTAGGGATTTATTCCCTCACTGCTTTCCTTCACATCTGTCCTGGTTAAGAAAGAATGATAACAATACAGTAAATTTTGTTTCACCTGAGACAGTTGGTATAAGCGTGCAAGAACTTTTGTCTGTGGAAGATTGGTAGCCTAATACTTTGCTCTGAGGAACCCAGTGGAAATCATTTTGTCAAATACCAAGCTTCAGGACTGATGACTCAGGTTTTCCGCTGCTTTGGTCTGGATGACAAGAAACTGCCCCTGAGATCCATGGGGAGCTGAAGCAGTAACTCTCGCTCCTGTGACACAGCATTTTCTCCTTTGATGTCATCAGAAAATTGCACCCCAAAATGCAGCCTGTGATTCCAGACCATGGACTTTCCTCCATGTCTCCTTTGCTGCCTGCCTGGCAACTAACTAGTTTTCCTTTTCAGGGCTTTTCATCTTCACACTAGTTCTGTTCTTATTCCTCTTCCAACACTTCCAAACATACAATCTCACCCCATCAGACTAGTTGATCTGTTAGCATGTGTTTCATAAGCCTTTACTTTCTCCAACCATGGTCATTCATGGTTCATGTAAAGCATGATTCACATCATTGTAGATTTTCTTGCCAATAACTGTTGCCCCCGCAGACACGCATGGTATCTATGTGGGGGTGTACAAAAGTACATGTATTTGTAGCCATCTGAATTTAAATTGTGCTAGTTTATGCTGAGGTATTTTTCTGTCTAATACTACAGAGTTTTAGGCACAAATAAGAATTGTTTAATCTAGAATATGTAATTATCAATTGAAAAATCTGTACCCTCTCAGATGCCTTGTCAACGCTTCCTGTCTCAAAATGTGTAATATCTAGAAAACTGTGGTGTTAACCTTTTCTAGTCCATGCTGAACATGTGAAAAATCAGTACTTTTTGTGCTTGCATGGGATCTTTGTTCTCTGTGATTAATGGTCCGTTAACAGTATCCAATACAAGTTCAGTGCAATGTACAAAGTGCCTTTGATGCCAGACATTCTACAGTGCTGTGCAGAAACTAAAGCTAATAGTCATAAGCCTGAGAGGACTGGAATGTTTTCAATTTACTTTTAAACAAATGACTTTATTGTGCCATTCTCACATGGGAGTAAATTCCACAGCCTCAGTGCCACATTAGACAAAACTTTTTTACCTGCTGATTTCTGTGTATACTTGGAGAAAAGAAATTAACCTGGGTTAGGGACTGGGGGGAATAGGACAGGACTGTTAAACTCGGTGGGAATTTTGCCAGGAGCTTTGCTGGGAGCAGAGTGAGATGCAGGAGTACAGGATATAGCTGAAGGATAATTTGTGGTGCAGAGTGGAGTTCAGGAATTCTGTGTGCCTGAAAATCAAACTCATGAGGGTAGCTGTAGGAAAAGCTTTAAAACTGGTTTTGCCACTCCTGAAATGTAAGGAAGCAGTTGTAGTCTGACTAGATGCTGGCAGATATAAGGAGGAAGATTCCTAGTGACTGCAGATGGAGATAAGGCTCAACTCCTGGAACTACTGATTCCCAAAGAAGTAATGGGCATCTGTAGCTGTAAAGGAATGACACCTCTTGACCTCAAAGAGAGAAAGTATCCCTGAACTCACCACAATGCTATTGTAATAGTAAAGATTTTCAGACCAAGACAGGGAATTTTTGAAAGAATGAGCCTTTAATGCTCATAGGATGGTCTAATACCATGGATTTGTAAAAATAGAAAATATTTGCAAAATGTCTAAGTAAGGAACATGGATCCATTTAGCATTGCTCCAAGTAGGAGACCCTCTAATGCTAAGAAGTGCACTGTAGTCTTCTGATAGGTATAAAACAGAACCCATTGCAGTAACGCCTTTTGATCAAAATGTGCACTTTAATTACTAATAGAACCAAAGCAACTGGATTTTTAACTGCTCACTAGGCATCTTTTGTACTACACTTTTTTTTTTTACAAGGCTTTTCTTTTGTGCATGTTGTATGGTTTTATTGCTTATTATAACTCCATAAGCAAACAAGAAAATGTTTGAGTTTTGTCTTGACTAATGTTTTTGCTTTTACTTTGTCCATCTACAATTCATTAATATTTTATGTTACACATTATTGCATGGAAATCCAAATGGAAAAAACAACAAGTTTAGGTGATGCTTAGGTAAATGCAATTGCAGAAATTGGACAAATAAATCCACTCACTTGAAAATAGCTTTAGAGCCTTTTGTCTTCTTCTGATGTTTCTACCTACTGTCTGGTCTTTTCCAAAGTAACAGCTCATATCTGTGCAATAGCTTCCCATAAAACTTCACCTTGGTTACAAAATGAACAATGTAAATGGTGCAAATCATTTTGCAGCGTTCTCAGAGCCCTAAAGCCTTTGCTGCCACTGATTTGGCTTCTAGCTTTTGTAAGCTGTCAGGAACAATAGGGAAGACAGTCTGAGAGCTATTTCCATTTCAACTTGTATGGCAGGGAAAGTCTGTCCGGTTGGTTTCTTACTTGTTACCTTGTTTCCTTTTTCCAAAAAATTGTGTATGTTGATCATTACTGAAAAGAAAGCAGTATGTGTATAGAGGGTAACAGCTCTTACATAGCTGAATGCTGCTATGAGTAGAAACAGATCAGAAGGGTTATGCAGCAGTGCTTGTGGGGGCAAAGGCAGTGCCAGTTCCTTCCCAGGTGATGCCTGTATGTGGTTCATTTCCATGAGCAGAACAATGATTTGGTAATAAATGTGTTTTTTCTAAAAAAGTCTAAGATGTGTTTCAGGAGTTGTTGTAAAGCCTCTGGAAGCCCCATCCCTGGAAGTTTTTAGGGCCAGGCTGGATGGGGCTCTGAGCAATCTGATCTAGTGGGAGGTGTCCCTGCCCATGGCAGGGGGGTTGGAACTAGATGATCTATAAGGTCCCTTCCAATGCTGACAATTGTATGATTCTATGATTCTATGTTCCTGCCGTGGGGAAGAAAGTGTGTAGGAGATGGCAAGATCACTTTTGTTTAAACCAGGCAAAATGCTACTGGGCAGCAGCTCTCCATCCTGTCCCAGCAGCAGGTCCCCAGCTGCCCTCTTCAAATAGGAAACACAACTCTGGGGAGGGAATATCACCAGGGCCTGAGGCTGTGTTAGCTTCCCAGACTGGGTAGAGTAAGGAGCAATTATGTGCTTTTGCCTAAGACTCCTCGAACGCTCTCTCTAACCCACTCGCTTCCTGCCCATCTGGAAAGGCAGGCCCTTCACTTGGGAAAAGAGAGGAGGGAATATGCTAGGATGGAAGCATCTCATCCCCTTTGTCTCCCAAATGCCTGTCTACAGTAGGGATATAATCAGTGCTTCAAGGTAGCTCCCTGGGGGGCCCTAGTTTGGCAGACAGACTAGTAGGGAACACGTGCTCTGAAGCCAGAGGATGTCTCAACTGAAATTATATCTGAATCTCACCATGCAGGTCTTAATAATCCATGAGTCTTAATATGGCCACAAGGCTATAAATTCAGGGATTTTGACCTCAAAGTCTTTAAGCATGTTTAAAAATAGCTCACCCATCCTCATTTTATCACTTCATATACTCTGACACAATTTTGGAACCTGCCTCCATCCCATCTAGCAAGGGAACACTATAATTAAGAATCAGTTTTGAAAGGCTGGTCTCTCTTAGCTTAAGGCAGAATAAGGCTTTATGTATTTTGCAGGAGATTATAAACAATTCATTGGCTAAAATTAGCAGTAAAAAGGGAGCCCCAGTTCTTTCCTGCGCTGTGGTTTGTACCACAAAGACTTAGTGTTTTTAAATCATGACAGAGCTCTCTAAAAACCTTGAAAGCATATTATGTATGTGTCACTTTGGCTCAGTTATGAATAGTCTCACCTCTAAGGCCATGGGTTCAAGTTCCATGCCTGCCCTTGGATTTAGCTGTCTCACAGTAATTTTATTACAGAAAACATTTTTTAAATAGAACCACAGGGGGGAGAAGAGTGAAACTTTTGTATCTGTAACTGCACTGTGAGACATTCAGCCATTGGGATGATATGTTAAACCACTGCTCTAACTGCCCAGCTTTGCTCAGCAGGCATAAACCCTCTAAAAAGAGAGAGGCTACCGCTAATGGTGTGGCAGCTTGTTACCTTTTTGAGAAGAGTCCTCCTCTTGAGGAACAGTTGTAATCCCTCCGAGTGCGTGTGCAACCTACTGTTCCCTTTCTGAAAGAAGTCTGCATTTTCGTCTTGCTGCCACAAGGACAAGGTTCCTTGATTGTACGTTGCTGTGCAAGAGTTGAAAAATGAGAGATGTCAGATGAGTCTTGACTTTACCTTTTGCTGCTGACCAGTAACAGAAGATGGGGAGGAAATCAATCCTTGAACTGAAAATGCCATAGCTCATTTTAAAAGTTAATTTGCAAAAATATCCAACCAAAAGGCAAGGTTAGGGTTGCTTCTGGCAATAATAAAGCCAGGTGACCTTAACTGCAAAGGTAAACTCCATATTGTGTCTGTGTGGACCTCGGGGTAGAGTGCTGGTCACTGATGTCCTTTAACTTCCCCACAGAGAGGAGCTCAGAGTCACTTAAGGTTTAAACTTTATAGTTTTATTTTAGTTTGTGACAACAAGCATGTGGTCATATAACATGAAGTATTTGTTTGTTGCTTAAAGACACATGTGTTAACTTACCAGACTTTCACTGTATCTTAAATACAATTTGCTTTTATATTAGGGAGGGAAAAAAAAAATCTTTCATTTTCTACTGGGTTTGTAGAATACTTAGGATTTTGGCATATTTATACAAAATGGAAGCCATGTTGTAAAGCAGTATCTAATTTAATTTGCTCCAGGATTAAGTGCAGCATAGTTGCTTACAACTCATTTCTTCCCCTGAAAATAATTTTACCCAATAATTTTCAATTTCTGTTCTTGTGACATGAATCCAAAATGCTCCTGGATGGGTGATTTTTTTGTTGTTGTTTCTTTTTTGCAATATTTGTTACAATTCAGTAAATGTCTTGGTGTTTTCAAATTCCTCTTTTGATAGTTTTGAGACTTTTCTGCTACAGAACTGTTGCAGCTCAAATTTTCACTTGCAAAGTTAAAGGAGTTTTTAAATAAAGATTATGGATGCTGATGAACATTGACACTACTAGGGTAAAAGTTCCTGCCAAAATTTGTAGATCACTGTCATTCTGCCTGACAGAGGGCTTATGGAAAACCCATGAATGTGTATGAGAGCTTTGAATCTTAGGACCTGAATTACCAAACAAAATGTTTTAACAAGAGCTCTGGCCAAGATATATTTGGCATATGACTAACATCTGGGAAAGGTAGATTTATCTACATAAGATGCTGGTAGTTCTTGTATGTTCTCTTGCTAAATTAGATTAAGTACATTCCTGTTATTAATTTTTTTCAGATAAGTACTTACTGTGAGTGCTACAGAGACTATGAGAATTGGGGCAAGAGATGGGGGGGGAAATCCATCTTGTCATGGCAGGAATGTTGGCCCATTTAGTCACATCTGGGATGAGGGTGGGGTGGTCTGCGCAAGGCTTGGGGTGTAAGGTAATAGTCTGTCAAAAATCAGGGTAAATGGTGAGCTAGCCAGCTAGCTTGTGAGGGGAGGTGTCCACAAGACAGATTTCTGTACTAAGATGCAGTCCATGCTGGGAGGAAAAGATTGAGATTCCTTCCCGTAGAGCCTGGGTTAGCACTATTGCCTGGATGTGAGGCAAAGGGGAAAGGAAATGGTGCCGCTCTGGAGCATAGTGATCCAACTGTGTGAAATCAGTGTGGGTGCTATTAAAATGCCATCTTCCTCTCCTTTCCTCTTTCCTTCCTCCCTCCCCCCCCCCTCTGCTGTCAGCCTGGCTGAGGAAAAGTCAAATAATGTACAACTGTGTTCCTTGGCATCACAACTGCAATTTCCCTTTAGGGGCTTCAAACTTGAGAATGGGAGGTTTTAAATCTTGCTGATTCGTGCTATTCCAGCAAGCATATGTGTGAGGAGAAAGAACAATGCCAGTTCGAAACAGAAATCACGTGAGCAATCATTACTGCTAAATCAGGTGTTGCAGAGGCCAGTGGAAAAATCAGATGCTAAGAAAAGTAGGAAATTACTTTGTTTAGAGCTGGAAGGTTAATGAGAATGAATTAGAAAGTGTTCTCTGTGTATTCAACCCCTAAGGATTTGAGCAAAGCTAGAGGGATTTATTTACTGATTATCCAGACTATACAACTGGCAATAAGATTAAGTGAGGAATTTTGGAACATGCTGACATTTCTTATTTGCATCATTTACTATGGAGATCATTTGTCGGTACTGCACTGAGTTTGTGGTGAACTAGGGCTTAGTCTGGCCCAGCAGAGACGGATCTGGTACTTCTCATGGCTCAAGGGATGTGGGGGTGAAAACAGTTTAACATCCTCTTTTGTGTCTTGGAGAGGAAACATCAAGTTTGTCTAGGTGCTTATCAGAGGACAATTTCAGAATATTTTCCTAGACATCATTAATTATAGAAACAAGCGCAGTTATAGGTGACACACTGCATTAGATCAACTAAAAGTAAAAGGCAAGGCTGTAATTTATAGAGCCCCTGCACTGGATGCTGTGCAGAGCTCCCCTCAATACAAGGCCTCCTCCAAGTCCATCCCTCCCAGCATGCGCACACATACACATGCTGCCCTTCTCCTCCTACATTCAAATTTCTTTAAACCCAGGCTGGTAAATTACCAAAAAGTTACCATCTCAGCTGGAAGAAATGAAGGGGGGCCATGGAATAGGAGTTCAGTACAGGATCTAGGAAAAACAGAAGTGTGGAGTTTGTTCTTTATTCTGGGTGCCTACCTCTAAAATGATCAAATGTTGTGAGTAACACACAGCTTTTCTATATTACACACATAGACATGTGAAGTCATAAGCTAGGATTTAAACATGTAATCTTGGGCAATGTGTTTTCCAAGATTTACCTTCACCGACCCACTGTCTATGCACTGAGCACTTAGTTGTCCCATTTTACTCTCACAAAATAAGATGATTCCTTATCCCTAAAGGAATCCTTCAGCCAAGTCTTGTGCAGTGTTGCTGGAATAAGGAAAATTTTGTTGTGACCCTCTCTTGCATAGTTACTGCTAGGTAGTGATCCTCAATCGCGATCAGTTCTGCCAACAGTTCTTCTAAGAATGGTTTTGGTAAGGAGATAAATAACAGAGATGAAAGGCAAGGTGTTATTTCAGTCTTGGTGATGTCTCTTAATACTTCTCTGGTCAGCATCATGGATAACTAATTCTCCTGCATTCTGTTTTCATCGTCTTTGGTAGAAGCTCCAAGATTTCTATTTGTTTTCCTTCTTAGAAGAACTGCATACCACAGCCAGTAGCTTTAATCCTTTAATCCTCAGATGTCCGGTTGAGGCCTCCACCCATTGATTGCCTCCTTTCACAGCAAATGGTCCTGTTCCCTTCACAATTAATGTCCACTGCTGGATCAAGCTGTCGTCTCTGGGAATGCATTTCATGCATTTGGTAACAAATGCACAATAAATTTCAGCCTGAACATCTTCTGGACTAATCATCACATTTTGAGTTTTCACCATCATCACTTGAATTCCAGGGTAACTCACGACTATTAGAGCCTTCCCAATATCCACTGACCTCCTTCTACACTTAAATAATGGCAAGTATCACGCCAATAGTATCTCACATCCTAGATTTCTAATGTGGTCTTATAAATATGGGGCACTTCATGTTTTGTTATGACAAGGAAATTCTTTTACTGAAAAGTTTGCAAATTCCAAAGTAGTATTTGTTTTATAAACAAAGGTGCTGTTTTCTTTATGCCAGCCTCTTTCTGCTTTTGCTTGTCCAGCAGTCTGTTCTGAAAGGCATGAAGCAGCTGTTGGCCCCGAATCAAAACTTGCAGCACAGGGAGGGTTATGTAAAAGTCCTTTGTGTGAGAGATGTACATGGCAGCAAATGGTGAAATTGGAGTACAGATTCTTTGAGGGGAGATGGCTATTCACAGCAATGTCTTATTTTTTACTTGACTTTTTGTGTAGAACAAAAAGAGAAGTAGAAGATATTTTAATATGTTTTTGTATTTTTAGAAACACCTTTTCTTGTTACAATGTTGCTGGCTCATAATTTCATGAGCTTTGCACCCAGTATCACCCACTGGATGGAAGGGCTGCAAGTGGTTGTCTTGTTTTTTCTGCTTCCCCAAGGCAGGATCTCTGTACCTAGGCCATTTCTAAGGGATGTTGGTTTAGCCTTTGGAGGCGATACTGCAGCTCTCCTAGTCCATCTATTTCTGTGCTTTGCTGTTCTTACCATATAACACTTTCCAAATACGTGTGATATCTTTTCCTGCCCACAAAGACACTTATCTCTCCCCTTCCACAGGTGGTTTCTTTTGAACTCACCAGTTCCAACTGATCTAGCTTTTCCTTTCAGGTAATGTTTTACAGAGCCCTGAACATCTTCAGTGATTTCTTCTGAGCACTCTCAAAATGTAACACAAATTTCTGGAAGTGTGATAACTAGAACTGGATGCACAATTCTTGTACTGATTTTGTAATAGCAAGACATTGTTGACTAATACTTCATATTGCAGTGTAGACACAGCACCTTTTCTGCTGAATTGCTGGCCATTTTCATGCTGTATGTTTATAACTGATTTATTCCTGCCCAAGTCAAATATTTTCTATTCATAATGAATTTCATCTAGAATTTTAAACTGTTTCTCCAGAACTGTGAACTCTGGTCCTGTCATCTAACATATTCACATCCCCTTCCAGTCTCTTCTCATCTGCAAATATCATAAGCCCAGGCTATAATCCACCATCCTGAGCATTAAGGTGTTAATAAGCCCATTAAAAAATACAGCCCATATGAAAGTCCCCTTGACAGAGTTTTCCAGTTTGATAGTGAGCCATTGACGGCTTTTCTATGGAAATGAGTATCCAGTAACTGCAGGGAAAGCTCACTTCCCTTTATGAAAATGTCACTTGAGATTCTGTCAAAAAGCTTTACTGAAGTCTGAAATATGTGACATCTAATGTTAATACCCATAAGATTTGAATCCCTGATCTGAAAGGAGATTGGATTGATTTGACATGATAAGTTGTCAACATGTTAAGAACCATTAAGACAAAAGTAACTCCAAATATGTCTGAGTTCTGGTAATACATCATTCCTTTCTGTCTTGTAGTTCCAAATCAGCTCCTTGATTGAAGAAGGCAGGGAGAGAGCCTAACGCAGGTTTTGAATGTTTGGGATGGTTGAAGCTATGTAAGTATCTGAGGAGCAGTGTGTGGATTCAGGAGGTTTTAGCTAATGGTCTGTACTATACAATGTCTGCAACCACAGAGAAGAATCTAGGTAAATGACTGTTTAAACTTATCCAGAGAGTTAAATACTTTTGAATCAAATTGAGCAGGGCTACACCTTTCTTCTGTATGGATATGAAGTGAGAGAGATGGTGTATGCAAGGGAAAGCTGGATCGTAACCTCTGCTTAGAGCAGTTCAAGGCTGCTAATGAAAGCACAGGAGCTGAAAGGGGCAGCCTGTGGGTGGCACAGTAAAGGCAACAGCAGTACAAAGCCAGGAGATGCTGAAAGCATGGAAGCGAGTGGCAAAGTCACCCTCTGTGAGGGAAAAGGACAGCTTCCAAGCTACCCGGGAAATGTTCTTTTCTGCTGCTTGCTTTGTTGTAAATACACAAAAGTAATGTATTGTCATTTACTTGTGGTTCCTTCCAGTAAGAAAACCTCACTGTGTGAAGCCATCATGTGGTTTCAGCAGTCCTCTGGCAAAAGGCACGCTATGTACAGCTGAGATATCTTAGCTAAATTACATGTACAGCATCAAGCTGCAATGAAGAAAGAATATCAAGAATTGATCATAAAGATTTAGGAAAAAGCAGGAGGGTTTAGGACAACTGCAATGTGCTGAGTGTTGGTGCATTAAAGAAAAACCTTACTTGGACATGAATAGATAAAATAGGTCATGTATTCAGCATCTGTGAATTAACCCATAAATACTGTCTGGAGGGAATAATTCATTTTCAGGTGATGGCTGTTGTTATGAACTTGCATCTGGTAAATGAAAGGTATGAAAGAAGCTTTTAAATTATTGGTTTCTCACGGCAGCCACGGACTTACTTCTTAGCGCACAGAGCATTGCTTTGCTGCTGCTTTGACTTTTACCCTTTAGTCAGTCACCTTCCAGTCTGCTTCCTCTCATCATTTTTAATCGAGTGTCTTTTTGATTACAGAAAATTGGTTGATACACTGCTCTAATGAAAATGCTAGACAAATGCTCTTTCTTGGAACTGACATCAGGAATGTTATACAAGACATTCTTAAATGTGCTGGCAGCTGCCCTGAATGTAATGAAATCATGGAAATTAGAAGTATTGCGCTCTCTGTGTGGCCAGCACAGGGCTGTTTTCAGTATGTTACCCAGTTTTGCTGTGAATTTTAAAATACTTTTCCTGAATTTTCCTTGGGACATTCTTCAACATGCTTACAATTCCCACAATCAGGAAAATTATCCTGTTATCCCGAAGTACTTTTTTTGATTGCACGCAATTCCTCATGCCTACATCCTTTTGTACCACCTGAAATGATTCCTCTTGCAGCAGAGAGTTTACGGTTTTCAGAAGACCGATAACTTCTCTGGTAGAAATGCGTGTGTAGGGTGAAATTCTATTCCCCTTGCAGGAAGCAGTCAAATTCCCACAAACTTAAGTGGTTTGGATTTTGCATGCAGTTTTTAGTCTTCTCTTGCATGAGACTTTAATCTTTAATACATTCTTAGTACAGAAGGTATCTAAATGCAGGAAAGGTAGAACAGTGGCAATGATGCATGCTTCGTGTTTCACTAGCACCTTCCCATGCAAGGATCACAAAGCAGCTTATGAATGACAGGTGAGACCTGCTGCAAAGCATAAGGATTAGATATTATTTTCATTTCTCTGGAGCGCAGAGAAGGTAGAAGGGAAGGACCTTACCTCTGTGGCTATGTGTATGTGTATATAAATGGAAGCACCATCCTGGCTTCCATGTTACCTTCCCTTCGTCTGTGTTTTTTTCACCTCTTGCTTCTCTGTAGCTTTGATGCATTTGCATCAGATATTCTGAATTTGATTTCTTGAAGATGAATCTGATTTTCTTTACCTGTCTTTTAGTGCTCTAGATTCTTCTATAGCTTCCATAGTCTCCATTGCACTGAAGCCAGAGTCACAATGATTCTCAGTGAGAAAAGCAGCTGTTTTGAAAGAATAACAGGAGATGGAATTGGGCGTCTACATTACTTCTGTCTTCTTGTGATGCCCAGCTTTACCAGGCAACCTTACTCTCAGATGCTGCTGCTGGCACAATGCAGAGACAGCTTACAAAAGAAAGCCTGATAACGCTTGTAGGTGTACTGTAGAGCACAGAAATCTGTTAGAAACAGATTTCCATGTGCATGATGCGATGCAAACAAGATGGTTTCTGGCATGAAACAGAAACATCAAATCATTAAGAATAGTATGGCCAGAAGCTTTCATAATAAATTACTGTAAACTCATGAAAGATTGATCTTTTTTTATTTTAGAGAAAATAAATCAATAGTATGAAGTCAGCTCTATTACAGTTTCAAATGAGATGGACTCCTGAAGTATTATCCACTCTCTGTAAATACTGCCTATGAGCCTGTATATAAAAGGTTAAACGTTTGCAGGCAATTACCCTTTGCCTTAAAGACCAGAGACAAATTACTATTTTTACATTACATTCTCTTGATGAGGATAATGATAAACATCTGTCACTTCACTGCTCAGCCAGCTAAGAATCTTATTGCAATCTGTAATTTAAACAGTGAAGAAAAAAAGAAAAGAAAAGAAAAAAAAAACCCATGAACAAACTGCACTTTATATAGACAGCGAAGAAGAAAAGAAAGCATAGAAGTCACATGCAGGGGAACCGGGAAGGGGGGATTTTCAGTCTGCAGTAATTGTCTAAAATGTGTGGATATATGATAGATGTATGATTTTCCATTCATTTGATATTTCACAGGGAAAATTACAGTTAGGTTTTTTTTCAGACATGGAGGCTAAGGAAAATACTAAACCTGCATGCTGTGACTTTTTGCATGTGCAGTTTATTTACAAAATTATTAAGGTGTATATGGTAGTGCATCTACTGGTGTCACAGAATTGAAAACACTGTTTTCATCAAGAGCTCTTTCAGTGTCCTCCACAGTCCCGGGATTTTTAGGAAGCACTGCTAATTATTTTAAAAGTCCATAAATTAGCTGGTTTTCCAGCAATTAGTCTGTAATTTAAAATAATCATCTGAAATTTTGAAACTTCTTTTACACACATTTAGTTTTGCTTCTAAGTGATATGTTCAATCTCATTTCCTAACAAAATTATAACTTAACCATCACTGTTTCATTTAGACTGGACTGAACAAGCCAGAGTTTACAAGGAGTAAATATGAAGTGGTCTGCCTGCCAGTACTGCATGAGCAGAAGCAGACATAGCACTAGCAGATGAAACTAGGAATCTATTTTGGCCCAGCAAGAATGGATTTTGTGAAGGGAGAAGCCTCTTTGGTGACATTTTTGCATATCTAGCTCTAATGGTCCTTTCGCTAACGGGTTAGCTACTGATTTCAACTGCTTCGGGAATCTGTAAAGCACTAGTGATGTGCAAATTTTAGCTAAATGCTGTGCTGTAAATAGAGATGTGCTGACAGGGGTCTGGCTGGTATATAACTAGTTCTCGTTATTGGGTTATTCACTTTTTGCAAGTACTTTCTGTTTCTTCATGTTATGCTTCTAGATACCGACAGAACAGGTTTAGATTTTACAGTTCATGCTATATGGCTTTGGGGGTAATTTTCAGGGAGAAGTATTGTATGTCAGAATTTGGGAAAGAACATTGTTCTTTGTACTTCCCAGGTTGAAATTCCATTCTTTTGGCATCTTTGAGCCTCAGAAAGCAGTTTGATTTTCACCAAAAGGCTACCATTCTTTTTTTCCGTTTTCTTATATTTATACAGGCTAGACCAAAGCAAAGTATATACCTTTTAGCTTCCAGTTAAAGTTCCTGGTACTTTTTAAAATTAGGTCAGCTGTTTACATACAAAGAAGTTTTTTTTTTGGCCCAGTGAAAAAGAGACCTCTAATATATAGTCCAGCCAATGTTATGCTGAGCCTTGAGCACTGGAACCAATGATGCTTTTGTTGCTATCCTTCATAAATCTTTTGTTTATATAGGGGCTACTCACATCTAACAAGTTTTTAAGGCTGAAGGGTGGAATTTGTCACAACTGATTCAGTCTTAAATAAGGACAATTATTTTACCCATAGGAAGGTAAAATTCAAAATCCAGACATACAGTGCTGCTTTCTTGCATGGGTTAAGATGGCTGAATCTAAATGGTAAAAGATTTGATATCAGTATTGCATTAAGTGATCTGAGATAATTTCTTGGGCCTTCATTGACCACCATGTCTTTGAAAACTTTCTTTAATACAAAATTTGTGTGGAAATACATACTTGTGAGACAGGTTTTGTGATTCATATTGCATTAATCTCTAAAAGTCCAGATTTCATAACATTAAACACTAACCTGACACAGGTCAGTACTTCATATTTGACCCCCAAACATTCTTTGTATGAGTTACATTACTGGATTACTAACAGCATAATTTCAGGTTGTTTCCGCAACATATTTCCATTTTACTGCAGTCTGAAAGTCTTGACTTAACTCCTTTTTTTTTCTCTTTTTTTTCCATGTAGACTGAAAATGAGGAGAATGGCCAAGCAGACAACTTTTCAATGGACCCCCAGCTGGAGAGACAGGTGGAGACAATTAGAAATCTTGTGGACTCCTACATGTCTATTATCAACAAATGTATTCGAGATTTGATACCGAAAACAATCATGCATCTTATGATCAATAATGTAAGTAGCAGCCCAGGTTTTAAATTATTTTAACAGCTCTGTCAAATCTCTTACTCTCAAACACACACCTCTTGAATATAGGAGCAAAACCAGCACATACTAAAGAGAAGAACATGCTCCCATAAATGCCACACTCTTAGACAAAATATCCCAATCTTCCATGCTAGTAGAAAGTTCTGCAACCTTCTGAAAGGCTGGCACGCTGCCTTGAGTGCTTGCTCCAAAATGCTAAAGATTGAATTAGTTTACATCTTAGTCAGAATATAAGTTATTATTTAAAGGTAAATCAAAGATCTTTTGCTTTTTTCTGTCTTGCTTTTGATGTAACAGGAAAAGGGAGTTGGGAGCTCCATCTAGGCAGTTTGTGAGAGCAGAAGAGCAGAGCTATGCTTCCTTGGTTTTCAATCTGTAGCCCTTTGTCATGGTTTCTTAAAACAGTTCTTATTTTATTTGGGTTTCTTTATATTTTTAGGTTACCATTTACGAGGAATAAATCTAGAGGCCTTGGACACTGTTGTTTAGATAAGCAGATGTGGTTGTTTGATTTATTGTGTGTGTCTTTCTTAGATCTGAAGATTATTTGGTTAAAGAAATGGCTTTGAGATATCATTGTTTTTTTACTGCACTACGATCTCACCCTTTGCTTCCTGGCAGAGTTCTGAATGGACCTTGTTGAAAACTAAGCTTAATGTTAGTGCCGCTGCTGCTGTATAAATTAATAATGGAGAGCACAGTTCCTCTTAGTTTCGGGTAGCACCTTTTCTGTGAGATCATCAAACCAATCAGTCTTCACAAATACAACATGCTGTAAAGCAAATCTGGCTAGAAAGTAGCATTTACTTTTGACTCAGAGCCACCTCTAGCCTTCGTCTAATGGATTTCATTAGTCCTGTGGAATTTGTGTTGCACGTAAGAGGTAGTTAGACGGAAAATTTCAATGGGATTTCCTGGTACATATAATAGGAGCAGAATTTTTGCATGAAGGCAAGAGATATTCCATTAATTTCTATAGGTTTAGGGGAGTCAGGCTCCAAATCATGCTCTAGTCATGGGTGAGTTTTTACAAAAGAGCATGGGAATGATGGAACTGCCATTTTTTTCCTGAAATCAGCCATACTCTAAACTTTTTAGGGTGAGTATGTTCTCTGCTCTTTCCAGATCACAGCTAGCAACTTGCTGCTTTGACTAAGCACAGCTTCAGTGCCTTTGGAAAGGGCTGGTCTTCAGCTCTCATTTCATAAACTGCAGAGTTCAGTGAGCAGTTCCTTTTGAAAGTTTACATTAAATTTCTGCCACTCAGTTCCTCATATGGAATAGTTTAAGGGTCTCTGAAGTGTATGCTTTACTCAGAAGTAGAATACTGTAAGATTTTGTACTTTCAATCTCATCAGTTTTTAGTTACATTGGTAAAATCTGCCATGCTGGCTGGCCATGGCACACAGAAACAACATACTTAAAACATCATCTACCTTTTAACTGACCTCATAGTCCGTAGCTATGTATAAGCCCATAGCTGTGTTTAGGCTTGCTAGTGAGCTAAGACATACACCTTAATCCTAGAATTTAGATTTGTGGCCAAGAATCAAAACATTTTACAGGGCCGTGAAGAGTGAGACTCGAAGCACTAATGCACTTTTTTCTGTGCAGCATAGGCAGTAAAATACCGCATTTAAAATAATAGCTAAAATACCAATTTTTAAACACCATTGCTATTATAAAGAGAAAGAAGTGCTTGAGACTGCTGAGCCATGGCAAAAGGTTGTGCAAAGACCTGGAAAGCAGTGGAACTGTGATGGAAGGTGGGTCCTGTTAAGTTTTGTGTTTGTTCCTTGGAGTCTTCAGAAGTCCAACCCATCACCAGCAGTTAATGTAAAAACACCCTCTCTCCCCCTTAATGAGCATATTCTGTTGAATATGCTCAGCATATTCTGAGCACTTTCTGCTGCCCTATCATGTTGCCTCCAAAACTCTGGAAGCAAATTGATCCCAAGAAGTTTGTTTCCATGACAATTGTAACCTCTCAAGTTCTCCTAGAACTTCCTTTCCACTTTGTGGGCCTGTAAATGAGCACTTATAATTCAAGGGAAGTATCAGATTCAAACTCAATGTACAGAAAATAATGAGATGCTGGCCCTAAGCATATTTTGAGGCCTAAGCCTAGACTGTTGCATTCCAAATGCATCCCTTATTCTTCCCTTAGGGTGGATGTTGATTACCTGAAAAGAAAATATTTACCACACAAAACTGCATTGAGTTTCCATTAGCAATTCAAACATACACAAACAAAACACACATTTCAGAATTTGTATTTCTTGGTGCCTAGGTATGACAGATTATACAAGAGGGGTGGTCTTACAGTAGACAGTGTATATGCCATAAGCAGTGCTGATATTAATCTCAGCTGAGGAGAAAAATTCCAAAGGGCTTGTTACTAACAAACTTAAGGTTAAGGAATGGATTGAGTTTGCATTCGAGGCAGTGATGTATGTTGTAGTATGCCTGCTGATGAAAGAAGTTGCAACCCCACCATTTTGGGTGCTTGGTATAGTTCAGCTTTGGCTGCAGGTGTGATATCTGTGAAGGAAAATGTTATAAAGCATTCCTGTGAGTCTTTCTGTTTTCTAGAAAGGAGAAAAGGTGTGTCACTTTCACTTCCTTTTCCAAGCTGGAGAAAGTGGCTATTGTGGAAGATCTTCCTCTGTCTAGTACAGCTCATCTGATTGCAGAAGGCAGGAGGTTGATCCAAGAACTGTCCATAATGCAGCAGTCTTCCCTTTCCAGAAGAGTTCAGGGAGTTACTTGAGTCTCCTGCTAGTGGCAGATGGATCTCTCATGATAATTGTCACAGGCTGATTTTTTTCAAACAGATATTTGTGGTTTAACAATGCCTTTACAATCAGCTCTGGCCTTAATCTAATTTTAGGATGACTTCTTCTTTTTTTGAAGTGATGCCATTAAAATGCTAATTTCATCGAGTAGAATGTGATGCTGTTTAACTGTGATATCTGTTTTTAATGTGGAGGTTTTGGCAATCACGAGGAAAGTAGCGTACTCTGGCTCTTGATCAGTACCATCTACTGGAAAACAGCATGAGACTCATGGAAAATTTTTGCAGGCTTTGCTAAGAATTTGCGCATCTCCTGTCATACGTGAATAAGAAATGACAGCCAAGTCCAGGCAATATGGTTTTGTTTCCCTGTAAGGTCTGTCCTGGCCTTCTTTTCATTGCTAGGTGACCCTAAAGGGTCCCATGCCTGTGCAGTTTGAGCGCTCTTACTGACCTTGTCTGAACACAAACATTGCCGTAGTCTAACTGTCAGGATTTAAATCAATGTTGCTAAACTAGCACAAACCCATGTGCAGATGGAGCTCAGGTTTACGTAATAAGAGTCTTGAGAATGTGTTATTGTTAATATCTCCAGCTCAAAAGAGCTTTATAGAGCAAAAAGCCAGGTGAGAAATAGATCAGAACAGCAAGAGAAGTTTCAAATGCAAGGATTCAGTAGGTCAGCAGTTGGTCTATTTACCACAGTCTTATTTAATCAGAGTACCTCTAGCTTTTTATCTCTCTTAATGTGGCCCAGGTTTCCGTAACCAGGGCAAGCATAGCAGGAAATCAATATAGTAAATCAGATTACTTGGAGACTTCTCCTTCAGTTTGAATGCATGTGGATGGGATATATAGAATCTGACAGAGTTTTTGGAGATGAATGACACTGTCTGCAGTAGGGTAAATCATTGCTAAGAAAATAATTGACAAAGGTGTTACAAAGCCTGAAAATTCCTGTTCCCGAGGGAATTTAGGATGTGATTGCTAATGGCTTCCATTTGCCTCTTAGCCATTTAGAGTTGGACCAAAATGCCAGCAGACTCCTGGGCACTGTTGGGAAGCCTATTTGAAATGAACTGTAAACATGGGTGTGTCACCTTTGAGATGCAGACCAGTGCTAGCTCCAACCATGTCCAGTGCTTCAAAGACAGACTGAAAAAGGCCACAGTGCTTTGTGGAGTGACTACACAAAAACCATCTTATCCTCACATGTGAATTGTTGTCTCAGCGTGTGGCTTTGTAATTGTGTTAAGCTCATCTGCATGCAGGCAGCTGCTAAGAGGTCCAGTCCATCCTCTTCCAGCTGCATATGCCAGCCTTTCCTTGGGCCACAGCTAGACCTCAGGCTGCTGCACCATCAACTCAGTCTGATTTCAGCAGTTTTTTAGTCCCTGATCTGACCTAACAAGAACTTCATGACCAGTAGAATTGATGTAAGGTAGTAGGAGAGATTAAATTGAGCTGTCTCCTGGCTGCATGGATCTCAAACTGTATTTGTTCAATATTGTATTTTCAATAGGGTTGGTTGGTTTGTTTGTTTATTTATTTGTTTGGTGGGTTTTTTTCATCTGATGAAATAGGTAAAAGAATTTATCAACGCAGAGCTCCTGGCTCACTTGTATTCTTCTGAGGACCAAAACACTCTAATGGAGGAGTCAGCTGAACAGGCACAGAGGCGAGATGAAATGCTCCGCATGTACCAAGCACTAAAGGAAGCCCTAGCAATCATTGGAGATATTAGCACTAGCACTGTCTCAACCCCTGCACCCCCCCCTGTAGATGACTCCTGGCTTCAGCAGGCCCGCAGGTAAAGGATCCACACACCTGTATTGCAATGAAATTTAGGACAGGCAGACACTGGAGCATCAGTAGCTCCCTCCCTGCCTGTCTTTTTGCGTAGATACTTTTCCAGGTCTTTAATGACATCTGTGAGGGAAATCAAAGGAGATTCCCACATATACGTATTCTGTGGATGTGTATGTGAACACCAGACAGGATATTTGCCTTGTAGAAGACCATGCAGCAGCTTTATAGCTTGTCTGATGCTTTAGATAGCAACCACTTCTGTCACTCCAGTTGTGCATCCACAAGGACTCTTCTTGCAAGCTGTTATAACAGTACAGCATCTTGGGCTCCATGTCCTAGAAAGTCCACTTGGCAGAACATTATTAGAACTCTAATATTAAAATCCATTACATTTACATCTTTGCTCGTACATTTATTTCCAATTATTGTAAGGCATGCTATCTGTGGGAAGGGTAAGTGTGAGACTTAGTCACCTAATGCTCTGACACTGACAGCAAAGGAAAATGCCAAGAAAAACGAATTGTTGTAGGCATAAAAAGGGGTTTTATTTCTGTTTAATAGTAATAAAATAAAATTTTTGAAAACTCACATCCAAAGCCCCACCTTACTGAACTTCTTAAATCTCTGTTATTTCACTAGATCACCTCCTCCAAGTCCCTCAACTCCGAGGAGGCCTACATTAAATAATCCCCCAACCAGACCTTTATCTGGCCGAGGACCTGCTCCTGCAATCCCATCTCCAGGCCCTCAGTCAGGGGCTCCCCCAGTCCCATTCCGCCCAGGACCATTGCCTCCATTTCCGAGTGGTGGTGAAGCCCTTGGAGGACCTCCCCAGGTTCCCTCTCGGCCGACCCGGGCTCCTCCCAGTGTCCCAAGGTAAGATGTTTGATCTTCCTCATGGTGGGCATGGTTCTCTCTCTCTAGCATAACAGACAGATTCTGCACTGTGTCAGAAACTCGGGCGTTGTTGTTGAGGAAGCTTTGTAACATAGCAAAATTGGGCATTCCCTGCAGAGTGAGCGGCATTTTGAGGAACCAATTTTTAGCAGAAATATAACATTTTTTAAAAGATAATTTTTTTCATTAAAAAAAAAGTTCCTGTCATTTAGTTTGAAGACAATAGATTTTCTTACATTAAAAACCCCTGTTCTGGTTGTATTGTACCCATGTAGGGGTTCATAGAGAGAAATCATCTCCCCCTCCACCTGAAAAGGTGCAGGGGTACAACTCCTCACTTCTGCTGTTGAGTCCTCACCAGAGGCTCTTCTGGGAGAGAACAAGAACAATGCTTGTAGAACCAGTGGAACAAACTGATAGAAGTCTAATTTTTATTCCACAAGGCAAGTAATTTACAGCCAGTTGAAAACAGTCCATAGTTGTCTAATAGTGTAGGTCATATGGTTCAAAACAGTTAAGGAACAGGATTTTCATGACCATATTGTTTCCTTTCCATCCCAGGACTTTGCATTTGTTGGTACTTTTTAAAGTAGCTTTGCGTATTTTGTAATTTTGTGTGGCATTAAATGCTTTTTTAATAGAATCATAAAATGTTTCAGG
>VZZY01007739.1:12623-26398 GCA_013400335.1 Eurystomus gularis | reverse complement strand
GCTTCCGCTTCGGCGAGAGGCGGCTTCCGGTCATGGAGACGTGCCTGTCAGAACCTGGGGAAAGAAGAAGACGTTTTCCTGGGACGCCGGGTTGGCTGTACAGTTTTTCACCGTCCCCATAACACGAGAAAAAAGAAAATAGGAGCCATCGAGAATGGGTTCTGCGTTACGCACAATTTCAGAGTGGGATTAGTGGGGGCCGGTGCGGTCCAACAGGATGAAATAAGGTCACGTCAGGCCCAGGTGTGACAGGCAGTGTAACCCACATGTTCGGGTGACAGGTGGATCTTCAGATCCCTCCTACCAGGGCACCTCACCGTTTAAGGAGCCCTTCACCTCCAAATGGACTGGGAGATGGAAGTGTTTCCCAGTTGTGAGAAAGCATGGCTATTCTCTCTACCACACTGAATGCACTTGGTGACTTGTTATTCGTACTTCTTTGCACTGTAATTAGTTTTTAGTATTCCATATTTCCCATCCATATTTCTCATAAAAACTATAGCATTACTTCTGTTTTGCCTTGTAAATTACAGCTCCCACATTGATTTTTATTCTTAAGTGTTCCCAGTATTGAATATTAGAGCCTTTCTGGCCATCAGCTGTTCCAAGAAATACTAGAAATTTTTTTTTAAGTCAGTATGTATGGTATAACTTTGTGTAGCACATTCCACAATACTTAGAAGGTGATACTAAATATCTGTACCTGGAAGTGCCTTTTCTTGTGTTACCCTTCCAGTCCTTATGTAAGCAATGTCACCTTTGGGGTATGGTGTCACACACATTATTTTACTAAATATATGCCTGGCATGTTTTGAAAAGCAAATTGAAAACCATCTCACCACAACACTGGTTGCTGCAATAATTCATGCAAATGAAAGAAAGATTTCTCCTAATTTCTAAAGGCTTCTTTAGAAATCCATCAGATTTGGCACTGTGTATATATAGACCTTTCAAAAAGCTGTGGTTTTTTGCATGCTGGTTATAAACTGCTATCACCCTAATCACTTTTGTTTTGCAAAGGATCAAAAAGCTTATCGAATTATCCTGTCAATTAACAGTGATCTTACCTTTGCCAGGAGTACTGATCACTAACAAGTGATCTTATCCTGCCAGCTGCGGAATCTCATAAAGCAAGCTTAGTGGATTTTTAAGTTAACAAAAATGATTTTCACTGGGTTCTAAGCAAGAAAGTGAATTATGACTGAAAACAGTAAGAGGCCCTTATGTGTGATTTTCAGGACAGCTGTCTAATTCTGGGCTCAGACTGTGAACTGCCCTGGCTTTGGCTGCAGCCAGCTGATACTTCTTCCCAGAAGGACTGCTCTGGAATATGCTGGGTAGAAAAGGTTGGAGATCCTGCAGAACCAAATTCATTCTTCAAGCCCTATTCACCTGACTGGTGTAAAGCGCATAGGAATTGCAGTATGATAAGACAGCAGGGTAACAGTAGGCAGCAATCCCAGACCCCAGTCTGAGGAAGGTGAAGAATTCAGGAAGAAGGGAAAACTTAGGACACCAAGTAAAAGAATGAAAGGAAGAGTTTTACTCATAACTGCTTTTTAATCTGCATCTTATTACAACACAGTGTGATATGTTTACAGCTGACACATTGTAACATGCTGATAAGGTAGAAAATACGGAACTTCTCATTTCCTTCCTAACTAGATTTGGTCTTTGTGACTATTCAGATTAATATGTTTGGCTAACTTCATAACAGAAAGGACATGACCTTTCATCCTCTCCTCTGTGGATAGAGTGAGAGCCTATGTAATGACAAGTCAGGCATATGCATCCATATCTTGGCTCCTGAGCCCACAGAGATGGGGCACTACCTTCCCCTTCCCACATTTGCTGTCAGCAGTGAGCTGTCGCTCCTTGTTGCTGATTCCTGACACTGCTGCCTCTTCCACTTCTCAGCCTGAGTGGGGGATGGCAAGGGAAGCCACTAAAAGTGGGACTTGGGCACATGTCCTTCAGTTTGGCACCCCTTCTAACTTCTCTTGCAACAGCTGTGAATTACAGACAAATTATGTACTGCACATTTTATTTTAATATCAAAGTGAACGCAGCAATATAATTCAAAGTGTATAATTATACATTATCTTGTTGATACAAAACAGAGGTTGGTTTTGCTTGGACTTTCAAAGCTTGACAGTTGTTGGAATGTAAAAAAAAAAATCTCAGCAAATAACCACCACAAAAGAGTTTCCTGTGCTTTTTGTTAATTTTGCATATTTCCCTCACCTTCTGAGTAAACAGTTTTTTCCAAAAAGCCCTTTACTTCGCCTTGTACACAGAAGTATCTAAAAACCAGAAAAGGCACAGAGTTTGCCCTACAGGATTACAAAATACCATCACAAGCTCCATTCCACTGTGTTGCCCTCTAACCTCAGTAAATCTTTCTTTGAGTCTTTCAGGAGCTGCAATTCTTCTCACAAGCTGCTGATTCCCGTCATTCACAACTGCTACTGAACATACTGATTCAGTCCTTGCCTTGGGCTTTTTAAAGGTGTACTATACAAAATAAAGACAGGAAAGACTATGACTTCCCAGTATTCTAACATACATGTGGCTGTTCTGAAAGACTGCTAGAATTTCAACATTCGTGAATGCATAGAAAGGTTTGGAAGTGAATGTTTTACTGGTTTTTGGTGATTGACCAAAGCATTACTTTTTCAATAACAATGAGGCCTTTGAGACCTCCGAAAAGCAATACCAAGTATATACATATGCATTTTTCATTAGTTTCCATTAGTAAATCCTGCTTTTGTTTCTCTAATAATATCTAAGGAAAGTCGAAATGAGAATTTTAAATCATGCACCCACTAGTCTTTTCTAAATTCAAAGTTACACCTCTGCAAAGCAAATCAATACTAACAGCGCAATGCAGTAGAAATTTGATGTGTATTTGTAAATTATTTCACTTAAAGAAGTGTAATGACATACTTTGTGTTCTTTCTGTACAATAAACATCCATGAGTCACTCATTAACAGCAATGAGCTCACTTATGTCAATGATACACAGGCAGCTTTGAAATAAGCTGGCATTTAAAGTGGCATGTTCAGAGTTTGTGTACAGTGCTAGAAAATGCTGGTTTGTTCCCTGANAATTCATTATATTTTAATTTGCTTCTTACAAAAACAACACACTGCATCTGGGAACAACTGTTCTACCCCATTCTACCCTTCGAGCTTGTCTTTGTTGCCCTTGATCTTTCTGCAGGGTTTCTTTGGTTTGTGAATACCTAAGGCGGAAGGTCTCTGACCTTAGTGAGGTCAAGAGAAAAAACCCTTACTGATCTCCCCAAGATCTGGAATTGCCCCTCTTTGCCCACAATGGGTATCGCATGAAGAAGTACTTGATTCTCTTATTGAGGTTTTATGACTTTTAGCTGTGTGAAAAGAGTCAAAACACAGTGTAACATGTTGGGAAAACATGAATGCATAAATACATAAACACTGACATTCAGTGGTATGGTCCTAAACAGTTTACCACTTTGTGAAACCTTTCTTTAAAAAATGTTTGCCTTGTTCACGTTTTCAGTAGTCTGTGTTTTGTATCTGTAGCCTGCAGGTTAGAGTGATATTTGCTTCTTTTTTTTGTACTGTTTTCATTTGGTGAAAGACATTTTGTAACAGCTCATGTTGCTGTCACATCTCTTAATATGTACAGTGCAGTACATTCTCTTTTACTTCAGTGATCTAATACAACTTTTTACTTGGTGAAGGAGATATATGCTTTCTTATAAGAGTTTAGTAAGGATGTTTTGATTTATTAAATTAATCTTTTATTTGGCTTTCTGTGATACTGCCTTTTTATAAACTTAGAGCATCTTCAGTAGTTGTTTCCAAGGTAAAAGCCGACCATTATTAGATCTTTAAGGCTTGCAAATTAACAGTTAACAATTAAAAAGCTTTTAAAATTTCCATTCACATTCAGGGATTTATATTCATTTCATAGACTGAGATTAAAGCTACTTTTGAGAAAAATAATGGAAGGGCTGCTAGATAATACATTAACTGTCCACTCCTTCCCTGTGTATTTTTAAGATATTCTGTGGTCATTGACAGCTGAAGATCCTGAGCTGGACTTCACCTCTCAAAGAAGGGCAGCAGGGTGCCCTGGGAGGGCTTCTCATGGATCCCTCCCACTTCCACAGCCGGCAGCTGCCAGGCCACGGGGCTGCACAGCATCGGGGCTGTGAGAGCCAGGCGGGCTGCTTCGGCATGGAGCTGCTGTGCAAAATACCCACGGGTGGACTCTGTGCACATGGTTCAGAGTGATCTTGCATGGCATGTAGGAGTCTTGTCTTACTGCAAATGCCAAACACTGCCAATTTCCAGATGCATCAGTAAATTTTCAAATGTCATCAGCCTCCTTGTGCACAGGAGACTTTTTGTGCAATGGTGCCGTAGTCAGTATCCTGGAAATGACCAAGCCAGGCTTTCTCCACCCATACAAAGATGCCCTTTTAGTTCACCAGTTCTTTTTGTAGACCTAGGATAATCTTCTGGCCTTGGAGAAGTTCCTCGGACAGCTCATTTGCTGGCACCGAACTCTGATTAGGCTGCTGGTGTATAGTCTTGTTACTTGAAATTCACATGAAAGGTATTGAAATATGCATTATGCAGTACTACTTACCACAAAGTATTTGTCCTTTTTATGTAAACTCTAAATTATTCAGTAAGTCTGTTTTTTTCTGAGATACTGTTGATTTCAGTTTGAGTATAATACTAAGTATTTCTTTTTTAGTTTGCTATGAAATGTTAAATGATATGTAAATATATATAGGGACTCCACATTCATGTAATGATTATTCTATTCATACTGCCAGTCTATTCTAAAGAATATTCCATTACATATTTTGAACTTCCATACATGTTTTCCATATGATATTTAAAAGGGTGACACCCTTTATAGGTGTCCCTAACAAACTTATCTGAGGTATAATGCAATTTCCTTACTGTTCCTTTCATTTTTTAATTAAGTGTTTGCATATATATGTTTCCAAATTTGTTATTAGCATATCTCCACAGATCTACTGCATACAGATGTTTATATTTAGGCCTTTAAAATGGCCTAGGATGCTCAAGGGCTAGCCTGAAAAAAGAAAGTAATTTTATGCTATTTCTTCAACCTTTTACCTCTTTAAGGTTATTTATTGGTTAGGTTTTAACCTCATAGAAGGGAGGTGTGAGCTTGTGACAGGGGACTTGTTATTACCAACACCTATACATGGATTTAAGCAGAGGGCCATTCAAGTATTGGGAAAGAAAAATACAAAACACAACGGCCTGTTATTCTATCCTGTTGCGGTGTAACTCAATCATAAACCATTTTCCCCTCAAATGCATACACCCCCTCTTATCTCACCGTCAATTTGTGAGGTAATCTTACTTTTTGTTCTTTTGCCAGCAGTTTTAATGTTATACAATGAAAACTCATGAGTTGTTTCTTTTTCTTCTTGCTACAGTTCAATAACAGAGCTATGTTGCACTGCTCAGGTATTCATATACACATATTCAGGGTGTTTTTTTAATATTAATATTACCTTCTATATATTGGTTTTATCCCCCAAATAGAGAAGAGAAAGCAAAATTGACCAAACGAAGGAGAGCTCATCTTTGCGTTACTGCAAATGCCTTCCACCATTTGATGGCACATTCATAGCTCTGCAGCAACATAAAAAGTAAAGGCATACAGACTAATAAAACACTAACATTTCAGCCTGGTGATAGATTCACAATTGATGGCTATATGCTGAGTACAAAATGATGGTGTAGTTACTGATTTTGAGTGGAACTAACCACACTTAATGAGGTGAAAACAGATATCAGACTTGCTGTCTTTCTCATCACTTGGTCATCTGTATGTCATCTATTTTTCTTTAACTGATATTAAAGTTTTTGTGGTTTTATAGGAGAGAATATTATTGAAGCATCCTCCATTTTATAAATAACAAATTTGTAAGATTTTTTAATATAGTTGTTGTCAGGATCTAAAATTTGCACATGCACATTTTAAGACATAATAAAGGATGCAGGGTGGTCCATCAGTGCCAGACTTTATCTGTTTTACAACTAAAGAAAATAACTTTTTGACTAGGTTTGTTTTTAAAAAAAAAGAACATGTAATTTCCTTCTTTGAATTTTTCTGTGAATATAAAGTGTTACTGTGTTTATGAAGTCTGCAACTTTTCTGAAACAGCTTGTGGTTTTGTGATGTAAACTGTTTAATACACCCGAGAGCGATAATGCTTTCTCGTGACTCTTCCTCCACCACATACTGTACACTCCACCTCAATGGACTGATTTTATTTACTGCTGAGTCAGTATTTACCACTTTGCTACTGCCTGCAGCAGTTTTAATCCCTGTCTGAGCAACCAAATGGTACCAGGAGCTTTTTAAAGCATTTAGGCCTTAATCCTGTCATAATCAATGCATTTCTAGTTAAAGTTAAGGGTGCTCAACACCCCAAAGTGCTAGAATGAAAGTCTGATTACAGAAACCATGTGTTGCTAAGCAGCTCTTAGAAATATCGTATATTTTTCCTTTTAAAGTTTCATTCTTCTGGTAGCATAACATTGTGTTTTGTACATTGACTTTAATATTTCATTGTAGAGACTCATCTTGAAATATTTTTGCTGTATAAAACACTCAATTTCACAGATGAGAACAGCAGAATTTCCTTGTCTGTCCTAGCTCCCATTAGCAGGTGGAATTGCAAAAAAGCATTTAAAAGTAATATGTAGCAGGAAAAAAGGGACTACGCAGAATAATATGGCAGAGTTATCTCGGGTGTTTTGATAAAATAAAGGGCTCTCTGATGTTGTTGATAATCACACACCAATAGCTGTTTGGTGGAGCAGGCAGCAGCATCACTGAAAGGGGGAAAATATGCTGTCACATTTACTGGGGCAGGTGCCAGAGGCAGCTGCTTGCATGGCAGCTTATGTGGGGATGACAGCAGGAAAGGTTTCCCTGTCGAATATTGACAGTGGGTGGGAAGGATGTGCTGGTGATATTTTGTTTTCCAAGGCCTTGGTTATTATTGTTTATTGCTTGTATTGCCATAGCCTTCTAGGACTTGATTGAGCAATGGGGAAATACTGTGTCAGGCAGGGCACGTATAGAACATGGATGGTGCATTTTCCACAGTGTTGTTCTACCCCTATGGAGCAAGTAGTAGGATTTTTTTCCATATAGGTATGAACAGAAGGGATTGTGTTGTACCAGAAGCATATATACCTGAGAAGGAGCCAAATCTCGGAGAAAGTAAGAGGGAAATGGAATAACTACAGCCATCAAGAAGCTGATGTCCTGCTCTGCTTTAATATACTAAATCAGTTTGTAAATACAAACTCAGATCTAGGCAAAGCTGTTTCAGTCTTTTCCTCCATGTTAGGTATACTTTTTTGTTAGCAGTTTATTTTGCCAGGTTTTCAGGCAATGATTTAAAAACACAAAACCTGCTGGAACCATACAGATAAATGCCAGGAGGGCAAATAAAAAACAGCTGTGCAAAGCTTTATTTAATAAATACAGTTAGTTCACATGTAAAAAGTTGTAACTGGTTGGGGTATACTACCAGCTGTATTTTAGAGATTATGGCCATAAACACATTTTGGAGGAAGAGAAATAAATTTCCCTTCTGCAATTCCAGTGGCTTATTTTGTATGTTAACTGCTGAACTTGCATTGCAAAAGCCACTGTGATTCACCAGTGCTGGTAAATAAACTGTAGCTCTTTAATCAATACCAATGTCTATAAGGAATTTTTGTTTGAACTTTTTATCGAGTATATTATCTCCATTTTTTTTTTCTCAGGGACTTTGCAAAGAAACAGGTAGCAAATACAGTCACAAGGCAAAAGAGAGGCATTATATGCCTTCTTTGTTTCCTTTTACTGCTTACTCTACTTTATTCCTAAATAAAAATAGAAAGACCCAGCCTCCCCCTGGGAGGAGAGAGAAATACAATTGCTAGTAATCAGATATCATCTATAATTAGATTCTGTGATTAAATATAACAATCCAGAGAGGAAAATAACTAACTAAATAAACAAATGGTCAGCACTCAAAAGCCTAAAACTGGCAGTTCAGTCTAGGAAATTGTTTCCTGCTTTTGATTTTCATGTAAACATCAAATGGTTCTGTCTACCTTTTTGGGAGTCTGTGTGTGCATATGTGTGTGGTTTTGTGTGAGAGACAGAAAGAGACTGTGAATCATCACTAATGCTACTTGGCATATTTTCAGACTGCATAGCAATCAGCAATGATTACTTGAAATATGAAAAAATATGAATCTTTATTTAATTGGTAGATGATTCAACCAAAAGCTCATCACCCTTTGGTTTACAAGATTTTTAACATTCTAAGAATTCAGTGTTTTCATATTACGTAACAAGTGCTGTCTAATATAAAGTGGATTTTTTTCCCTAGTTGTAGCACTACAGTTTTTGCATTAACACCACGTGACTATTTGACAAATCAATATGTCATTAATATATAATAAGCAACAGAAAATATGAACACAATATATCAAAACTATGGAAATCACCTATTTGATTTTTATCATAACTGGATGAAATTTACTGTGACAACTGTAATTTTCCACTGAATGGTTTATACACATTTAATTAAAAATTAGTCTCCTCAGGGAAGTGCCAGTGAAGTATAGTATCTTGCTTTCAGTACTGCTTGCACAGTTTTAAAGCTGTCATCTTCAATAACTTACAAAACTGGAAGCAAAAGAGGACTAAAAAAAAAAAAAAATTAGAACCCCTGAGAACTCTTTAACAAAGCTATATACCCATTTTACCAAAGGATCTAGAAATTTCTGAGGGAAATCCATATTCCGCAATTTACATATTAATTCTAAACTGGTTTTAGTTATAAAAGCTTTGAATTTATGGGATTCCAACTTAAATGCTACCAGTGCATTCTTTTTAATGACGACACATTGCATAAAAAACACAAATGCATTTTAGTTTCAGGAAGGAGTAGTTGTTATAAAGCCACTTGCCATAGTAGTATATTAAATATCATGGAATTTGAAGAAATTTAATGTTTCACAGAAGAAGGAAAAAGGAGCAGACTTGGTGCACTATTATATATTGCCCATTGATCAGAAGACAGGAAGGAGAATGGAAATTAAAGCACAATGCAAATCATGCACTCAGTTTTGGAGAAATCTAATGATTAAAATGTCTGCAAATAATTTCATTCCTTCCTAAGGCAAGTGATATAAGTTTCAATCAAGCATGCATTTTATTTACTGATGACAGGAAGAAACTGAGAGATGGACCTGGGAATTTTCTGAACTCTTTCATAGATACTAAATATATACAAAATAAGAATATGAAATAAGTAAATATTGGTGAAACACCTTACCAGGCAATATGCTTGAAAAACTGCCAAGGAGTAGGGTGAGAAGCTCACTAGTGCCCTCTAAAGATGGTATTTGTTGCCTGCCTATTGCAAGTATTTGGCAATAGTCCCAGTAGGAGATAACACAAGGCACAGTGGACAAGACCGTATTAACTGAGTAAGGAGAGAAGTGTGTCCCTTCTATTCCATTACGACATTTAAGTGAAATATGTGAGCTCTTGGCCTAAGATTTCTGGATACTAAATTTATTCACAGGTGCCATTATTAAGATACAAGCTTTTTTAACATACCTTCAAATGCGTTGCCAACAGGCCCCACTGCAGCAGTTGTCAGCAGCGGAAACCTGCCTGTCACGTCTGTTCAGGTTCATATGCAGCTCCCTTTGTTGCTGCTTTCAATCTCCTTACAAATGGGCCGTGGACATTCATGTGATGTACAGATTGACACAAACATTCAGGCTAAATCAGGTAATGTACAGATTGATACACAGTAGATTATTTTACAGTTAGCTGCTCTCCATTAAAAGCTTCCTACACTTCCCTATGTCTACACAAAGGAGTTTCGTCAGTGTAGTGCACACGCTGAGCACCTGAAGGTGAAAATGCATGTTGCCAATAACCTAAAGTATGCACCTGTACACCTTTCTGACTGCAGTGCACATGTCACACCAAACAAAATTTCTGTTGCACTCCAGTAAACAAGCTGTGTGCAAATCAAGGTAATCTGAAGATAAACCCTTTACAAGCTACCTATGAATTAGTCACCTTTGTTCATATCAGCACAGATTTTTAAATATAGAGGCTGTTTTATTAAGTTTAGACCTCAGCAGGGTACACAAAATTGATATACTACAACTGTTTCCCCTTTCTCTGTTTCATAATTTTTCACAACAAAGAGCTTTGCTGCACGTGATCACACAAAAACACAACAGCAAAATCAGTGACAGATGCAGCTCAAACTACAGAAAACTCTAAAATTTGCATCTTTGCATAATAGTGTGCAGTCACAAGCCACACTAATTGCAGTATTTGTGTCACTTTGCTGTTAAGCAGCTTTTTTTCCAGCATTGTATAGATAGTGCTGTTGCTTTTTTTGTGTGTGTGGGGGGGGTTTTTTTGGTTTTTTTTTTTGTTATCAGGATGTCACCTTATCTGGCCTTGAACATGCAGGAGGTTTATTCCTTCCAGCCTATTTCCCACTGTTCAATGAAGTGCATGCTGATTTTTCTTACTGATCTCAGTGGAAGAACACTAAGCCATCTTTTCCTATTATCTCACTGCAGTTCTCAGTGCTCTATGGGCCACAGTGTTGTAGCATGGCACTTTGAGTTCCTCTTTGGTCCAGAACATATTTATCATGGAAAACAATAGGGTGTGATCATTCTAGGTCTGTTTAGGAAGGTTCTTACAAGTCCTCAAATACAAGTCTATATATGCACAGAATTAACACTGTGGAAAAAAATACATCTTTCTATATTACTTTTGTCCTTTGGATTTTCTTTTTTTCCACAAAACTTTCAGTGTTTACAAGAGGAATATGGGAATGTTTCAGGATTCCTAATGAAGCAGACCCATAGCCGGACTCACAGTTCAAATGTGACTGAACACATTACAGCAGATGGGAGAGACCCTGCAGACATGACCTATGGAGAACGTGCTGTTGGGTTACCAGTCTGCTCCAGTGCTGTGCGCAGAGGCTGGAGCACCAGCTGGTTCAGCCTGGACAAGATGAAGTTTGGCAGCAGCCCTCAGTGCCTACAAGGGGCTTTTGGGGAGCCAGGATCTTTCAGAAGGGCAGTGGGCAGGTGAGGGACAGGAGAGGCTGAGATGGGCCATAAGGAAACCTTTCTCCAGGAGGACAAAGGAGCAGTGGCACAGGCTGTGTGGGGCCTGTGGAGGCTCCTCCCCACCCTGAGCAGCCTGGTCTGACCCCATGGCTGTCCCTGATGGGAGCAGCACCTTACACCAGGCACCTTCCAAGCTCCCTCCTCACCTTGATTATCCTGTGGCACTGTGGTCCTGTGAACCTAGTCCTTCCTCGCTGTTAATGAGGGTGAGCCTGCCCTTGACATAAACATAAAAATATTTAACTTTGCAATTTTATATTACAACCTTTTATACTACAATCACTCAATATTAACCATTGTGAAAGTGCTTAGGAACCCCTGCAAGAGTGTGTTGGAGGAAGCAGATTCCTAAGAGGCACTCCTTTATCTCTTCTGCTGCAGCTGCTGACTCCTATTTCCATGTAAGAGTTGGTAGAAACAGATTTCTGCACTTGTTCCACTTTATGTTTACTTCACTGCTACATGTTCCTCGTTTGTCTCTCCCACTAAAGATAAATAAAAGTGGAAATAGCAACCTTTTCCTGGAAGATTGTCATTCAAAAGCTTATGTTTCACAGTGCTACGAGCAGTTTCCTCAGTAATGATGGCCCTTTGAGCCTACCACATGCTGCTGTGCATGTAAATACCATCTTGAGGCTTTACCATCCTGGAACCCCAGCCATTTTACTTTTCTTTGCATTTTTAGGAGTTTTTAATTAGTTGGCGTGAACTATGCTTTTTGCTGTCTTGGGTAAAAAGAGATTTCTGGCTACTCTTTTATGTTAACTAACAGCTGTCTTGGGGATTGTCTACATTTTAAGTCACTGTTCTGAAGTTCAGCAGAGCCCAGCTTGGATCCTTTGTCAAAGGCTAAACTTTGGAAAATCCGTTTGCTCTGTTATCACACTTTCCAGTAAACAGTTCAGTGGATAATATCTCGGAGTGCATGTTTCTCATCTAGCTGTGTAATCTTCCACTATTTATTTAAAAACCTGACCACTCATGATGAATATTAGTAGACACATCAATTTTAATATTTTATGTTTGACAAATACAGGTTTATTGTGTACTGTGACATGATTTGTTATTAGAGTCTCTGATAATTTATTTTCAGGCTAATGGCACAACATAACATCACCTTTGCCAGAATGTACTTACTCCGAGTTTGGCTTCTGCATGTCCGCAACTGCATTCATCCACCTTACTATTTTTTACAGGTCTTGTACTTGTTACATCTTTTTCTCTCTCTACAAAATTTTGTTTTACAGTTTGTTATACCATGTGACCGCCACATATTTTTTTCTGAAGCCTGCTATAATACTTGTGTTGATATCACTTTATTACCCTAAGTAGTAAGTCGTCAATTATATGTATCTCTGAACTGAGCTGGTCGTAAGTGGCTCAGTGTGTACTCCCTGCATGTCTTACTGGGATGACCTTAATGAGTTTCTGCAGTGTCTCATCTTTTGCTGTGATTGCTGCAAATTTATTTCTCATTATTTCTGAGGCTGGATAATCTAGAAAAATCACTTAGATATAAAAGCCTATCATTTTAAAATACAATTGCCAAATACTTTCGAAAGCATACATCTTATTAGATGCCTCATCAATCTTTATTTCCCTGTTTAGACCCTAATGAAGTCATAGAGTAATATCTTGGGGAAAAAAAAGTCACTGTATTTTGGGAGGCATACCCCTCTAATTCTCCTTTCCTATGGATATTGTGAGTTTCTAATTTGCTTCCACCACAAAGAACACCTTAAAAGAAATGTCATATGTTTGATTACCACCAAGCACCACAGTCAGATTCTGTCATCCTCTCTTCTTACATACTTCTTACTAATAGGATCTTCTGTTCTTACTAATTACTTCTAGTGTAAAAGAGTGGTTACCTCATGCTTTGAGAATCATTCTCATGACTAGAGGAATGCTGCTGGGATGACGAATCCCTGGACAGTTACTTGGTATTCCACAGGTTCCACAGTCAGTTTTATTCTGCTACTAAAGATATACTGATAAAGTTAATTCTATTTCTTTTGTTTCTTTTTCTCTTGACAACAAATTCTTGCAAAATGTTTACATGTTTCTGCAGCTGTCACAAGATTTTTCAGATGCTGGACATTGTAGACAGCTGTGCATACTCGCTGCTCTAGACTGCTCCCTGGTTTTGGTCTAGAGTCTCTTCTGAAAATTCTTCCAGCTTCCAAGCTCCCCTTTTGGAGGACAGTCTACTTACTGTAGTTGTATCTTTTCTCTCTAGCCAATTCCTTTATTGCACCTAACACACATAGGGAACTTGATAAAGGTTAGTTTGTATCTTCTACCAGTCTTTTCTACACTTTGTATTCTTGATTTCAATTACTGTATGATATCAAGTAAGTATAATTAAAATAAATATCTTGATAGGCTCTGTCACCTCTAGATTTTGAGATGGCTGGCAGGGCCCCCCTATTTGAACATAATACCACTAAGCCCTTTCTAATCTATGTCTCTATTCATCCCTCCATCTGTGAGGAATCCCAACCACTGTTCACTAGCAGCAGTGAGATCCTCCAAGAGGA
>VZZY01007738.1:290-25718 GCA_013400335.1 Eurystomus gularis | reverse complement strand
CCACCGTTGGAGGGAGAGAGAGAGAGAGAGAGAGAGAAACTCCGACTGCACTGAAAAGCTACAAGCTGCTGACGTCATCAAAACAGTCCAGGTCTGCTGGTCGGGCATCGTCGCCGTCCCACGGAGACCATCGCCGAACGCCGAAAGGACAGATGACGACACATACATGCACACACACGCACCATCCACACATACAGGTAGTATTTTGACATAATTAAGTCCTTATTTGCCCTTATCTCTCGGTGGGTGAGAGGGGGAGTGAACGGGTGGGCGTAGTGTTCTTTAATACTGTAATATTTCCATAGAGTAAATACGGTTGTATTTGAATATATTTAGTAATAAAGTTGTTAAATACTCATTCAGTCTCCGTGTTTCCTTATGAGCC
Organism: Eurystomus gularis; assembly: GCA_013400335.1. NCBI lineage: Eukaryota > Metazoa > Chordata > Aves > Coraciiformes > Coraciidae > Eurystomus > Eurystomus gularis. The sequence goes on along the minus strand of VZZY01007738.1, from coordinate 25,333 downwards.
TGGTGGGGAGATATTCCACTTTGCCCTCAACCCTTCTCCCTTTGGGAGGTGGTTCGGACCTCTGCGCGCCCGACCGCGACAGCCTCAAATACCCTAATAATTGTAGGATATTTGGTTCAAGTATGATCTTACTAATCTTAAGAACAATGTCCTTTTTGCTCTGAGTCTGGTTCTTACTGCATTGTTCTGAATGTTTCATTAATTTGATTTATTCCTTTTTCCTATCCAGTATTTGTCTTCTTAGCTTCCAGATTTCCTCAGGTAGCAGGAATAGAATTTGGACTTCATCCAGAACCAGGGCACAGAACTGTAAGGAGACTTACTAAAAAATCAAGGACTATATCTGAAGGAAGGCAAGGTCTACTAACTTGCCGTTAAGAAATACTTGGCTAATGTAAGTTGTGATATGTTTATTGTTACTATTCATGCTTGTAAAGCTTGTAATATGATTCTTTCCCCTTTTTTCCTCCATAAGTTTTCAAATTTATTAATTTCCTGATATTCCTATGTGTCTTTAGTTTGATAAATATTCCTGCTATCCAGCAGAAAATCAGAAAACACAGATATCAAGCCTGTTTTTAAAACTCTCTTACTCTTCCTCTAGTAAACTTCACACACACAAATACTATTTTTGCATATTCAGATTAAGTATAGCTATTTGTGCCCACAATCTCTCAGTCCTATTTGCATACAAAATGTACATGTTCAATCTGGAAGTTATTTAAGAAGATAGCTCCAAGCAACTTCAACCCACTTTTCCAATTAATAAAAAATTCACACTAGACTAAAAACTGAAGTTTTATTACTAATGCTTTTGCAACCTTACAATTCAAAGTAATTTTGAAACAGGCATTTAAATGTGTACATTTACAGAACCATCATGTATGAGAATGTGATTATTTATTTCTCTCAGAGACTTTTTTATGGTCATCTTTTAATCATCCAGTTTACTGGGAATTTGCATAATGCAAATAAAGCTATGTAGTACACAAATTACAAAATGTTAGGACAGTAGTCTATAGGAACTTTACCAGAGTGCAGCTGAGAAAAGGCAGGAAAGATCTGTGACAGCTTCCAAGTACCCAACCCTGTAAGTCCACAGAGTTGCTACTTTATGAATACGGTAATACTTGTTTAGAGATAGGTTACCTCACAGATTATTCACAGTTGATTGTTTTGGGGTGATCACTTCTGCAGGCATGTAGAGATGGGTTTCTGAAAGGACATGAAACGAGGAGGAAGGAAAGACTTCTAAGGAGGTCAAACTCTGTCTTGAAATTCTAGACTTTTGTAGGGAAGTGGATTTAACATACAGAGGCTTTGGATTTAGCATGTAAGGCTTTCAAGGGACAAAAGCCTTCCTGGTAAAGTCCCCTCTTTACCCTCATGAAGAGTCTGCGACAAAATTATTTTTGCAGGATGTTAAGTCTGTTGATACTTACTGCACAGTTACCATCTATTGCCTTTTCTTCTGTAGCCTCTCATAAACATCCACAAACTTCTGGATATAGCCAAGATTTTATGGCTCTATCTCCTCCAGACACTAGCGTAAGATGTTTTGTTGTACTGGGTTTCCCATGCTTACAAAAGTAGGAATTAATTTAGAATAACTTCAATACCAAAAAGAAGGCTTAAAGGCACCTAAGACCATATTGTTATTGGAAGACCCCCTTCAGCTTTGGTATGTCTAAGATTAAAGTGGGATATGTGGATTTCAAGTCCTGATTTACTTAAGCAGGTCTGAAAAATCTCACCTAAGATTTTTTTCTTCACAGCCATGAATACAGCTCTTCAGGTTTTCTTTAGATTCTTCTCAGTGATTCTTGAATAAATTTGTTTCTTTCAGAACACTACTTACAAGAAGGCACAGACACTGATCTAAGGAATTATTTAAATAACTGCAATACTAACTTAAAGGTCTTCTCTGTAAGAGACTTTTGCTGTCTAATAATGAACCTTACAGGCTGAAATATATTATTCTTACTTTTATACCAATAAATTGCCCCTGTCCCAAGTTTGAAATGCAGAAGAAAAAGCTAAAAAATGGGATTTACTTACAGGCAGTTTAAGACAGTGAGTAAAATCTTTTTAACGGTCCAGAAAGCAGTTCTCCTTCAGCCAAAGGCACATAAAACACTGAAGAAGTGAGGCATCATTCTTTCTCGTCTACATTTTTGCACTTAAATGAACAGTTTATGGCTTGTTCTAATACTGGCTATCTTGCATCTTTTTCAATTTTTCCTACACCCAAAAGATTGTGAACAAAATGCTGTATTTCATTTGTATCATATGTCTCACCTTGTGAACTTGCAGTGGTGGCTCTTATTTAGAATATTTATTGCTTTATAGATCGGGAATGCAGAATATGGTGTATGGTTTTTAAACTGACTGTACAGAGAAGTCACTCAGTAGTAAATGCAATACCAAATATGTTTTAATCTCTTCCAGAACAGGATAGAGAAGTCCACCTGCCATTCTGGAATAAGCAGCTGTTACGTACATACTTTTTGATCCTAAGAATGGTGTGAAAAGCAAAGATAGTTGAAATAATTTTCATAGATCAAAGTTACATAAGCGAGGAAAAGGGTCACATGCTTCTAAGAATGGTGCTGAAAAGCCCAAAAAAGCATTCACATTAGCTAAAACCCTGTGTCTGTAAAGGTTTCAAAAATTCTATGGGGAGTAGATGGTTTTGTTTTGAGAAAGTACGAAGGAAATCAGGTGAAAGCCACAGGACAAAACCTAGAAACTCTATAAGCATTTCACAATGGAGAGCTCAAGATAATGCAATGATGATCTAATTTCTGATGAAAGTACACATCTCTCAGTGAGAAACAGAAATTTCTCATTTTCCTTCTAAATCTTTTCCTTCATCTGCCTCACTTAGGTTCACTGGATATATATCTTTACCTCTGCACAGCTGTGTGAATTGCTTTCTTCTCATTTTTTTCTCTCTTTGAAAAGCAAATGAAAAAATGTAACCTTTTTTCTGTTGGACCTACTCCTAGCCCAAGCATCTTTTGACAAGTAATAGAAATGGCCTAATTGATTTCTTCCTCACCTTCCCTTACTGATCCTGCTGCAGCAGGAATGTTGGGTGCAGGAAAGAGTCACCCTACTCCCAACCTGTGCTAAGCTAATATAGCCCCCCACGTTACTTTAAATGGCTCATGAGAACAGTGGGCTGGGGCTCTCTAATGGGCTCCCTGATACATGCATAGAGGTCAAGCCAGGTTATTCTTCATCTTTGAATAGTATAACAATGAAAGGAGAGAGGAAGAACGGTGAAAAAGAGTAGCTTATTTTTAATTTTCTCTATGAGGAGAAAGAGTTTAAATATGATGTGGTGAGAAGGAGGGAACCAGTATGGGATTCCAACTCACTGATTACTTTCTTCTATTAGAATAATTGATAATCATATTCACTTTGCACAATTTGCATAGTGTTCTCAGCCTGTGGATCAGCATGAGTTTTTTATCTTGGAAAAGCCCCTGGGCACCACATGCTCACCTGCACCCTATGCATTAGATTTGGCATGTTGGTAGATCTCTGGTGCACTCACTGCACAGTGTGTTAATGGTGTTTCTGAAGGAACAGATAGGAGATGTAGGACTACTGTTAAGGTCTTTCAAGCTGTGGTTTTGAGGGCCAAATTCTTAAAAAAGCACTATGTGCAACTGGCATATAAGAAAGTTCATGCAAAAAGCTGCAGTAGTTAAGTTGAAGCTTAACTTTTAGCTTCAACTCATCTGCATTAATAGTTCATACTAAAAAAAACTTGGAACAAACAGTAATTCCACAATCATGATCTTTGTCATCCCTGAAGTTTGGATTATTTATCAAAATTATCAGTTATAATAAAAATATGGTGTTTAAAGTGTTTATTAAATATACTAGTTAGTCATACAATCAGATTAACATTTGTTTAAATTATCAGTATTTAACATAACTATTTTTCTTCTGTTTTAATAATATATGTATCTATATTACTTTATTATAGCATTTTGAAAAAGTTGTCACAAGCCTTTGAAGAAAGCACAGTTAAAAAAAAATCAGTAAATGCAGTGTCTGCTATGGAAGAAAGGATTTGTCATATTTCCCAGAAAATGAACACTCATGACAACTCAGAATGGCGAGAGAGGAGGCTCTCAGCAAGGAGTGAAACAACTCTGACTGAATGTGATAAACAGCTTCAAGGCTAATACAGTACCTAAAAACTGCACTTCCTATAAAATGTTACTGTCAAAAACCAATTTCTTAACGAATGTTCAGCATAATTATGTTGTGTTATTTTGCTTTTTCTTTCCATTAAAGTTAAAAAGTTTCATTGTTATAAACATTTATTTGAAATAAATACCGAACATTTTTTGCATTTATCCATTATCTGACAAGGTTTTTAACAAGGTTTTAAAATACCTAAGAAACAAGTGCTCAGATATTTAGTAACTGACTTCTGATGGTGGCTTTATTAAGCCATTTTTTTCCTATTCTTGCATAAATATAATTGGAGAACATTTCAATTAATTTTGAGATCATTTTAAAGTGGTAGTATGTATAGATTTCTTTATCAATATAAAAATAAATGAAAATTCATCTGGTTTCCAGTATCAAAATGGCTAGTAAAATCATAATGCTTATATAGGTTACAGTACTGATTGCAGGATGATGCTTAGGCAACAGGTATAAATTGACATAGAAAGGGAATACATGTATTCAACAGATCATAGTTCTGAAGGGCTGCTCTCAATGCACTCATGACCCCAGTATTTTCTGTATGACTGTTTAAAAGAAGTATCTCTGGAGTTTTAATCAGGTATTTACTTTGCTATACTGTGGTTTTTAATACGCTTAGTGTTATATCTTCTCTCTCTATATAGTAACATACAAAAAAAGCCTAGTAAGCACATTCATATATACTATTGCATTAATTAAATATCAATAGACAGTGGGTTTAGTTGCATTTAACTCTATTTTGTTTTTACAGAAACCTCACAGAATGTACTGAAAGTAGCCTCATCAAACTGTTGCTGTCTTAAGAATATAGAAATTTTTTGTGTGTGGTTTTTTTTTGTTTGTTTGTTTGTTTTTTCCAGAAGAACAAACAACAGCTATTTTATAGGACCTAGATTCCTGAAGAATCATGATTAAAAAGTGCTCAAGGTATCAACATACTCAGATCTTCAAGTAAAGCATTTACCAAGGTAACGGAAATTCAAAATAGGACCTAAGACAGAATTCCCTCTATTCAGAAGAGAGAAGATTAGATGCAGTAGAATGGGATTCACAATAGTCATGTGGTGACTGAGGAAACAGCCCCTAGATTTGATCTTGTATATCCAAGACTAGCATTTGCCTCTTTTCCACTTCTTCCATACAGCCCCAACTAAAGCATGTAACTTAAAGATTAAATTTCTGTGAAATAGGTACTTAGAAACTCCGTCATCTGTGCTTAATAATGTATTTAAATTCAGATAGAATCTGAATCATTTAGGTTGGAAAAGACATTCAATATAATTGAGTCCTCACGGAAAGGGCGACTGGACACTAGAACAGACTACCCAGGGAGGTGGTGGAGTTGCCATCCCTGGAGGCGTTTAAGGAAAGACTGGATGTAGCACTCAGTGACATGGTCTAGCTGATGTCGTGGTGTTGGGTCATAGGCTGGACTTGATGATCTTGGAGGTCTACTCCAGCCTCAATAGTTCTGTGATTCTGTGAGTCCAACCGTAACATAGCATCTTTCTATGCTTGGCAGTAAAGTGTCGCTGTCCCGTTACATGCCTATATGATTACCTAATGCCTAGGGCAGGTTTTAGTTCTAGGACGTTATGTTTAAAACCTTTCCAAGAAGTGGTCTGGCCACTAAACTGTAGAAAAAGATTACCACGATCAGTTATAAGCACACGTATCGTATCATTATACACAACAGATACTGCTATTTTATGGGGAGTTAGGTGTCCAGGACCTTTAGAGAGTATAGGCCTAATTCATTCTATGTTATAGTTCCTTCCTGGGAATAAAGGAAAAATATTTGCAAAGTGGCAACCACTCCATTTCCACTTTTTAAACAGTAACTTGGAGCCTGTCCTGGGAGTGCATGGGCAGTCTGCAGTATCATCTGACCATGGTCCCTGCCATCTGTATGAATTCCTCATGCCAAGCAGTACTGCATACAGCCAGCTATGCTGGCTCTAGTCCATGTGAAGATTCCTGCACTAAAAGGAGAATAGAGCACAGCAATTTCAGGTGCAGTGTGGCTGTTGCAGTGGTACAGAAGTAGGACTACTGAGGCTGGATTTGGCTGTGACAGTAAGTTAAAAACAAAGAGCTAGTGGACAGCCGTTCATTGCTGAATCAGGACTTCATCATTACCTGTTTGAAAGACTCTCTTTTCTAGGACTTGACATTTCTCCTCAAGTCCTTGATTTTAGGTGTATTGTGACTCACTTACTGTGCAGTGGTTGGACTCGCTACTTTACCTTTCAGGAAGAAACATAGTGAATCACAGTTGTTGCATTTGAAGATTTAAAAAAAATATAATACCGTTCATTATGTTTGAAATAATGTTACCCTGCTTTTGAAATCTACTCATTACTGATGTCTACAAAGTGAGTCATTCCAATACATCTAAAAGTATTTTCTTTTATTCACCATATATCCCAATTGCACTGATTTTTTTAATAAAATTAGGAATTATGTGTATAGCATTTTTCAAAGCAATACCTCAGTAGTCTTTACAAGCATCCTTTAGTACAAAACCAGCTGTATGTCTGCTATGGTCATGTTGTTGAGCACTAATGATGCTGACAATGGAAAGGTTTCTTGACTTTCAGGTTTGTGCAGTAACTACTGAATTGCTTTACTTGTATTTGTTAAAAAGCTCAGATGTGAAATAAACTCATCTTTCTTGTGAGTAAAAAACCCAGAAAAATGTGAATTGTGATTTATAGTTTCTTACCTGAAGCAGCTTGCTATTTAAATGTTTAGACATCTTCTCCTTTTCCTGCTGCAGGTACTTAACTAAGCAGTATGTGGAGGCTAGTGGCAATCTTCCAGAAATACCCTTTTTACCAGTGGATCACTGAGAAATAGTGAAAAACTTCTAATGTTAAACTTCCTGTAAAGCAAACCATGCTAAACCACCTTTTCTTTTTTTTAAAAGTCAATTAAAAATTTAGTTAGTATCTACACAGGTCATACACGTGTAATTTGGCTCTCCATTGATTTACATTGTGATAATAATGACAGTTTAGTTACTGTTGCCAAAATATGTGTTTAACCTGTTGGATTAACACTGTAATATTTGCATTTATATATCATGTTGTGTTCTAAAAGTGCCTTTTGCTTGAGAAGCTCTAAATGCTTTGCACATGGAGTACTGTTCCTACTAGATTCTGCATGGAAAATGGAAGTTCTGAAGAACTTCGTTTGAGAGATTAAAAATAATGAGAATTTGATCTGTAAATCACTCCTGAAAATAATCACTTTAGGAATAACAGATAAGGAAAGAGAAGGGTATATAAATTAATGCTATTGCTATCATAGAATCACTACACTATATTCCTGCCTTAAGCAAAATTAATGAAAAATACCAGTACAGCTTGGTAATTTTTATGTCAATATCTAATATCCTTTATTTTATACAGGCAATACACTGTGGCTACATGAGATTTCCCTTCTGCTCAGTCTGAATTTCATTTTCCAGCTCAAAAACAGTGGCTCACATTACATGATTAGCATTTTAATACTCTGGGGTTTTTTTTTGAGACAGTGAAAATGATTTTAAATAATTAATTTTTAATGCTTGTATCAATATCAAATGACTTACCAAGATCTTTTTATTGGTGGCATTTACTTTTTCTGCTTCATCCTTTTGTTTGAGGCTACAAGATTACATGTGGAGTACATTTTAAGTGATTGCCTGATTCCATTTTAATGCCTTACCAGAAATGTAGAAATATTTCAAGTCAATGTTGAAAATGTTTGATGGAAAATTAAACAGATTAAGTTAAAATGATATCTAGTGAAAAGTCAGTATATAATTACTGCAGTTTTCTCATCCTAAAACCAAACTGCATATGTAAATAAACTGTCACTAGTATAGTATCATAGTGATACGTGTAACATCAAGCTAGAAATTGTGGGAACAGTTTTACTGTTCAGATGTAAATTACTACTGCGATGTCAAGGGCGTGAAACTGAAGGAGTCCTTCCAAATTTTAAAAAGTAGAACAGACATTAAAAAATGTGGCAAAGGGAAGGCAGCATTGTTGATGAAGGATGCCAGAGGAGTATCTGGTTATGATGTGCTGTAGTACTGAGGGCTAGAATATTTTTCAAACTCAAAAACTACTTAGTTAAGTACACACAGAATACCGACTTCTGCTACAATATAAAGGGAAATGCTAACAGATACATTTGAAATTTCAAACAATCCTGTGGGCCTTTTTTCAGGAGTAACATTTTTAATGTATCATGAGCAACCCTGAATGAAGGAGCATACTTTCCTACCCAAGGATTAATGTGTAAGGGCCTTATGCCTCTGAGAGCCCCTAGGAAACCAGGTTCTGGCAGGCTGAGCCAGGACCTCAAAGGCTTTGATCTTCACAGATAATGCTGAGCAAATAGGTTCATAAGCCACTCTTCTGTTCCTGTCCTAATTTCCTACTAGCCTTGAATAAAGCTGAAGGAATAGTCTGCTGTTTTCTAGGCAGTGGTCTGTAAAATAGCTTTGTGCTGTTAACACTGACCTTCCTCTTTTTAGGCCAGGCTGAAAGGCATCCTGTACCCCTCACTGCTACCAGTACCTCCCCAGCAGTGGCTGCTTTGCTGTCCTTTGCTTATCTGCTACTTTACACCTTCATGGTTGGTTTCTTGCAAGAACCAACCATGCTCAGGTTCCTAGAACCCTTTATACAGAACTTCTATACATGGACCTGGAAGCCACTTTGAAAAGATCTTGGAGTTCTGTTTATATCTAGTTCTACAAAGTGTATTGTGCACTCCTTTGGCAGGGTATATATTTTCCTTCTGTTTATGTTTGCCATAATTTTCTTTAAAGACTGTAAAATAAGTTAGGTCACAGATTCTTACTTGAATATGGGTTCAGAGTTTCAGGGGTGCAAAGTCATGCCTCAGCACGTCAATCGACTGAAATGGAAGAGAAGCCCCAAAGGACAAAAAGTAATGAAAAATAATAGCATATCATCTTGTCTCCAAGATGAGTTCAGCAGTCATGGGTCAAGCAAAAGGCTTTAAGAAAACTAGCAATATTCAGGAATTAAATAATGAAGAAGAAAAGGAAAATCAACGTCTGCCATGAGATGCCCTGGAAAACTCACAAGGACCTTGCATTAGAGGACAAAAACAGACCCTAAAGCGCCAGTGGAGACTGTATACCCAAATATGCAGAGTGCCCTGCTGTTGTGCTGGTTCAGCCATCATCATGTTATGCTGCCATCAATAGCCTGATCACACAGGCCAACAATAAACTCAGCAACATCCTTTCAGAAGTCTTCTTTCAGACAGTCCTGCCACAAGTTCCTGTGGGCCCAGCTCCTCTGCTGCCCACTGTGGTGCCAGCATCACCTGCTGGACACAACAGACAGAGATGGCTCCCTCAGTGGCCCTTCACATGGAAGAACACCACTGACAGAGCTCAGCAAGATGCAACCAGCCCCAACAGAAGCCACACCCAACAGGAAGCTCGTCTGACTGCTTGGCTCCTGGCTGATGTAGTCCTGGCCTCACGCACCACACCAACCAGGTCCAGGTCCTGCATCTGGAACATGAAGCCAACAGGAAAAACAAAACATTCTGCTAGGTTGTGACTCATCCACAGGTCAACTCCAGTTCACGGCCCACAACTCAGGCCCCAGCACTTCACCTGCACAGCATTCAAAGGGCAAGGAAAGATACTTGGTCTATGTAACTCTGTCCTCCTAAGAGCCTCTCCTTTAGAAGAGAGCCCTGGGCTTTTTGTTCTACAGTGTCAAACTGCTGACTTGCCCAGAAGCATTTCTCAGATCAAATCTGCCAGCTTATTCAGCACATTTTCTCCAGTGTGTATGAGAGGTGAAGTTTGTCCTGTAGGATCTGTCTATAATAAAATAATTTTAGTGAAATCACAATACAGAATCACACATGCTTTCAGTCTTCTGTTAGGAACTTTTTTTTTTAAAATAAGGAATAAAAAAATATAATCAGGCAAAAAGCAAAATGTCCTAAATAAAAGATTACATTCTACACTTAAAGCTTCCACAGCGTAAGACTGGAAAGTACTTTCAAATACAATTACATTTTAATGCCTCTCTGAAATGTAGAAATATTTCAACCAAATGAAGTGTTTGATGGACAATGAAATAGATTATTATTGCTATTTTTATCTTAACCTATTTCTAACTAATTTATTTTATTAAGTTAATTTTGACAATATATGTTTTCCAGGATTACATCACAGCAACAAATAAATCCTAACATGTCTAACACACTGGAGATTTAGTTTACTTTCAGTCATAGGGTAATGTAATGTAAGTAGATGTAAAATTTGAACTTGGTTGTGCCACATGAAATTCTGAAAACTCATTTCAGAAATTCAATCAGAGTATCTTTTACAGTAAAGGAAAAGTTTGTAAGACGAAAGTCCATTTGTAGCTATACAGGAGAAACTATATCTTTACAATGATGGCTCCCATTGATTCTGCTGGGATCTGGACCACTGCCAAAGTCCATCATAAATAGGTCTATTTAAGGTTTATCAGGCTGTGGCTTCCAACATAAAAAATCCTAAAGAACCTGTTTTGGAGAAAGGTGATAATCAGTTCTGCATCAGGTCCCTTTAGAAGAAAGGCCTCACACTGGGAATGACAAAGAGGCACCCAAAATTAGGAAGTACTTTTGAAAATTTGAATTCAAAATTTTACCTGTAAAAAATCAGATTTTAGACTTTAATATTTTCTCCTCTGAACTTTTCTCTTAGAAGATTGCAACAACCACAGATTTCAATAAGTTGAAGGAAGGATAACCCTTAAAGTTTGAACTGGAACCCAAAGAGAGATTAATTGTATCAAATCGAGATACCAGTGAGAGAAAAAAAAATTTATAACATATTGTTCCAGCCAGAGAATTACAGATATGTATAGAAAAGAACAGAAAGGGACATAAATGTGGACCAAGTTCTTCCAGCATTGTACTGGGAAACCATGTTCTACTCAGAACTTTCCAGTTTATTTGCCCGTTATTGAAGGATTCACTTTTTCTAGTCCTCAACCTGGTAAATCTTGCGTGATGATTTCACAGAATAACTCATGTGAGAGATGCTGCAGTCCCTTAACCATCTTAGTGCCCCTTTACTGTACTCTTTCTAGTAGTTCTTTATCTCTGTTGTACAGGGGAGTCCAGAACTGGACACAGCACTCCAGGTGTGGCTGAGTACTGAGTGCTGAGCAGAGGGGAAGGATCACCTCCCTTCACCTGCTGGCCACACTCTGTCTAATGCAGCGCAGGATACCAATTGCCTTCTTGATGCAAGGATGCATTGCTGGCTCATGTTCAACTTGGTGTCCACCAAGACTTCCAGGTTCTTCTCTTCAGAGCTGCTTTCCAGCTGGGTGAACCCCAGCATGTACTCGGGCTGCTGTGAAGTGCAAGACTGCACTTCTTGTTGAAGTGCATGAGGTTCCTCTCAGTTCATTTCTCCAGCCTGTCAAGGTCCCACTGGATGGCAGCACAACCCTTTGGTGTATGAGCCACTCCTCCCAGTTTTGTCCTCTGCAACCTGCTGAGGGTATGCTCTGCCTCATCATCCAGATCATTAATGAAGATGATGAACAGGACAGGACCCATTTTTGACCAGTGGTGTACACCACTAGTTACTTGCCTCCGGGTAGACTTTATGCCACTGGTCAAAATCCTCTTGGCTGTTCAGCCAGTTTTAAATCCACCTCATTGTCTGCTATTACTGTCTTAGCACTTTCTGCTAAAGAAAGGGTATCTAAGGAGAGCTTGTTGTCTTGCTCCACATCTAACCTACAGCAATCCACAGCATATCTTGCCTCCTTTCTCTCAGCATCTGCCTGGGTGTGGGGCTGAACATCAGCAGAATACTATCGATGTCCTACCTTTGTCTTTTCCGTTGGTGTTGTACAGACCTGGAATTCCCCAGAAGGGACCATGCATCCCACAATTATGAAGTGGTCAGGATTGCCAAGGACAACAAATGCTGAAAACACATCCACAAAAGCAACACTAACTGGACCTTTGGGTGGTAGGAGAGCTACAAACACACCCACTGCTGGGCAAGAAACTCAGACGTTTCTCAGTGTGCACAAAGTCTCTTTGCCTGTCAAAGCCAAACAGTTTTGTCCTGGATTTCAGGTGCCTTCAACAGTTAATCAATCTGGACTAGCAGCACAAGCACTGAGTATTCTTCATTATTAGAACGTGTTATCCACACATTAGCTCAAGATGATTTCTGACAAAAGCTGACTGTTTCCTGGAAAGCACTGAAATAAATAAAAGGCTGCTAGGACAAAAAGAGTTAATCACAGTAGTAAAAAATTCAATAAACCCTATTTGCACCCCAAGCAGAAACAGTATAGACAGGATAACAAACAAGACATTGATTGAAAAAAATATTAAAATTTAATTCCACCAAGCAAAATCAAGTGAAATGACTGCAAAATATTACAAACAACTCAAATTTTATTGCAAACATTTTATTACTATTGTAGATAAGAAAGACAAGCTTGCAGGGCAGGATCAATTTAACCATAAAATTGCTTACAAAAGACCTGCTCTTGCTCCCACGGATATCAACAGCATTTTACAGGCAGACTGCAAGGCAAACCAAACTTGAGCCTTTGAATTCTTACTGTATTTTTACAAAAGTATGTATCTCAAAAAAGTAATAAAGGACAAAGTAAGTACCTCCATTCTATGCACATTTATTCTATGTGCTTTCCTACAGAGGATGTCTCGCAGAACTGCAAGTCTTCATTACATATATTTACCTTTTAAAATTAATTGTCCTCTGGAATGAATATCAACCTATATGAAGTAAAACAATATAGCCCAAGAACAGGTTATTTTTTAGGCCTTGAAGAAAGGTAGAGTTTCATAGTTAGAAATGCCATACAAAATTGCCACCCCTACTAAATTTAGGAAAATGCAGACGCCCTCAGTCAGCAATTCTTGCTGTAAACGTACAAAAGAGGCCAGTATTACATTGTATTTTTTACTCTCCTTTGTTGCCTTTTTACGAATAAAACCATGGTAACATACTATTAAAAATGATGTAACTCTTTTGTATATAGTTAGTTAGTATCTATATTATGTTTCTTATGTCTCAATATATTTTGGAATATTTACTTAAGGCTATTGCTTTATCAGATATCCTAGTCAAGCAATTTAAAGTTACATTTTTACTGGAAATTCAGACTATGTCAGCTCAGTTAAAGTAATTTTTAATGACATCTTTTAATTTTGCTATTTTCTCAGATCAAAAGGCAGAAGCAATTTTGGCTTAAGAGGTGAATCAGTCCCTCTCTTTGCTGAGATAGGAGCAGTAAATTCCTAAGATTAGAGAGACAAACAAAGAATGCATTTAGAATCTCAGTCCTGGAATAGATGAGAAAAATGTTTACAATTATTGATAATTTTTGAGCATATAGACCTACACATCCACATGTAGCAAAACATGAGCCTATGGCCTAAAAATCCTAGCTTTTAAAAGCCTTGTATCAATCTAAAGGGGGAAATTCACCAAGTGCTTTACTACAACCTTGAAGCTTTTAAAACGCCATGCCTAATGACACCAGTAATAGAGCCAATCACCTTTAGGTAGAGACAAAGTTATTAGATATACTGAAATTACAGGAAATGCATTCTGTCACAACCACGACTACATGGTGATAGTGAATTTAAATTATTTTAGCTGCTTGAATTTGCATGTATTAAAAAAAGATGGCACAAGTTGCTTAGTCCAATCAGTGTAGTTAGACTTCTCATTTTTAATTCTACACATCTCATTAATTCTCATCTTATCAAAGAAATTATTTTATGCAGCCTGTATGAAAACTAAATATTAACAGCTGATTTACTGCTGTTTTTCAAATTAAGTGAAAGTTTCTGGTCCTGATGACTCTGTAGCCTATAAGAGACTGACCAGGCTTGCCCTGCTCCGGTAAAGAAGCATAACCACACGCTTAATAAACCCCCTGAATTAATTCCATTCCATCACATTTGTCAGATGGCACCTTCCACAATACATTTCTCCTTGTTGCCTGCTAGAACAGGGGAGTACACCACCTACTGAAAAACCACAGGTCTCCCACACAAATCCTGATACCAGAGGGACTACATACATATACTCACAGGGTTTTCTAGATGAAACCGCAGTGTATTTTTCAGGCTTATGCCCTCAGGAACAAAAACTTACTTGTCCCTTCCTGAAAAGCAGGTCCCTGAACTACATCGTACCATTCTTCAGCTCCTGATTCTTGTAATAATATCCCTTTTGTAACTTAATAGATGCTCTTTCACTTTCATTTGAAAATACTATGTAAAGCAGCACGTATAGGATGATTGCTGAACTGGATGAAGTTCGGTACTGTAACTCAGCAATCTATATATAGAATAACTACAAAGTGCTTTGGAATCATTTCACATGAAAGGTGCAAATAAATACTGTGTCTTCTTACATGATTTCGCTGGAGACACGTAGTCCTGATGAGCCCACACTTGAGAGTATCCTCAAACGATTACAGCAATTTAATAATGACACTGATTTCTTACACTGGAGAATGCTGCTGGCTCCATTACTTACTGGCGTTAGTGTCTCACAACATCATAGCTAGCAGGCCTGCTGCTTGCTCTCTGTTAGCTGTCTGGCTGGATCCAAGCATGGTCATGTGGATAGGTAAAAAAAGCTACAGTGCTGCTCTGGGAATCTGCACAAAAACAGTGTGCAGAACCTGGAGCTTGTTAGTTGATTCTTTCTGATTGCCATTTGCTGAAAAGACAAACTGTCAGCACACTGTGCAGTATCATTCCTCTTTTTGGTTAACAGGCTCAAAATTTCAGGCACTGAGTACAGCACATCTCCATAGTAGAATGCTGACAGGTCTATCAATTGTCAAAATTTTCCAGAGTTTGGATTACACCATTGAAATAGCTCTGATGAGTATCTATACAATGCACGGTGCACCACTGCAGTGCTTAGAATCTCCTGTTCCCAACAGATCTGACTACAAATGGGAGGCATCTTTATTGCTTTTATGTATGAAGAATTGAAGCACTAATGAGTGAGAAAAGTGTGTTAACATAGAGTCTAACCCCACAATGACTCTATGGATCATATTCTGTTGTAGTACACAGAACTACCGTAGGAACAAGCAATATTCTATATTTCTACAGAACTACTACTTTATGCATTAGAGGTAATTCCTGTTCCCACCAAAATCAAGGCAAAACTCCACTGAATGAAGCACGATCCCCATTTCACATTATATTTGGAACAAAGTTCTTTGTCACACATATCAAAATATGAAGTATCAAATAGCCTCACAGCATGCTTGATGCAGTCTATTACAATTCTGAATAATAAAAACACAGTATCAAACAAACATTTTGCCGCCTTCAAGTTTTGTTCTATTCACATTATTGTGATTCACATGACTGCTGTTTTCCTTAACTCCAATTACTACATACTAAAAAGGGAAAAAAAAGTAACAAAGAAAACAGAACACAATGAATCCTATTACCCAGTTGACTGAATAAATGTAGATTATCACCATGTCCATATCAAACCGCCATCCACGGCTATCATCCTCAAAGTCCATGTAGTCCATCCTGTGAGCAGCATGTGGGAAATGCCTTCTTGTTACAGTACCTGAGCGCCTTTGAAAACCTGCTGAAAAACAGACTAGGAGATAAAAACCTTTACCAAAGCAACTAGATTGAGTTTTAAAAAAAAAAGTTAATCCTCCTTCCCCCAGTTATTTACAGGACAAATGGAGGCAAGAAATCTCACACCACTTCGCTAGGTTTCTTCACTTTCTTGGACCAGAAGCTCTCTGTGAGCTTGATTTTGAAAGATATAAAAAGTAACTCTGTCTTCCATGGCTGGAAAATAATAGATCTGTCTACTTGGATGTGGCACTCTCTACTGTTGTCAAGTAATGCTATCTGCTTATGTTATCCAGACCTACGAACACCTCTCTTTTAGTGCTGCCTTCTACTGAATTTGATTCAGTGACCTAGAAGTGAAAGGCTCCATATACTGTAATTATTCTCTTGAATAATTAATCTCTGGATTGCCTCAGTCTACTCATCTGAATTCTTCAGTAATCAAGAGATATCTGCGTGGGTACACACATAGTTCAACATGCAAATACGTTTGAATCTCTGTTTAATGGTATTTGAATTTTTTTTTTCAAAAGTCTTCTAAATAAATCCTGCTTGCTTTAATGTTATGTCTCTATATGATACATAGTATGTTAAAATACAATTTTAAAATTACTGTTGGTATGTTTATAATACCTTAAAAATATATAGGCAGATGCAAACACAGCCTTTCCATGGGAGTAAAAATCCTGGGACTCCAAGAATGGCCTGAGTGTGGGGCCCTGGCAGAAGGCCCTTCCTCTTCAAACCCCCCTGACTGTGTGGTAAGGGAAGTAATATAAGAGCATAGTTCTTGCGTACATCAAGACATGAAGTCAGAGGAGTGTCTGTGCAGCTGTGTCAGACAGCAGGTTGTGGCACAGGGAAGAGGCTGGCATCTGCAAAGGCAGATGATCCTTCCCATTCTGATGAAGGACAAGGAGTGACTGCAGTTGTACCAGTCTGGATTTTCATTCTGTTTTCAGTGGACTCTCAATCTTTATGATGCATTCTTTGGTTCTGGAACACAGGTCTTTGCTGAGCTGCTCAGGCTGTTCTCCTCTGCAATCACATCATAGCTTTTGAAGTCTCAAGGTGGGTAGGAGATGTTCCCTTCAGTGTGCACCACGGCACACCTGCATGTCTCATGTGCTCCTCAGTTTTGATCTACTACATGCTGCTTTCTAGACCATCTTAATTAAGCCTCCTTGAAGTTCCTCAGTCTTCTGGTTTTGATTAATATAAATAATTGTGTATAATTGGTGTTCACATGCCAGGAATTTTCACTTTGACATTCTTATATTCTTCACTTTGACATATCTTATTCAAGATAATTGAGAAATACATTTTTAAAAAGTGTCCTAATACAGAACTTGGCTGGAAGTATAATCTTTTTCCTTTTCAGTGGTAGATATTCACTGTTTCTTTGTACTTTTTTCCTGAATTAATATTTTGCCCATTAGTATAGCACAATTGTTTCCACAATTTCCAAAGAAAAGTATTTTCTCTCTTTAGTATCCTTTTAAAGATAGTTCATTAGAGACCTTTTGACTCTAATTTACATTAGGTAAACTGGTTCTCCTGTATTTAGTGACTGCATTATTTAGAAATTTTACTAGACTGCTGAGACACAGAAATTCTTCCTTTAGAGAATCACTCATTGTTAGACATCATGACATCATTGCATTATTTTTATTTTTTATTTTTAATGACAATTTGGATCAGTTTGTCATGTACAGATAGTAACATTCTATAGATCTATATACATCTATAGATCTATATACATCAGAAACTCTCTAACGTTATCTTACTTTGGAGACTACACATGAAATCTTCATGCTAGTCAAGAGACTGATGATGTTTTATGATGGTTTTCAGTGAACCCAAGTGGGCTAAGATGTGCCCCACAGCTAAATATGCTATACTGACTGTAGAAAAAAAATAATCCAGGGATTTAAAAAGATTTTTAGATTATAAAACCACAAGATTTTATGCACGTGCATGAGCTAAACATCTGCTTAAAGATGCTGAAGATCTGTTTAAAGTATGATATGGACCTCCTTGTTCTTTGTGTTACTGAAAAATAACATCAGTAATTCAGTAACAAAATTCTGAAAAAATGTTAATCTTCTTTAAATATCTTTCTGCCAAGATGTAATTTACTTGTGCACTTAAAAACTTAACTCAATTTCAAACCTTTATTTTTCTTAACTTCTCTTCCAGCACTTCTAAACATTATTGTCAAATAAGCACCTAGGTTTCTGTTATGTTCTACTTTTTAACTCTGATTTGCAAATGGCATTAAATTTTATCACTAATGCTGTATCATTCACTTTACCTTTTGCACATGAATTTTAGTGTATATTATCCTCTCTGGAGGGTCAATCAAGACAGCTACCCATGCTTTCTTTTTATTTATTTCTATACTTAAAGTAAATATAACATAACATGTTAGAAGCTGGTTTTCTATCAGCAGAGATAATCAAGGAATTCTGCAAACATGTACCTAAATTAGTTTTGACTTAGTAATCCTCACCGTCTAGAGGACCAGGACAAATATTATCCTTAATTTGTATGTCTGTGCAACTCACCTTAAGCAAACCTGCATTGTGTTTACCAGAGGTTTAGACTTTGTAATGTCATCATTCTACATTCAAGAACGGCAATTTCAGTACAAGAAACTGGCTGTTCTCGAGTAGCTCTTTCTACAGAAAGCCACAGAAAAATTGTTGCTGCTGTATTAAAGGTATTTATACAATCAGGAACTGGTTACTATCCACAATGTGTAATCCCCGTGGCTTCCCTGAGTGTGATTAAAAGTTTACAGACAGTTATGTGGAAATATTTCAATTCCATTGCTGAAATAGTCTCTTTTCTGCCATCTGTAAATTGATTAAGCTTCATCAGAAAACGTCAATAGTACAACTATTATGTAAACTGAACTCTAAGACTTAACAGAGGCCAACAAAGAACAAGAACTGCTTCTTTTCATGGAAGTATATTACCAAATAAACTTGCATACCATACTGAAACCAAGGATAAGATCTGATCCAGGATCATAAACGCTGTATGGTCCTGCACAAAGGTTACTGCAGACTCTATGATCCATACTGTGACCACTGTCTTTAATAAATTCTGACATGAAAAATACCATCAGATGGCTGTCTCTCCAAGTAGAGTGGAGATACACCAGGTCTCTGCATCTGATTCTAGCCAACTGAGAAATCCGAGAGCTGTAGACTTCCTCAAAAACTGTACAGCACCATGGACTAGGGGTATGAATTATAAAACAGAAGAGCTGAGGGAGCTTCAAATAACCTATAAAGAAACCATATCTTATTTGATTAATACAGTCCCTAAATAATTTCTACAAGTATTTGTTACAATATATATTTTACTTAATGTTTTGGTGCATGCCTGTGTTGCTGTACTCTGAACAAGATCTTCCACTCAAATCACATAAATATGCACACACAGTGCCAGCGGAGTTTGGCAAACTGTTAGGGGAAACCTGTAACTACATAACAAAAACAATGTTGTGTGCAAACCACACTTCCATAGCCACCAAAATGTGCAAATAAAAAAGGATTTTCACCAGAGCATCAATAGGCACATCTGTTGCATGGGTCCCTGCCAAAGGTTTTGCAACCTCCTTTGAGGTACTAGCAATACTCAAAAGTAAGACTACAAACAATTTAAAATATTCTCCCAATTATACAACTTGACTGACCTAATTTTGCTAAGACTAAAGAATATAAGAGGTGGGATGGAAAATTTTACTCTAAAAATGTGCCCAAATGAGTAATATGCAAGCTATAATAACCATTTACATTGTAAGTGCTCATGTAAAACTAAATTACCTAAAAGCAAGTGTTCTTTGGTAATCAGATGTACCATGGTCATTTTGATGCAGCCTCTTCTTTCTGATTATAAGCTGCAGCAGATAGATAGAGCTACTCTAAGACTATAAGAAAAAAGGCAAGTACAGACTAACAGCTTTCCATACGTGCCCTTGCAGCAACCAGCAGCTTAGGACCCTAGTGCTTTGGAACCTGTGCCCAGAACAATGTGTTAATATGGATATGATAGGATTTTCCTTCCCTGCATGTGTCTGTGCATGCTTTTGAACAAGATCTCATATTGCCTTCACTTAGTGTGCTTTGTGTCCCTTGGTGGAATAATCTTAGGGCAGATAAATTTATTTCCTTTCAGGTGAAACTTACGCAGAAAATGAGCTCCACGAGCTCTGATGTGTTCCAGTAACATGCTTCAATCACTAATGTGCATGCAGCCCTTGACATTGGAAGCAAGTTGCCTCTGTTGCTCAAAATGCAAATGTAGACATCTGGCCCTCAGTGACCATTGTTTTGCTCCATTTATTATGGCTGACATAACTGCTAATTCAAGAACGCCTCTGAGAGACAGCAAACAATCTTTCCTAAAATATCTTTATATTATCTTAGAATTGTTTGGGTTGGAAGAGACCTTTAAGATCAAGTCCAACAATTAACACAGCACTGCCAGGCCGCCACTAAATCACATCCCTGAGAGTCACATCTACAGGTCTTTTAAATACCTCCAGGATGGTGACTCCACTTCTTCCTCTGGCAGCTTGTTCCAGTGCTTTACAACCCTTTCGGTGAATATTTTTTTCCTAATATCCAAACTAAACCTCCCCTGGTGCAACTCGAGGCCACTTCCTTTTGTCCTATCACTTGTTACTTGGGAGAACAGACTGACCCCTTATGCCACTGCAGTGCTGGGGCCTGAGCTGTGGGCCCCAAGTTAGAGTTGACCTGTGAGTAAGTCACAACCTAGCAGAATGTTTTGTTTTTCCTATTGGCTTCATGTTCCAGATGCAGGACCTGGTCCAACTGTGCCTCTGTAGCTCTGCCCTCACCCAGGTGGTCATGGTTGGGGTGGTGAGTGAGGCCAGGACTACATCAGCCAGGATCCAAGCAGTCAGAGGAGCTTCCTGTTGGGTGTGGCTTCTGTTGGGGCTAGTTGCATCTTGCTGAGCTCTCATGGTGGTGTCCTTCCATGTGAAGGGCCACTGAGGGAGCCATCTCTGTCTGTTGTGTCCAGCAGGCGATGCTGGCACCACAGTGGGCAGCAGAGGAGCTGGGCCCACAGGAATGTATGGCAGGACTGTTTGAAAGAAGAATTCTGAGGGGATATTGCTGGGTTCAGCATTGGCCTGTGTGATCAGGCAACTGATGGCAGCATAAAATGATGATGGCTGAATTAGCACAACAGCCATTCATAATTTTACATACCTCCTGTATCTGTTTTCTGTGATATCCTTTCCATACAAAAAAGTGGTAAAGTTTCTTTGTATGGAAAAGCTTTCATACTTCAGATCATCCTTTCTGCATTAGGCTTCATCTTGTTTTGTCCTTCATTGAGATGACATAATCTAAAATTATATGCAAAACTGGAGATGTGGGATCACTACAAATCTAGACAATGACATAGTATTTTCCATTTTGTTATGATCCCAATAATTGCTGCTTATCTTTTGACTATGGCTCTGCATTGAATGTTTTAATAAAACTAATAATCGTATTACCCAGATCTCTTTAAGTGGCAATAGCTAATTTACAGATCATCATGGTGAATATTGTGTTATGAAGATTGAATAGCCCCTGTGAGCACCTGCTTCACCACTTGACTGTCCTCACAATGAAAGTATTTTTCTTACTTGCAGTCAGTCTCTCATATCAATTATTGCTCATTCTCCTGCCATGCATCACTATGAACAGCTGGTCTGTCCTCCTGGCGGGCTCCTTATATTCATTGTACATCTGCCTGGAGATCCTCCCAAAAGCCTACCCTTCTCCAAACTGAACACACCACTTCCCTCAAACTCTCCTCATGGGTTAGGTCCTCTAGGCCTCTGAACAACCTGATGTCCATCTGCTAAGCCTAGTCCAATTTGCTGCTGTCTTTCCTGTACTGTGGGGGGGAAGGGGCAAAACTGCAGTATTTTAGATGTGGTCTGCTGAGTAATAAGGGATAAAATCTTCCCTCATCTGCTGCTGCTTGTAAATTATGCTCCTGTTCATAAAGCACAGTATGCTGCTGGCATTCTTTGCTGTCAGGGCACGCTGCTGCCTCATGCATGGCGTGCTCTCCATCAGGATGCCCAGGTCCTTTCCAGAGAGCTGCTCCTCAGGCTGCCAGTACCCAACCTGTCGCATTGCCAGGGGCTCTTCCTTCCCAGCTGCAGGACTCAGCATTCGTCCTTGCTGATTTTCACAAGGTTCCTTTCAGCACATTTCTCCAGCCTGTCTAGGTCTCTCTGAATGGCAGCCCTGCTGCTCAGTCTACCAACCTGTCCTCCAATTTATTGTCCTCTGCAGGCCTGATGAAAGTGCATTCTGTTGCCTCCTTGAGGTCAAGAGAACTGTTGTTTCTCAAGTTCATATTTACAAGCAACAGTGAACTGAATAATTTAGTATGACTAGTGTATTTTATCAGCTGTATGTGTATCACTTTTCCAAATAACATATGAATGTTCTGAATGACACAGACTGCTGTGGGATTCCACCAATTCAATGTAGTTTCCTCGACATGCTTTTACAGCATATATTCCATATTCTACTTTGGTCTGGTTTTCTTTTAATGTGCTCTGCTGAAAGGGACTTTATCTGCTGAAGCACCTTCTTTGCTGCTTCAGTCCATTTCTCAAGACTGTCTTGGTCTCTCTGAATAGCAGCCCTGCCACTGAAGCTACAACTGGTATTCAAATTTTTTGTTATCTGCAGACCTGATGACAGCATGGAGAAATGGGCCAAAATCTCCCAGCATTCTGTACTTTCAAAAAAGGATACAGTGTTTTTATACTGTTTTCACAAATGAGGTTTCATCTCAAACTTCTTGCATAAACACCAGCCTTCTCCCATAGGCACAACACACAGCAGCATATTCTGGTTATGCTACTATAATAGCTAAATTGCAAGTTTTGCTAGTTAAAATGAGTTTTGAGATCTGTATTGCCAACAAAGAAAAAAGCATATATTGCTAGAGTGGTTTATGAGAGGATGGTGCTTATCCTGTGTGAATGCCTACAAGCATGTCCGATTGACCCCTGATCTAATTTCCTGAGCTCCAAATAACTCTCAAGCCCTCCACCAAACTTAAAACCCCAAAGCATCCAGTTCCTTCCCCAAACCAAGTCCACTCAACCTAATCACTATCCTTCTCCGATCCAGAGTTTTAGCTTTTCTCCTCTTCCTGCAAGAAAAGAGGATTCCCTGCTCTTGCCCTTCTGATTTCACCCATGGTCTTTCACTGGCAGCCAACACCTTATATCCATATGTTACTAAACTTACATGGTGACATAAAGATCTCTCCATTCCTTTTCCATCCCCAAAATCCAAGTCCAACTTTCTTCAAGCAGTTGGCCTTTAGAAAACATGGACGTAGAAGGTACTTAAGCTGGATACGGTCCTTATCTGAAACCATTTTTATATTTGCTATGATGTCTATCTTACTCGTTTAGGACTTCTGCAGGGCTTTTAGTTTAAAGGCTGAAATCTGCAACAGTCCCAGGGAGGTAAATTGTGTATAAGTACTTATGTATGCATGCATAAAATGCGATTTATTGAACTCATTCTGAGTGTAATACAGAGTCCTGTACATGAACAAATCAGCAGCATGCAGGTAATTTAGCAGGGAACACACAGTAACTGCCTTTCAAGATGTCAAAGCGTGTTTGACTGCAAAAGACCTAGAAAAGCAACTGATTACTGTGCAAATCTGAAGAAGCCACCTCCTGAAGCCTTTCATAAGGGGCATGAAATTTGATTGCTTAAGAGTCATTGCTTTTCACAAGGCAGAGTGAATAGGAACCACTATTCTCCATGGTTACAACTCACTTCTTGTTTTGTGGCTTTGTAAGGTGTTTGACATACAAAAAAGAGCATCATGCTACAGACAAAACTATGAGAAGTCCCCAAATGTGGGGGACTTCATCAGCTGAAGCAAAAAGTTTACCTACACAATCAACCACCAGGCAAATAATGCTTCTTGCTGATCAGTATCAGCATAACTATTGGCGTTTATATCCAAGAATTAGCTCTACTCTCATAAAACTTTATAAATCTTACATGGATCTGGGAAAAGAATATACACAAATAAACCAGAAATTACTTAGCAAATAAAAGAAGGAACCTTCCCCCTGCCCAACAGTTCAAAGAAGTTCTTGTAGCAACTATAGTTCTTACAAATTTCACACTGCTCTAACTTTCCATATTACTTTCAAGAATATAAATATGATCACCTATTCAGTGTTTTTGTAGCTATTCTCCGACCTTTTCTAATGTAACCAAAATAAGCCCAGGATTTAAGGTTATATACTACACATCACTACATAAAAGCTGTACTTGAATCCAGCATTTCTTTGGACTGTTTATGGTGAATCACTGCATTTAACACCTCTCAGGCCTTCAGGACATGGAGGATGCAACTTCTCATTTGAATGTCTTTTCCTCTGTGAAATACAGTAAATGGAATGAACATTTTTTTCATTGGATTTCACTGAGGATTATTTATAATTGAAGTTTTTTTCATGTTCCTACCATTTGTTTGAATTCTAAGATATATAAATAGCACCTCCACCATAAATTAACAATGACATTCTGAATCTTAGGTAAATAACCAAAGATATGTGAAGGCAGTTACCTCTTGCTATTTTATAGACCAGTAATTCAGCTTTTATCAATGAAAACATAAACCATAAAGCTAGCTATTATATCTTATCAAAGAATCAGGTTATTGGAAAAGAAAACAAGAGAAAGCTTTAAAAATGAATGTCAAAATCCATAAAACCATGTTGAGTATTTTGTATAACTAATATTTACACTAATCCATTAAATATTTCTAATTATTGATTATTTATTATTGAATTTTTCATATTTATTAAATATGAAATCTATTTACCAATTTTATGAGAAACATGACTACTTCAATGACTACTGTGTCCAGTCCCTCTCATTAATTCAAAGCGAATCTAGAAAACTTGTGTTCTCTGTCTTGGTCTGTTTATTTCCCTGGAAGCAAATGAGTGAAGGAGTCCTCAATATTCATAAATATAAGCAAATTGGCTAGTTAAAAAAAATAACAGGAGTAATTAATCCTACATTTCACAACGTAAAAGT
>VZZY01007734.1:7878-30522 GCA_013400335.1 Eurystomus gularis | reverse complement strand
GCTTTATACTGAATATGACTATGAGAAGGAATACCTTATTGGTCACTTTAGGGTCTCCTGTCCTTGTCCGCTCCTCACTGTAAGTGCAGCCTTTCACTTACAGCACTCGAACATGGTACACAGGTTATAGCAGTGACCTTGGTCTCCATAGGAACAAGTATAAGCAAGAGTCTTTCTGCATACCAGTCCTTGGTAGTAACTATAAACATCAAGCGTTATCACCGCTAGAAGCAGACACTGCCTGTGAAAATACACCATTAACTTCAGAAAGTGCAGTTACTTAGAAGAGACTTAGCTGAAAAGTAAAATCACCTAAAAGTGGAAAGTTGGAACAGAATTAGTTCTTTTCTAACTCAAGCCAGAACAACGGTGTTTACAAGAACTTTTGCCAACTAAAGATGAGTGCTGTCATACAAGCAGGTTACAGCATGCAGTTCTGAGATCTGCTTATAAAGTAAACAAAAGCAAGTGCAAAAACAGCCTAAGTAATTTTCACTACATAAAAGCTTACTTGACAGCTGCCCTGCTTTTGAGCATGAACTGCCTCTCCAGCCACCTGTCAGTTGACCGTTTCTTCAGATATAGGTAGCCCTACAGAGGACTAGTTCTGTCCAAGATTTCTGGATGCCAAGTATCCATTTATCTTGCATAAGAGGTTTCTATGAATGTACAGACAAAATGTTCATTGTAAATACAGTTCATATGTATCATGCAAGATATATCTAATCTACTGCAGATATCAGAGTTCATGGAATGTCTATTACATTTTGGCTGTACTTTACAGAGGGCATTTAATCTGCACACATGCAGAACTGTCAAAGCATCTAGAGCACATCAGACCAGAAAAACACGTTCTGGTCTGATGGAGCCTGGGACACTTAAGTCTCCTCCTGAAATTAGATGCTTGCAAATGTTTAGGAAAGGTATCTCCTACGATATAATATTAAAACAAAACAAACAAAAAACCCCACCAAAAAACCCACCTCTGATTTATTTTAAATTTGGCTAGATACGTTTAGAGAGAAGGAGAAGTTACACAAGCTCTGAGTCAAATGGCAAGTAAGCAGTTACAATGCTCTGTAGCATTGCTGCTGTATCAAACCCGGGCACCAATCTGTCTTTATAATAGTGTATTATTTTAATATTCACCCAGCAGATTGTATTTGCTTGTAATTTCCAAAGTCAGCCAGAGTTTTATCTGGTTTTCCAAAAACAGAGCAATCAACTTATGATATGTTTTACTTTTTCCAATGCCATGCATGCACCCAGGTTCAAAAGCTGCGAGACGACATTACTTTAGTTATTACCATATGTGTAGGGTTGATTTCTGTGGTTTCATATGTTGTTGCGGGAACAACACACTGAGACAGTTAATATCTTAATGTTTTTAAGGAGTTAGTTAAACAAACAGACTAGTGTTTGGAAAGAGTTGAAATTTTCCTTTACAGAGAAAGGCTGCAGCTGCTGGGTTTTGCTCAGGGTTTTTCTGCTGTAAAGCTGACTGCAGAAAAAGTGAATAAGTAAATATGAACTGCAAAAA
Organism: Eurystomus gularis; assembly: GCA_013400335.1. Classification (NCBI taxonomy): domain Eukaryota; kingdom Metazoa; phylum Chordata; class Aves; order Coraciiformes; family Coraciidae; genus Eurystomus; species Eurystomus gularis. The sequence goes on along the minus strand of VZZY01007734.1, from coordinate 28,982 downwards.
GCACCCATCTAATGGCTGCTGCTTTCATTACTTGGGGTCTGAAAAATCACAACAAAGGAAGGTTAAAATAATCAGCAATGCTATAAATACTATTTAAGCCAGCAGTCACATATGGTATATTAGCAATGTAGATGGATTTAATGAAAACCGAGATCAGTACATAAATCTCTCATCAACTAAACCTACAAAATATTTTCCTGAGAAAATGAAAGGTAATGATGTAACCGCTCATCTGTATTAGAGTTATAACGACTCCAAATGGTAAAACTAGTGCAGGTTTAATGTATTTTGTCAGCTAACGTTAACCACAGAGACAATTCCTATGACAATTGCCTTGAAGAGAACAGATTGTGTGATAGGTCATAATCAAGCACACATCCTTAGAATAACAACTCTAAAGTACTGCATACTTCTGTAAGTCACCCTGTAATGCAAAACCAAATGTGATTTGTCACACCATTTCAGCCTCCATTACAACTAAGATACTAGTGTGGAATTTTTCAAGCTTCACAAGAGGAATATTAAAATGGATAATACTAGCATACATTTTAAAGAAAATTCTTAGCACTTGCCAAGTCATGCTCTCTGAGGTATCTGCCAGTGTGGGAGGCATGCATGCTCTCAAGGGGACCTGTGTTTCATGGTCATCTCAGGCAGGGGGCTGCAAAGTTCATTAAATGATCTTATCTCACTGCTGGTTCTGTTCAAAATAGCCTTGATATGATGAAGGATTTATGTTACCCCCACTTCAAATAAAAAGTACTGAGGGATGCATTTCATTACTGCCCTGTGACACTGGAGAAGCCAGGGCTGCAGTGGTAATATTCCTCATTTGTTTTTGTCACACTGAAGATTTATTTGCAAGAAGAGTCCAGCTCCAAAGGTAAGTAAGTATTTGGTTTTTATAGCAAGGTTTTGTAATAATGTCACAAGAAATGTATTTGTTCTCTAAATTTACTTCTCACAAAAGTATATTCTAGGAAAGATGAGAGTGTGAGGAAAATGCCAGGGAAGAGTGCCCAGTTTAGCAGCATTCTAAGGAAGCTGAGTAGCATTGATACAGAAAAAATATTTATGGGCAATTTCCATGCCACAACCCTGGATAAAGCACCAGGAGATGTGGCTGTACATTCTCAACTGATGGGCTAAACTGTAGCCAAGGTTACACACACACTCCTCTCAAAAAGATTTTTTAACAGCGATCTGCTGCCAAGGAAGTTTTTTAATTTCATGGTAGACACCTTCACATGAATCAGGATCAGTTTCTCTTGCATGTTTTGTCAGAACTGGATGTTCTAATGAAAAATATGAGTCCTGGGCAGGATTTATCTTCTTTGATCCTAGACCATCAAGTCCTCCTGTAATCAAAAATCAAACAACAAAACATGTTCAAGATCCTTAACTAATAAACATGAATTTACGTTATATACTTGATCTTATGAATTTAGCAGTTCATAGGTTTGGCTTCAAATGTATCTGGCAGTGGAGGCAATCTAGTGATCAGAACAACATTTGATCGTGCAAGCAAGATACAGCCACTTGAAACATGCCCTAGATGCTGAAAATTAAAAGTCAATAAGTGTTGGACAAATCTGTGGAAACCTCAGGAAAAGCATTTGGACATCCTGTACTGCACAATGCTTATGAATGCCTGTTTGCTTGATGCTCACCTATGTGTGACTGCCACCACAGTCCTGTTTGTGTGTGTCAATGGCATGATGTGTGGGAGTATAGGCAGCCACCATAGAGAGCCAGGCACAGGGACTGGGAGAAGCTGGGAAGCTGAAGAAATGCTCCAGGGCAAGTCTGGTGAGATCAGCATGAGCAGTCAAGGGGAAATGCAGCTCTGGCATGAACTGGAGAGAGATTTTCCAGAAGGAACAGCAGAGCTGGGTAAATCAGCTGGAAGGGGGTTTGAAAGTGAAGGTGTAAGCCAGCTAGGTTAGGCTGGAAGGCTGGCATGTGAGGTAAGAGGGTAGGAGGAGAAGCTCAGTGGACACTAAGTCAGAGAAGTGAAGAGAAAAGCAAAGGAGCCTCCTGTGGAAGCCCATGGCTAAGGGCTGAAGCAGAAAAGTCAGCGAGAACCATAAAGTGGAAGAGAACAAATAAGTACATAAACAAATAGGTACAGGAGAAGAACTAGGATAGTAACAGCTGATTCCTCAAGTGTTTGCTCAAAGGGTTTTAAGAATTTTAACCTTCAGCTGGAGGACTCCTGAGCCCTCTGGTACAGAAAAGCAAGACAGAGAATCTGTTTCCTTCAGTTCGATAATTCAATCATTCTGTTGTCTGGTACTCAGGAAAGAGTGAAATCAGATAAAGAGAACTGAGGCCCAACAGATGAGGAAGACAGAAGAAAACACTTATAGTGCATGGCATTCAAAGCTATTGAAACTGCCACCGTGGCACTGTGAATTGCAAAAACCACGTAGCTGCCATGAGCCTTGCCTTAGTATGTTTCTTTGTCATAAAGGTATTATATGAGAAAGGGTCCAAATTTTATAACAATTCAAAGTACTTCAAGAATAGCTGTTCTCCAGATCAAAAAAAATAGACTCAGACACTTCAAAGAAAAGCAATAATGAACTGTGGGAATTAGGAACAAGGAGAATGGTTGAACAGAGATTACTATCGTGCCTGAATGCAAACATTTTAACTTGCATGTTAAAATTGCTTAACTTGCATGTTAGAATTTATTTGCTAGACACACACTTATGCACACAGGTAACTCCTACTAGTATTGATCAGTCATATGTCAGTGTGGTTGTCACTTTCATACACAGAAAATTCCCATTGCACAGAAAAGTCCAATTACTGTGACTGGAGTTTATACCTCCTAACCGAACACACATGCTGGCAAGAGCATGTCCTTCAAATTTTGCCAAACTCAGAAATACTGCTGGCAGAATAAATCGCTCGTCTAGAATTCCCTTACTTCATTGCAAACTCCAGACAATACTGTTTATAAAAGAAAAGCACAGATTGATAGTCTGTAATGCTGAAGTGCAAATGGAAGGAGAACAGTCCATTATACTGATGCAAAGCCATGCATCTTATGATACACTTATGAATAACTGAAAGCAATCAGCACACTGTTAGGGACTTGTATGCACCAGAAGACCACACCAGCCTTCCCCATCTCCAGGTTGGTGCTTCAGATCAGCTCCAAATGCTGCAGCTTTGTAAATGGGCACCAAAGAGGGCAGTCAGAAAAAGCTGTGAGAGATGTCTCCCCATGTTCTTCATGAGCAGCACCAAGGCTGAGGCCATATGCAAGATAGACTGAACTATGCAACCTGCCACACAAATAGAAGGGTATAGGGGTTTATACTAAAACGCTTTCTTCTGCCCCTGAAGAGGTTACCCAAGGTCTGAAGACATAAGTTAGACTTGAAACTGGTATGCTTCCCCAGACAGGATCTCAAAGCAAACCTCAATCACCCTTTGAGATGTGAATTGCTGCCAGCTGCAGAAGCAGAAGTTAAATGATCTATCCAAGACCCAAGGGAAAAGAGGGAAATCACCACTGTGATTACTACTCCAATTTTCTAAAATCAAAGCAGATTGCTTATTGTTTTAAAGTCAAACGTCAGCTTTAGTATAGATAGTCATACATTGTGCAATTTTGTATTAATTTGAAGCTTTTGTATAATAATCACAGTCACCAAACAATGTCCATGAAAAGGTAGATTAATAAAATGTTGTATTTTTTCCAGGAAGATGTGTAACACCCTGAAAACTCTGACCAATTGTGTTATGTAAGAAGCATATAAAGGTGAAAAAAAAACAGTTTTCTTGACTCGTGTAGATGCTTTTTAAATTTTAAAAACCATTTAAATTTACAATTTGTGTTCTACTGCAGGAAAAAAAAACCCACAGTTTTCTTTACATATGATTTTCTATCTTAGGAACTTGTGACTTCCAATTTTCTCCATGAAATGCTGTGTTTCTTGTAGTGGTATTGGTTTCTCATAGAACAAATGAGTTCCAACCTCAAACCAATGATTTTTTTACTTACAGAAAAGTCAGGACGTCACACCGAATTGATCTTACATCTCTCTTCTGTTCTACCAACATATTTTTTGAGTTTCAGATAACAGTGGCAGTGTCACAGCTCCCCTGCCATTGTAAGATTTTCTTTAGCAAACTGAGTCTAAATAATATCAAGCTGCTCCAAAATTATTAGATCCGAAAACAAGCTATCATCTTCATCTTGTGTAGGATAAAGCCTTCCTAGAGTTTATCCAGCTATTCTTTTCATCTGAGAGCAGCTACATTTGTTCATCAGCGTGCAACCAGGGCTCTGTCAACAATGATTACCAGAGAGGATTATGTCCTCTTGAAGGGTTGTTACTAAAGGCTTAAATAAGACTTCACTTAGTCTTAGCTGTTGCAGGGTAGTTTAAGCCAGACCTAAATGCAAGATCTATAAAAGTGCTATTAAAACTGCCTATATGCTTTATAACAGTATATTTCTGTCCACTTGTTGTATCATACATAGAGATTATTTGTTCAGGCTACTTAGGAGACTGCTTCCCTAAAGTCCTTTCCATTCTTCTCTTTCCCTATTAAATGAGGTCCCTTTTGCTAACTACCTTGAATGAGATTCTAGGGCTCAAAAATAAACTGTACCCAGGTGATAACTGTCGGTGCAAAGCCTCAATATAGGCTTACATCCTGTGACTCTCCTACAAAAAAAAAAAAAAAAAAAAAAAGCTGAAGAAGGAGGGGAAAATAAAGTTTCCATCACTGAGAAAATGTTAGCACAGAAACTTTATTTTTAGGGCAAGTGAGACACTGATAGACTAGGTTTGATATCTGTGATTGCCCATACAACCCTGAAGGTTTATGGCAACTGTTTTGATGGCATGACAGAGGTGAATTTAAACACCTTTGTAGATGATGCATAAAGGCAAAGGAAAGCAGATGGGTTGCTTTAGCAGAGTTGTTGTGCAGTTACTGTGATTACTACATGAATGGGCTCAAATAGAGGATTTGAAATAAAAGGTAATTTAGGGTATGATGACTCTGCTGTTCAGAGAAGCAAATGCTGGTGCATTGACACACTGCTGTTTATCAAGGATGTATGAGGATCAGTAAAGTAATGATGCAGAAATTCTAAGTTCAGTTGCCTTGATACATATTTGAGTGTTCTCTAGTATTAGAAGGAGATAAAATAAAGAGGAAGATTAAGAGCTGAATAAAAGAACATTGAACTCAAAGGTATCCATATGTTAAGACAAAATAAAAGGTTAGGAAATGATAGGCTTGGACAATGCTCTTAGTGTGCCTGAGCAAAAACACACACAGACAATTTCACAGATAATAGACACAGAAAAACATTAATTCACACTCACCTGGCCCCTCAGAAAAACCCATCCAGACCTGAAATGTGTAGTATGATACACACTTTGTAGTCTCAACAGTGTTATAACATTCTTCTAAATACTGCCAGCACTAGATATAAGGTGAATAACAATGACAACTACCTCTGAAATTCTCTTTTACTGGGTTTCTCTTTTTACTTAGTTATACCTCGTGGCAATGAGTTCCACAACTTTGCCATGTTCAGGAGAGTTATTCACCCTCAGATATATATATATAAAAGATACATCCACAGTATATCAAACAGGAATTCATAATCATTTGGAAGGATGAAGTTATTATGCTTTGGGGTCACTTCTGATTAAAGAAACCAGGAGACATTATTTATTTTGGAGCCTCAGGGATATCTAGGAATTTTGCTTGCTGCTCTCAGAAATACTGTTATTCTCAGAAATTAACTCCTGGAGTGGAAAATCCATTAGTCTGGCCCACATGGCTGTTACCGTGTCTTTTTAATACATTTCTAGATTACTCCTGGTACACCAAAAATTTAGAAGGGTAGTAACTGCTACCTGGGAAGAGAAGTTTGGGTTATCATTGATATATATGTGGATATTTATAGAACACATATATTTTATGAAAACACATACTCATATTAAGAGAATTTTTGACCTGGAATTGGTTATCCCCTAGCACAGCTGGAGGTATCAGCTGTACGTGCAATTCACATTACAGACTGTTGCCAAATTTACACATCCAGCTATAATTTACTCAGAATCTGTAAAAAAGCTCATAAAATTTCTTCTGCAAAAAGTCGGGCTCAAATACTGTGCTTCTACAATTTCGAAACTATGAGTTGATATACAGAGGTTTTACAGAGAACCACTGGTGGAGTCAAAGGTAAATCATAGCAGGAAAGGGACCTTTTCAAAAGGAATGCTTTTGTTCTCTGCTCATAGAGTCTTTACAATGTGCCTCACAGTTTTTCACAAAACAGCCAAATCTCCAAATGAAATTATGTAAAGATTAATAGTTCCCAGTTTTTCTTTTCTTATGATGCCTGGCAGGGGAATGGCAAGAGTTTCTTTAAGCTTTTCCAAGCTAGCCTTGAGGGTCTTGTTAACTAGCTTTCTATGGTTCTGATTAAAATAAACTACAAATAATTGCTATGAATCCAAACAATGCATTAGAGAGCCCTAAATACTTGTTAAAAAAAATTAAATGTTCTGGAAAATATTATAATGGCACATTCATGCAAAACCACACAGCAATTCAGAAGGCATCATGGATATACTCATTCCATATTTAATGAAGTTTTGAAAGTAATTATATGATTTTCTGGCTGTAGTGTGGAATACGGGGGCTTGGCTACTAGCGCGTGAAGAATCATTCTGAGATAGATATTCTTTTGCTAGGATAAGATTCACTCTGAAGTTTATTTTTCAGATGGCATTAAATGAAGGGGAAGTACAGAATAGGCATAGATACATAAATATATTCAATGAATTTGCTCTGTTTTGAAAATTGCAGAAGGGGGAGAAATACTGAATAAGCAAGATGGCTTTTGCAAGGCAGCATTTTACAAAATCTTGTACATATTTTTATAAAGATAATTTTTCTCTGTTCCCAAATAAAGATAAAGTAAGTGTTATAATGATTAACAGCTCTTTTTCTTCATTGTTTTAGTCTTACTCTACAATAGTCACTTAATCATCTTTTAGGCATTGAAAGAAAGAGGAAAAATCCCACTAGCTCTGTCAATTTTTGTATTTCCTTTCCATTTATGAGTACATTAAAAGGTATCTAAATCATTAAGCCAGAGAATGGAACAGAACTTTCCTGCATTGTGATATTAAAGGTCACAGGCAGATGGAGATAAGAGATATTTGAGGTGAACAAGTAAGAATTCAAACCACTACAGATAGCATAGCCTCAAATGTCTGAGCTAGGAATGAGAAGCTTAAATAGTAAGTCGTGGCCACTGTTATCCTGATCCTACAAAAAAAAAAAGACTCTGTGACCCTACTACTGTGAAAATCCAAAACAAGAGTGTGCTTTAGCCATGAAAATTGATGAAGAACCAGTAACTTGTCATATGGTTGTTTTGAATCTTTCCCTTAGAGAAAATGAATAGCCAATACATACGTCACGAAGTACGGGGCTGTGAAACTAGTGACCTGAGGAACTTCTGGGAAAAGACTATTGAACAACAAACTCGGTATCTGCAAATTGAAAAAGAACGCCAGCGAAGAAGTGCTCTGACAAAGTGGGTAGTTTGCATCTCGAAAACTTATTTGAGTTTGCATTGTAATTCTTTTTTAAAGAAAAATCATACCTATATGTAAGTCATGCAATGAAAGCCGAAAGTATTTTTCTCAGATGTTCAGGAAACAATAAAGCTCCACAAATTGGCATGCTAGTGTTAATGTGTCTAAGTTAGGGCTTCACAGGATAAGAGAATAATTCACTCTTGTTCTGTAAATGGCTCCAAATTGTGGAACATTCCAAAGTTATCAGGACGACATCTAGCAGTGCAGGTGTGTCTTGAATATCAAAGCTTATGTTCATAGCAGAGCTAGCACAGATGTGTACCTGGCCCGCCTGCTTTCTCTGTGGCTTTGTAATCACAAGAATATAATTTGAATTCATTAAGATGGTTTAATATGCATAAGGTAGATCCATAATAGAGTAGACTGTCCAAGTGTACTAACTGACCAAGGCAATCATCATCCATAGCCATATTTACCTCATTCAGTCCTATTTTCATTAATCAGCAGCAATGAGAAAGACCAGTCTGCAGCAACATCAGTACAGTTTTACTTCACATGAAGTGTCCATAATTTCAGTGCACATGCAAAGATGGCTATTTTGGCTTGAGATCATTCAATAAGAGTGCATTTGTTCAAAATCTCCCTCATACCTCTCTTTGGATTGAGGCTTGAAAATATAAGAGCAAGGATGAGCTTGTATTAATAACCCTGGATGAAGGAACACTGGAATTAGTCTTTAGCATGTTTTATCCGTTTGCAACCAACCTGATTCCAATGTCTCAACTCCTCAGCTGTGAAACTCCTGTCTTTTCTATTTAAGGCAGTCTTTCTGTAGAACCCAGATACTACCAGAAATAAAACAAAGTGCCACCTAGCACCTAAAGCTCTCTGCTATGAATCTAACAGAAGTTTCAACATGCACAATGTTTCCAAGCCAAACAGTGCTCAGAAGCCTCTATGCAGTACTTTTAAAAACGCATTTCAAGGAGGAGGCGGACTGGGGAAATGTTGGGTGATGTTACCCAGCAGGTGGCAGCAAGCCATCTCCGGTGGAGATGACAAGTCACTCCAGCACACAGAGGCACTTGAGAGAGGGCACACTTGAGATGAAGATGAACCACAAAGCTTAGGTAAGCCCTCACTGGGATTTAAGAGCTAGTCCTAAAGTGGCATCCAGCAAAACACTCTAAAGGTGCAAGACAATTTGCATGACAACTGGGAAAAAACACCAAAGGATAGCACTGGTGGGAAACATTAAAAGTATAAATCTGTTCCCTGTAAAAATATGGGGACAAGCTAATCCATGTTTCTGTCCTTAGGCTCAGAAATGAATGGATGGAGAGGCTGGAAAAACGGATAAAGATGTTGAGGACCCAACCTGAAGACCCATCTAGCTGAAGATCCCACACTCGTTACATGTCTGAGGGGAAAAGAAAATTGTTTTGTAGGAAAGCATGATGGCGTGATGCAAACCTTAAGTCAATTTTACTTTGTGGTTTAAATGAGCTATAATTAATTAGCTGTCATTGATAGAAGTTTCATATGTGAAATGTCCATTGCTTCTTTCAAGACTATGCATCCATCCCTTCATTTGATAAACAGACATTGAAGTACTCTGAAATCTTCAAGACTAATAAATCACGGTTCACTGAGCTGTCGATGTCTGGAAAAAGAGTTTAGTTACACAGCTAGTGTTCAGCAAAATCATCTCAATATTTTAGGTTTCTGTATAGACTGACTGTAATCTAATAAAATGATTTTCTTTCAAAATTGTTTAACGAATAGTTGAGGTTTGGGGTTTGTTGTTTTTTTGTAACACAGTAGAGGCCAACTCAGGCTAAGGAGGAGAGGACATGCACAAAAAATGCTACCACATTCCAGGTCAGTAGTGGAGTCAAACTTGGTGGGAGTTACTGATCTTAGCTGCTATATTAAAAGTCTGTGAAGCTATTAATATGTATCCTGAGAAACAGGGTCTATGAGACACCAAGAGCTTCATTAGTTAACCAACATGTTAAGATAACTTAAGACACTATAACAGCAAAGACAAAATAACTTGGAGTTTTGGGGCTGCTACTGGTACCCAGCCTGGTTTGTCTAGAGCTGGACTGATATCTCTGTTTGACAGAGCAGCTTGATGCATTTTCACAGCTGTCTGTCATCATGAGTGATGAGCACACTTTTCCCTCTACCACTTTTTCCCTCTAAGACCTCCAGTACCTTCAGAACCACAGCCAGTTTCCTCTCCCACATTCACTATTAGTCAAAAACGTTTCTAGTTCCCTTTCTAATGCTTCATTAGGAAATGTGGCATTTCCTCCATCAGTATCAAACCATTTCAATCGGCTGGTGTAATAAAATTGCTTCCGTTTTAGGGTGACTGCTTTGTTGCCACCAGAATGCTTGAGGTAATGTACTGCAAAATGGGTTGCCTTGAGCATGCTAAAAATTTCTTCCCTCAATTACTTAAACTTTTAGTCTCTTTATTTAAGACCATTTAACTACCTCTCTGGTAATTCGTATTGTTTCAGAGTACAGAAGGTTTGAATTGCCAGTGGGGTGAAAAGAGAACAGCAGAAGGGTTTGGGGTATTAAAATATTTAGAACATCTGTTCTTTTTAAAATAAAACAAAAATTGAAAATGCCTTTTTTTTCCTCATTATCCATAACCTTTTCAATTCACTTTTGCATGTCCCAAGGTCAAACCAAATCTATTATGAAAATTTAAACATGTAAATAATGTTTGAGAAGCTTGAGAAATCCATGACAGCATGAAAAAAAATATGACTCTGGAACAAATCCTGAGAAATTAAGGCACCAGCAGATAAGTCACCAAACTTGAGAGCAGAGTTTGTCTGCCAGCTGAAAAAAGCTGCTAAAATCATGTTCTCCAGTTGGGTCTTTTTCTTAAGCAATTTTTAAAGCAACATCAACTGGGAATATGCAGGATCACAGTATAAATACAATATAGCCATGCTTTAATAAACGATAACCAGGTAGACATACAACTTAATATCGGGTTTTAATAAAAACTATATTTCTTTGAAACACCAGTTCACACATTTCAATTCTCCTATAATCTGTCTGTGCACTGTGCTTACCGAAGCTCTACCTGAACTCCATCATGAAACAGCATTGAGTTTTGTACCATTTTGGCTGAAATTAGAGCTTGAACTGAGCTAAAGGAAACATTTTGCATCCTGCCACTCACTGTGTGACTGCACAAGGTACAAAACAGAGGCAATCAGAGTTGGCATAATTTAAAAATGAAAGAGACACCCCTGGAACAAGCTTTTCTTTGCATCTCACATAGTTGAGATCCTTATTCTCCTTTTCTCACAAAGTCAGAATGAGGAAAATCCATGGAGAGCCAGGAAGTGACTCCCATCTGAGTCCCTCATCGCACATGTCATATGTTTATGTCACTTAAAAATGCTTTGGAATAGGTCCCTATCAAACAAGAACAGCCCAAAATAATCTCTTTAAAATGATAAAAAAGAATTTATTTTTTACAGGCTGCATCTATTCCAGCCCAAGGCCAAGAGGAGATCTGAAAATATATATCCAAAATTAAGCCACTTTTCTTCTGAGTTTTGCAATTTCACCTTTAGTGTCTAGATGAATTATTTCAGGCTCAGGTTGCACAGCATTAGATTCAGGACTCTAGGCCATGTAATCTTTACTTATCTAAGTGCTAGCAATGTGTTTTGACACAAACACCACTACTTTTGCAGGAGTAATCTACCTAGGAGTCTTGTAAATTACCACCAAAAAGAAGAATACATATCCAGATGAATAAATATAATCTAGAGTTAATGAGCAAAAATAAAGAGGTGTGATAGCATTAAAATTCAAATCTAAATGTCAAGAAACAATCTTAATCATAAGCTGGACCAGACTCCAAGATGAAAATTGTTCCAGCAACTTGAAAACACAAAAGTATAAATCTTTAATTTAAATTGAAGGTTAAAAAAGAAGTTAAAATGATGGGGAGAAAACAAACAAACAAACAAACAAAAAACAACAACCAAACAAGTACACTGCCATTTTTGTGAGATTCAGAAATGAGCCATAATGTTATAGGAAGGAGTAGAGAAATCTGAACTGTAGGACTGGAAAACTGATCAGCTAAAAACTGATAAAATGTGTTGAGTTTTATAAAATCATTACTGTTAACGAGGACGCTTAGACAGTCTTCAGACTATTTTTCACCAATATGCAGTTTGAGAGAAGTGCACCATTCAGTTAGACAAGTTAAACTTAATAACCCAATTGTTTATAAATTAGCTCCTTGAAGAAAGACTTCATTTATTTTTATTTTTTCTATCCATATTTTCAGATTGCTTTTGAGTGCAATAACATGAGGTTTTGAGTTATGTCAATCTGATTTTATCAGCTTTGTAATTAAAATGTGGTCGATTCTTGCTTATCTTCGTACCTTTCATTATTTCACCATTCCTTTCCTTCATCCTTACACTGAGTAGCAAGAAAATGCATGTTGCTTCGTCATTACGAATGTATAGTGAAGACTTTTTGGAAAAAGCTTGTAACAGTGACAAGAACCAAATGTAGTAAAGTTTTACCATCTTCCAAAGGACACACTAAACAGTCTGTATCAAGTCTTTTAAAATTGTATTTGTGGGAAGTACTCTGCGTGTTAGCACAAGTGACAAATACTCCATTTTAGCCATATTAATGAACCTTTTAGTGCATGGATAAGGGCTAACAGTTATGAAGAACGATTCTGCCAGTAACAACAGATTTCTTAGCAGTTTAGCCCAAACTGAGCCACCTTAAATATAGCTCTTTGCTGACCTATGTCCTTCCCCATACAAGGAGCTCCTCTCTGGAGCTCTCTAATTTAAGGGGCAAACAAGCATAACTCAGTCATTGCAGCCATGTTTTGAATTGGAACAATTGATGCAAGTCAGACAAAAGGCAAGATGTCTTTCTGGTAAGCAGGTAGATACAAATCAGGGAGATGGTTCATCTGTGCTTGGCTGAAGCTCCGCAGCCCTACCATAGCAGAGTTTCTTCAGTTAAGCCTGTCCTGCAGCCCACTGAGCAATCACCAGCAGACAGTCTTCAGTATGACACCCAAAGCTTATCCTTACTATGCAACCCCTTCATGTCCATGCAGCTCTGCCTCTTTGGACTTCTGGCAACACCACTGAAGAGGAGACTGATCTATTGTCCAGTTCTGAGATTCTTGAAGTTGCCAGCACTTAAACAAATCCACCACACAATACCAAATTCACCTACCATAATCTGTGTTTAGTGGAGCATTAATAACAGAGGAGTTATTTTGCACTACAGAAAAGCCTACAGGCTACCTCTGAGATTTTGATACATAAGCAATGTGAGAGATAATCCCAGCCACACAGAGCTCACTGTGTAAGCAGGAAAGAAACAGTGGAGGGGGAGTGGAAAGACAGGCCAGAGCCAGAGGTCAGGGAAGAGCCATAGTACCTGGGTCAGGTATGAATTCAAGGTACAATTGCTCCACAAGGATAATGTGATCCACATACACAGTAGCCAGTACTCCAGCTGAAACTGAAATCCATAGAGAATTTCTTCTAATAAACAGGTCTGAAAAATAAAAACATCCTGAATCAATCCATGAAAGGTGCCATAACCGTGACAAAACACACTGCATGTAGAGGGAATCATTACTCATGTAACTGAACACTCACCATAAAAGTTTGAGGAAAATGAGCAGTCAGATGCCATTGGGAAGCCAGATTCATTAAGAGAACTGGGAGGTCATTGAACCTGGAGAACCAAGATAGATAACTTTGGGGACGGAATTTAAAGAAAATGAAGGTAATCTCTTGAAGTGAAAGGGTTTTGAAGAAATTCAGGTGGAAGTCTAACACTGACTACACGTTTTATTGTTTTGAACTCACCTTTCTGTGTTATACATGGAGCCTCTCCCACATATCACTGCTGCTGTTAGCTCAGCCACATGCACATTAACCACACATGATCTACAGCAACTTTTCAGTGGAAGTTACTTTAGAGAAGAGATAGATCTGGACATTAAGTCATGGTATCGTGTGAGCCTTTCTACAATCAGATAAGACATTTCCCCAAGCTAAAAGTGGCAGACACCCTCTGCTTGCATAAAGAGGACTCAGTTTGGATCAAACTGGCATATATCCTACAAGCAGGGCAAGTTTCAAGGTTGATGAAGAATGCTCACATGCATTACAAATAGGTAGCTTCTTTAACAGCTTCTGAAATTACAGGTCTGAATTTACCTCCCTCAGGACAAGAATCCCATTCTGAAAGCAGCACTATGGGTTGGGGCAATCCCCAGTATCAATACAGACTGGAGGATGAATGGATTGAGAAGGGAGAATCTCTACTTGTGGAGAAGGACTTGGGCATACTGATGGATGGAAAACTGGACTTAAGCCAGCAATTTGCACTTACAGTCCATAAAGCCAACTGTATTCTGGGTTCCATAAGAAGGACTGTAGCCAGCAGGTCGAGCAAGATGATTCTTCCCCTCTACTCCACTCTCATGAGACCCTATCTGGAGTCCTGTATCCAGATCCAAGCTCCCCAGCGCAGAAAAGACATGGACCTGTTACAGTGGATCCAGAGGAGGGCCACAAAAATCATCAGAAGGCTGGAATCTCCTGTGGAGAGGGGCTGACAGATTTGGGGTTGTTCAACCTGGAGAAGAAGAGAAGGCTTCACGGAGACCTTGCTGTAGCTTTTCAATATGTAAAGGGGGCTTAAAACAAAGATGTAGGGAAACTTTCTACCAGGGCCTGTAGTGACAGGACAAGGGTACTAGTTGAAAGCTAAAAGACGGTACATTTAGATTGGACATGAGGAGGACATTTTTTACAACAAGGATGATGAGACACAGAAATGGGTTTCCCAGAGAAGCTGGAGATGCCCCAGCACTGGAGGTGTTCAAGGTCAGGTTGGATGGGGCTTTGAACAATCTGATCTAGTTGAAGAAGTCCCTGTCTGTAGTAAGGGAGGTTAAACTAGATGATCTTTAAAGGTCCCTTCCCACCCAAAATATTCCACAATTCTACGATTCTGTGATTTTCAGATTCTATAATTAGAGCAAGGACAGCACAGTGCCCGCAGTAAGAAAGGAAAATCAAGCCAGAGTGCCCAAAGACATGTTCTGTCTGAGAGTCTCCAGAGAAGACAGCTTCAATACACCTAGCTTATGGCTCTTTATGTTGATGCCTTACTTTTGCAGGGCACTTCTCTTTGGCAACCTGCTGTTTGTAGCTGCTGGCAGCCATTTGGAGAGTTAACTCAGTACAGAGACAGTTTATAAAGTGCTATCACAGGATACCTATTTACATCTCCTGCCTTACTCTTCCATGAAAACAATCTACTTTTTGCTAATGAGTAAACACGGTATCCTCAACCTATCTTACACTTCTACAATTCATCCTACTTCTAGGTTACATGTTACTAATGCAAACACCCCCAGAGCATTCCTCACAAAAATCTCTCCCTCAGCTCTTCATTTTCCTCTGCAACCCTTTTCTTATTAGTGAGCACAGTGTGGCAGACCTTGGTTGCAGCTGAGCATGGAACCTTTCCCAAAGGCTTGTTTTTATTCCCACCTCAGTCCTTGTGCACATTCCTTTTTATAATCTCACTACTCTTCTGCACCAGAGGATTCAGTGCAGTGGCCCTGGTGTCAGAGGTCACTGGCGAAGTATACTCTGAGATTTGAGCACTTTGTATTTGTGACCCTTTGCCCCTTCTCTGCTTCAGG
The DNA here is from genome assembly GCA_013400335.1 of Eurystomus gularis. Lineage (NCBI taxonomy): Eukaryota > Metazoa > Chordata > Aves > Coraciiformes > Coraciidae > Eurystomus > Eurystomus gularis. The sequence goes on along the minus strand of VZZY01007734.1, from coordinate 13,628 downwards.
AAGGAGAAAGAACAAATCCACCAAGCAGTCTAATAGCAACCTGCTAACATTCACAGTAGAAAACAAAAAACTGTAAAACTGGTAGAGAATTTTCAGGCACCTACTCTGACTGCTTTAAAATGCATATACTATCTCTAAAACCAGGGAGCAGTTACCAAGTGTTTAAATAGTTCTTCTTCTTACCCCAGGATGAGAGTTTAATACCAAATTCTATCCCAGAAGAAATTTTTATGGACAAGTAATAAAGTCCTTTGAAACTAGGGGATTATAATAGAAATGCTGACACAGCCTCACCATGGACAGGAAAGAACAGTGCTGGTATAGTTATTGAATACAACCTATAATCTTCATGATGTCAAAAGAAAAGTCAAAAGAAAAATGAGAGGCTTTGCATAATGCTGCAAATCTATGAGGGCTTTGATGTTGCTCTAATCCTACACTACCTAATAGTTCATTTAATGTCCAAGCAATGAATGAAACTTCATATGGCATTTAAGATTACTGTAATCAGAAAGATTAGAGCAGAAACCAACCGGAAAAAAAAATTGTTCTCTGTTTGACTTGATTTACCAAGATTAAATGCTGTTGTCAGTATATCTAAGCACTGGTTCATGATTTAGGTCATGTTTTAAAGGGAAGGTATGTGAAATTATCAGGTAGTCCACTGAAAAAGGAAAGCAAACAGAAATTAGCTCATATACTGCTTGAATTGTTTGAAGGTCATTAATAGGCAATGTTATACTGAAAGCCAAATCCTGGGATAGCCTTTTTACCCACAGAGAGCAGCTTCAAAGCTGAGGATCAGCTGTACCAAAAGCAAGAGCAGTGGGATTCTGTGGGTTGCTAAATAGTCCCATGAACCGGTACTAGCCGCCATCCCAAAAGGACCTCTGCAAAGGTTCCTCAGTTGTTACTAGAGCTACACATGAATAGATTTGCATACTGAAATGCTACTAAAAGCCCTAGGCATCCTTTTTCGGCCCTCATCTTATAACACAACAGCCCCAAAGCAGTCATATTAACAAGAACCAGTGAGTAAGAAATGTCAAGGCTTTTTGAGAGCCCTTGAGGACCTACTGACCTGTAGGAATACAGAGACCTTTTAGCCCAGCTGATGCACAGTGTAAAGAGCTGAGCTCAAAAGAGGAGCTCTGCAGCACAGATTGGGCTCTCTACACCCAAGAGAGCCTGCTTACTCCATGCCCATCTCTTAGCTCCAGAGTCTTTATTTTGTGTATTGTAGATAGATCTTGAGAAGAGCTGTTCTCTGAGCCTTAAGGTTCCACCCTATTGAATGGAAATCTTGGAGGGCCAGGAGAACAGCTTTTTCCTGAAGATTCCTCAACACAAGCTCACAGGTTAATCCATGGTCTGCAGTTTAACAAATAAGTGAGCAGACAAGCACAAGCAGTTCATAGCTCCACTCCTAGCCATGAGCTTGTGCCCTCCCCTCTAGCTTCCCCCACTTTATTCTTTGTGCTCGCAGAGCTGCTGGAGAGGCTGCACGGTGAAGCAAGTCAGAGAAGCCATCCAACCGAAATAAACAGATACTTTTGCTTGGATTGGCTTTGGCTAGATCTGCTCCCTGATCTCATTTTCTCCTTGGTCTTGTACGTTTACAGGAGATAGAAGAGTGCCAGCAGCACATCTGATGGAGAGCAGACCTGTGTAGCACACCACTCATCCTGGCTATTTAAGACAGAGTCCATTCTGCCCATGTCTGCGTTATTTAACATGCCACCTCCCCAGTCTGCTTGAATGTAAAAACTTTTCATTAATTATTTCTCGAAATGGTTAAAAAAAAAAGATCCAAGCCATCAAACAGTAATATATACCTAAAATTTAGATAGTGATTTTTATTAATAGGTCTCAGAGCATTTAAAGACAAGATTTATTACCTCATTCTTTCACTGATAGGGAAAATAAGACAGGAAACTGTTGCATTTTAGGACACATAACTGGCCAGTGCTGGAGTATGGTTATAATCCCAGATCTGTGCACCAGTTCAGCCCCCTGTCTGCCAGTAAACACTGCCTGTTTGACAAGCACAATTAAAATGCTCCCAAACTGGCCAAAATGTTGCAAACTTCCGGTGTGTATGCCTTTGGGTCATTCATAAATTACATGTCACGGTACTGTGACTTACTCCATTCATCGTTTTCCAGAAAACAGTACTATCTATCATAACCACACAAATAACAAACTGTCCTAGACAAATTATTCAGTTCTCTTTAAAGTCCTTTTTCAATCCCCGTCTTAGATGGGGGAGAAGCACACTTTTTCCATCTTTGTTTTGCAATCTAACCCCTCAAGAATTCTTGGGCAAGGCAACTAAAAAAAAAAAAGTCCAGCACATGTACAACATGGAGTCTAATAATCCTTTATGAATATTGATCCAGGCTGAACGCTTTTAAGACTTAGATTTTAAGACTCCTTACTCAAAAGCTCTTGGTTTCAGGCATCTTCTGTACAAAGCATTTATTCATCCAACACATGTTCACATTAAAATGGGTTATTCAAGAATGTGGCCATCTCAGGTCACAGACTATTCTATTCAACTACATAATCCTTTTTTACACATAAGTTACGAACATCACAAATTACTTTTATAATTATGATGACCTTGATCTCTTCTTTTATAATTTCTTTCAGCTCAAGAGCAATACTTTTTCAAGAAAATTGAAATAAAGCTGCTCAACTTCACCATTCAAATTACCTGAAAGAGACTTTTCTTTACCTGAACAGAGTGGCTTTCAGGAGCAAAAGATTGCCTCCTAGTGTAATATCGAGGTAACATTTATCTACATTCATGCCCCAGAAAGACTGAGACAACACACAACTGAGTTGGAAGAATGATTTACCTAAAGTGCTACTAGTTTTTCCTTCAGAGCATCAAATGTTAAAACTCATCTTGGACCAGTTTCTTATTTAATTTCTTTTTTTTCTTCCAAAGACCCAGGAGGCCCAGCACGTTGAACCAAAAAGATGAGATTAAGACATGTGAGATCAAAACACAAAAGCCACATAGCTCTAAAGGAGCTATTTCCAAAACCTCTGTCATTTTAGCCTAAATGCTCCCCCCACATGCTCACAGCTCTAATACTGGACTGCCAAGAGCTGCCCCAGCCTGAATCATTAGGCACTATTCTCATGCCTCAGGCATGAAAAAGGGCCAGACAGCCAGCAAGACTTCTGACAGGACTAGTACAGTTGGCATATTTCTCACATGTGCCAAGAAGAGCACGTCTCCTGGAGAACATCACAGAGACAGAATACCAGCTTATACAGACGGGATACAGAGCAAATGGACAAAGAAAATCCTTCCCATTTCATTAGTTGAGATACTCCACCTAGCAGAGTAGAAGAGAGCGAGGAGGAGATACAGATTTTCCTCAGCCTCAGCAAAGTCCTAACTACATCGGCGTTAAAAAAACTTCAACTGTTTTATGGCATTTGAACTCAGCTGTGAAAAAAACAAATTCACTGGACATTAAGCTGAGCATGTGTATATATATGCAACATGTGAAAGGAAACCGACTTTCCTGAACCTGTAAATTGCACACAAAATCTTTGCGTCAGTATAATGTATACAGTGGGAAGCTGATTGAAAAGAACCTCCACAATCTCCCACAAGTCTCACAGCTTCATTTTTAAACGGCAGCCTTACATCTTAGAGGCAAGAAGCCACCCTACACATCTTCCTCTACAAGCACAACCCTGCTGATGGTGATATGACAAAAGCCCAAACAGACGTTCAAGCTGTCCGAGAAGTCCAGGTTGAGGTTACAAACTGTTAGTATTAACAATTTACAACCATAGTATTTCAGGCTTCACTTTCATTTTGTCCCCTCTTCATAAAAGCTGGCAGCTCACCTATAGCAGCTGATTTTCATTAATGGGTAAACAACAACTTTCAATCAAATAATGAATACACTACTCCCCATGATAGTTTAGTAATAAGGATAGTGACACAGTATAATGTTCTGACACAATCTGCCTCCTTAGAAGACCCTAATCCCCATTAATTGCCATGTTAAATATGACTCAGAACTCACTCTAGGAGGCAATTAGTAAAACACACCACAAATGAGTGACTAGAAGCTTCCTAACATTACAACCCAAATTCCACCACCTCCAGCTGTCATTGTCTGAGAGAAGACCTGCTACACCTCCATCCACTTCTTTGATGTACATCGAAGAGGAACGGCTAAGATGAATGTGATCTTGATTAGTGCAAGAGCAAGACAGAGAAGAGTAATTGTAGCTCATTTGTGTATTTCAGTCATTAAGCCTGTTACAGCATTTCTGTGGGAGGCATCGAATGTCACTCTTTCTGCAACTCCCTGCGCAGTTGTCTCCTTCCTGGACTACAGGGCATTTCCCCAGTACAGTTTTAGCAGGCAACTACTCTGCTCTCCTCACCAGATTACAGTCCCTCTCTTCTGATCTTCATCAGGGGTCATGGACAAACTCAAATTTTCCAGCAGGTCTTTGAACTATGACCTTCTGAATTTGAGAGAAAAATCAGGTGCTGGTAACTTAGCTGAACTCCTTATTAAGATCAAGTTCACCCTGCCTCAGTCTTTTGGTGGTTATCAGGGTCCTCTCTTCTTTAAGCTTCTGAATGTTTCTACCATGTGGGGACAACAGGATGATTTTTGATACTAAGACAGTGTCGCTAAGGCCATCTCTCCATGGCAAAATTACATTAATCTAGTTTCCTCACTTGTGGAAAGAACAGAACTGTTAAGCACAGCAACATCCATCACACTTTATCTTACCATACTTAGTTTTCTGGCAAATCCTTTGCTTTTTTGCAGTTGTATCTTTGTTCATATTAATTGATTTGTACTACAGAACTATGTCTTAGGATGGGAAAGCCATGTCTTGCGCCATTTTTCTCCTCATGATTGCAGCATATCTACAAGAAACTATACAAATTTTATGAGAAATAAAACTCAGATTTCCTTCTTGGCATTCATTATTTTTACAGTGCCACTTCTGAACAGCTTCTCTGCTTGCAAAGACCCAGTCCTAAGTGATGTGAATTTGACAGCCCTTAATAAGAAACAGATGGTATGTGTATTTGCAGTGATGCAGATGGCTGGATTTGACTCTTCTGTTTCATAGCTATACAGATGCTACTCTGGCTCAACTAATGGAACAAGAAGAGGAGCAGGGGTTTAAATTCAATGTTTACTTCAGCAAACTATATATCTGGACCAATCTGACTTGGGCTATGCCGCTTCAGGATGCTGTCATCTAGAACTGATTTACAAGAAAGAGTAGTGATGCAGAGCTGAAAGACTTGCAGAAACAGAACTTCTAGGTCACAAAGGCCAAGTGGAAACTTACACCAGGCTCAGCCTAGGCATGTCACAGCAAACACTAGTCAAGTCTGTTCTTAAATAAAACAGGAGGAAGGACAACTCTNGGACAACGTTCTGCCTGTGAGTCAAAGTAGTGCAAACTGGCTGCAGCTGCACTATAGAGAGTTCAGCCTCTTTGCCATTTGCTGTTGGTCTTAAGACATAATAATTGATGTAAGATGGGGGATAGGAGGGAGGGATTGAGCTCCTGGTTTCTCTGTCAATGTGAGAGCTGGTTTGCAGCCAACTGGAGGGAAATTTGCTTCACTTGGCAGAAATGGTGTCTTTGCACGCCATGGGTAAGGCATGAGAATAGTGTGGGAATATCTGGAGTTACAAAGCCTTTGAGGACAATGTTGGAAAATTTTAAGGCAGAAAGAG
>VZZY01007730.1:0-17306 GCA_013400335.1 Eurystomus gularis | reverse complement strand
CATTCTATGATTCTATGAGACAAACTCTGGTGAGCAAATAGAGTATCTTGCAAAGGATTACAAAAGACAAGCTGTGGCACAGATAGAAGCAGATCTCAAATTTCCTGAATTGAGACTACACATTTTTCCTGTAAACTGTATGATTTACTTCTGATTGTCCAGAGTAGGGCTGTAATTCCATTACAGTTTCTGGGAAGACCAGAAAATAAGCTGTTTAGAATACGTAAGACTAACATATAAAAGAGGAAAATTAGTGCTGGTTTGATTTAGGATACTTATTAAGTAAAACTAATTTAAAAATATATTCATTCTTATGTGTTAATGTTTACACAGCCTCCACTTGTAATCAGTTAAAAAAAAGAAATAAATATAAAAACTAACAAGAAAAATATTTCTCCCTTTCTCACCTATTCTTCTTCCCCACTCAAAATCCAGAAATCCAACAGCCAAACCTACATTTTTGTGTCAGAATAATTGATTTCTGAACCAGAGGTACTACAGGGAATCCACAAATCTGCACGACACCCTTGAGTGCTGGATGCACTGTTAGAATCTCTCTGAATTATGTGAAAGATATACAGGATCTCACGTTATCAGATGGTTTCCTACTGGGTACAAATGTGAAGAACATGAATCAAATGTCACTCTCTCCGAAGTCACTGGAAGTAGATTCTTTCATCTGCCTCAATAGTCACCTATTTAAAATGACAGCCCTTGACTAAATTAAACCCCTCAATGATATTTTAGATTCATTTGTTTTAGTGCATGTAACATACTGTATCTCTAAGCAAACCAACAAGCCTACACTAGAAAATATTCGTCTGGGAAATTCAGGTTATCTTCCCCCTTCCTAGTTTCATTAGAGCTGAATCAACTCTAACATCATAAAGCACCAAATAAAAGACCAAGGAGGACAGTCTGATACAATAACAAAGTTAAGCTGTTTTGCACTTTATAACTGGATCAAAATCAGATCTTTACCAACCAGTTTGGTCAGGATACTTTCAAAAGCAAAACACAGTTCTGCATTCATTTGGAAATTGAAACCAAGTTCCTAACAAATATTTACTTAAATTAGATCTGTTTATAAAATTGCATGGAGAACATAAAACACCTGTTGCTGTTCTCAAAGCCAACGTGCATCTAAGAAGTTTACCACTACCTTACTAATGCAAGATTTCCTTTTACCAAAAATGTTGCATATGGAATATTATATTCCCTTCCAAACTACTCTCCAAATACTCAGCAAATGCTACAGGGCATGAAGAGATTCCTAAATCACAACCACAAAACCCCATTTGCTACATTAAGAGGAAGAGAAGCTTTGCTCCTTGAAGATGAGTAAAATTCAAGGTTACTTCTTCATTAGAAATGAAATAACTCTCACACTGTCCATGAGGACTCCCTCTTTAAAATGCTTGCTGTGTTACCTCCAGAATATGTGATCTGCTCTTATTCCCATTTTCAAGTAACTAACTGTAGAAGTAATAATGAGTAGTGACTCAGCAGCATTGCTTTGCTGCCACCTCAGGAATTAATAAATACAGAGTTCGAAGTATTTTCAGCATGCAGAAAGTCTTGTTTCTGTAATGTTACCTCATACAAACGCTTAAAACCTTTCAGGAAGGTATATGATAATTTTTGAGAATGAGCAACAGTTAAGGAAAAGGTATTTGAGAAAAAAGTCACAGGAAACAGTCCAAAGCTGTACAATAAATAAGGAGTAATACTCCCTACAGTATTTGCTATGAAAAATACAATTAGACCTTTTTAAGCTGCTATGTTAAATTCTAAGGTGAAAGAATGAAAAAAAAAAAAATCTCCAGACCGATTTCTAAGTCCTATCCTCTATTTAGACAGCGCACTGGATATTATTTTTAAAATACTTAGGTACCCAAAAAGGCATGGAAAGTTATTAGCTTATTCTTGCAATCTGGACAGCTATAGTGCACAGAATGATGCATGTAAATAGCAAAGAGAAAAAACAAACAAAACTACTGAGATCATTAAAGAGCAGAAGGCCAAGTCCAGGTAAGTATGGAAAGCTGCATCAGCACATGAGAAACTACAGCTCACCACATTGCTAGCAACGTGAACAATGGCCTCATAGATCTGTTCCTCCTGTAAGTAGTCTATACCTAACCTACTTTACTTTTGTATCCATACGTATCCTACTTACTGTATGTATGCATTATATCAGATAAAATATGGACAGTATTTCCATTCTTATCAAATCATAACATGACACTTGAACAGTGAGTGTTCCATAACTCCACACAACCACTTTAATCAGTGTGCGATACTTCCGTTAAGTGATTGATTACTTGGTACCTAACCAGAAGGGTCAGGAGCAGAGGTTAAAGCACTTAATGCCACAGACCACACGTAGAAGCTGTCATTAAAACTCAACAGATCCAGACTTTCCTTTGCTGAGACAAAGCTGCTTTTTCAGAAACTGTGATTTGACTCTACAACACACAGCGCTTTCACAATAAACTCATTCAAGTCTGTCATTGAATTTTGACTCATTTTTCCCAGTGGAGGTATTCTAAATGTTCATGTAAGTCATATTAGCGATGGAAAGTCCTGTAAAAAATCTGTGCTCAAAAAATCTTCTGAAAATGAGTGGAAGACAAGCAGGAATATAATTTTAGTTACCTACTGGGAAAATGTATTGGAAAATAAATGTTCCAGATACAAAATTCAGCCGCAAAACTGTGAGATCATGGTCTTTGGTTTAAGTAAGAAAAATCAAATATCCTTGTTAAGAATCCCTTACTGATATTAGTTATGTAGGAATCTACATACATGATTAAGGCTGTCAAGAAGGGCAAAGCTTCTGCTCAGGAGAAGCTCAGACCATAGCACTTTCTAGGCTGACTTGAAGCAATTCTAGTGGAAATTACTACAAAAATAATTAACATAGGGCCCAAAAATTTCTTCTGTTAGATGCAGAATATTCAGATGCTATGTTTGTGCAAGGGAAACAAAGTGAATTTTTTTTAAGACAGATAGTGAGGGACCTAATCTGCTTCTAATCTGTTTCTACTTTATTAAAGAACCAATCTCACTCCATTTCTTAAGCAGGAGTGTAGTGGGCTAAAAGGCATGCTGAGATTTTAAGTGAACCTTGAATAAGTTCCCCCTACATTGTTTTCAAAGTCTCCTCAGACTACTGAGGGTAGAAAATTGGCAGTTACAAAAAAAGTCTGTTTAAAGAAAATATTTATTAGGATTAAAGTCTTCATATTACCTATTTCTACACTGCTTAGATGACTGAGTCGGGAATAATGCCTCCCATTGTTTTATGGGCTAAGCCTCACTAGAGAAGAATACCTTCTGAAGGATTTTTTTGCTTGAAAAGATATTAACATTTTAATTGAAATAAGTATACTATGTTTTGCTACCAACTCTAATTATCCTTGCAATATCAACAAAAATTTGGTGGTATCTTCAAATCTTTTTCTTTCACATCCATTCCTAGAAAACACATGAAATTAGACAGTCAGACAACATCCCAAAAATTATTTTAGGAAAAATAACCATCACTCACTTAATAATATGACCTTTTGTTCCTCTAAACTATGCTGCTATTAGTACCACAGCTTAGAAAAGAAGTCCATACATTAGCTATCTAGAACTATGTTTCCTCAGCTGTGCTACACAGTTTTCTACCCTATCTGTTAGCAATACTGTACTTACGTACCCTTTTAGCCACTACATAATTATACTTAAGACAAATGACAGCAACTGAAGAGCTATAAGAATTCTGTCTCACAGGGGGCACTATATGAACAAAGTCCAAGCTCCAAAGACCAAGGCCACTTATGAATGAGCTTAAATCTGAAGTGTATGATCCCACTGACTTCAGTGGAGACAGTTATGTGCCTCAGGCTACATGCATGCTTAATGCCCCACTGAGATGTTTTCACAGCAAATTCTTGAAGCACCGAACAATTCCTGTTTCCCAAAGGAAATATGTCTTTTTTCTAAGTACTCTTTGATACACTAGTAATGTATTTCCCACCAACTAGTGAACATTTCATATATACAAATGAATAAGGCAACTGAAGAGATCAGAATCTATAATGAACTTAAAAAATAATGAAAGAGGTAAGTGGTAAATGTAAAACATGCTGAATCATCCTTGATACTGATACGAATTTGAGTAGAACAGTAAACATAGTCACCGAAATCCTGATGAGATATCAAAATTCCAAATATATTTTTGCAGCAGTAAATACAGGGACAAGTCATCCCCACACATAATTAGAAAGTAGGCTCATCTCCAAGGAGTTCTGCTGATTCCAGAATGCCTAACCTATAATTTATAAATAAACAAGTGTCATTGAATAATCATGATGATTCTACTCTACAACATAAGAAACAAAATAGTCTATTGGGAGACAGCATTCTCCATTATTATGTCAGTAAAAATCTGGCAAACTTAACTGATGTCTCAGTTGTGTGGACTTTCAAGCTTGGATGCAAGCAAGACTTACTGTCTTTGACCTAGAGTTTCAAAATATATTGTTACCTGAACACATTGTTACCTGAAATCAAGAAGTAACAGAAGGTTAAAGAGATACAGGCTGTCTGCATTGTAATATGAGACTTCAACAAGAATGTAAAGCAGAAAATCTCATCAAAATACATTTCTTTAATAGGAAGTAAACAGAACTAGGTCAAGAGAAGGGCTAAAGATAAACAAGTAAGATTTTTTTGCACAACATCTCTAAAATGAGCTGAATCTGCAAAAGTAGTAACTGACATTACAGGTTAGAACTACAATCATTGTAAATCCGAATGTCATCTAAGATAACATAGGCTCCCTCTATGTCAGGAAAGTATAGAAAGCTTGTTAGGAAAGAAGAGTGAAGACACACTAAATGTGACAGGGCTGGGGACACAAAACAACCTCACTTGTATTTAATAAGAAAGTTACACAACTTCTAGAGTGTCTTCTTTTACTTAACAGCTACAAAATCTGGGAAATATAAATTCTCACACTAGAAGAAAGCACAGCCTTTTCTTCCATCTCCTTTGGCCTCACTGTGTCTCCCTTTGCCACCCTCCTAGCACCTGCCACTGAGCTGATTCAATGGCTCGTTATTCCTGTGTGCCAAGAGAAGAAATCCTCAGGAGCTTTCCTTGCAGGCAAGATAAGAGCGTGGGCTATTGTGAGACTAGATATACCATGTAACATCTCTCTCCATTTCTCACTCATACTCTGTGTTTCCTGAGGGGAACAAGGAGAGCCAAGCATACGGGCAGCGTGCTTGAATTATGCAGAGCTCCAGCTTATGACCCCTGCAGCCTGAAGAATGCACTCCTGGATTTCATACAACCTACTGATTTCTTTTCAGAATAGAGGGACAGAGTAAGACTTCCACTGTTATCTGAAAGCTGAGAGAGTTTGAAAAATTATTGTAAACCACTTGCCATATGTAATTCTAAACCAAATTTAAAGCAACTTCATTCCTAAGTATATTATTTTTTCCAGAAGCTAAAGGTGAGATTTTCCTACACCATTTTTCCTTCTTACCTCTATTCATTCCTTTTCCCATTTCTATTTACCCCTATTATTTATTACCTGTGATAATTCAGTGTCAAAGGATCACAGTACAAGACTCCACCAAAACTCAGTACAAGGCAATGCCTTTTGCCTGGTTGTTGTGGTTTCAGCTAGTATAGAGGTAATTTTCTCTTCTTAGTAGCTTGCTTCCCAGTAGCTGGAATAGTGCTGTGTTTTGAATTCAGTATGAGAAGAATCTTGATAATATACTGATGTTTTTTAGTTGTTGCTAGGAAATCAAGGACTTGTCAACTTCCTTTGTTTTGCTACTGTGCAAGAGCACAAGAAGCTGGGAGGGAGCACGGCCAGGACAGCTGATCACAACTAGCCAAAGGGATGTTCCATACCACGAAATGTCATGTCCAGTATATAAACTGGAGGCAGTTGAGCAGGGGTTGGATTGCTGCTCAGGTATCAGTCAGCAAGTTGTGAGCAATTGCATTGTGCATCACTTGCCCTTTTCTTGGGTTTTATTTATCTTTTTGTTATATTCCTTTTCATTACAATCATGACTATTTTTCTATTTTATTGTTTTATTTTATTATTATATTCTCTTTTAGCTTAGTTACTGAACTGCTGTTATCACAACCCATCAGTTCTACTTTTTTTTTTTCCAATTCTCCTCCCCAACCCAGTGGGAGCAGGAAGGAATGAACAAGCAGCTCTATGGTGTTTAGCTGCCAGCTGAGGTTCAACCACAACACTGGTGAACCTCCTTCTACAGCCAATGCCACCCCTTCCAGATGCACAATGATAGTCACCTGTTTCTCCACACAGCTCTGTGTGGTCCATCTGTCAATACACACATGCTGTACTGGCAAACGGAGGGGCTTTGATGAAAACCCTCAGAACAAGGAGCTGTTTGCATTTAATCTAATACATGCTGACAATAAAATGGTTAAGTAACATTATCTATGACACTCTAGCCTAAAAACCATAATTTACTACAAGTACATCATGTCAGTAATGTTAAATTAAGAAGCATAAAGAATACCTTTTCCAGAGCTCTGAGTTCTGCAAAAATCTCCAAACAATTCAAACAAACGAATTAAAGATTAAGTAGGGAAGAAAACAATGAAATTGAACCTTAGAAATACACTTCCTCCATGTTTTATTCATGGAGAAAATGTATTAGAAATACAGACGCTTGTCAAAACTATTTTCTGTGAAATTAACAGTTTGGAGAAAAAGCACAAAAATAATATTACAACACAGCCATACCTTCATTTTATCTACTGCCTGCTTTTCAGCCTCCAAATAAGTGTATTTTTAAAGTAAATTGCTTTTTTATAAAGAAAAACTTCTGTGAGAAAAAAATTGGTCAAGTCAGGAAGATCTTCAACAGGTTAATCATGTTGCCTAGGCTTTTGGCAATCTGCAAAATCATAATCTGTTACAATAAAGAGAAGTTTACCACCAACACCACCTTCTTTTTTTTCAGAATGGTTTCTCAGGCCTTTGGGCCTCTGGTGTTTCCTTAACGTTTACACAGACAACACTTTAATCCTTTTTCGTAAAAAACACATGAACTGTGTTTGCAGGGCTGGAAATATCTAGAGGGAAGAGAAAATGAGCACATTATCCATCCTGCAACCAAAAAGCACTACCACATTTCCTATCAATTTTCTGGTGTATTTCTCAGCCTTGCAGATTCAGCAGTTGCTCTGTTACAAACACAACCTGTCCCTAGTTCTCAAAAGTTGGGTGTGAGGAATTAAAGCATTTAAAACCCTGAAACAGCCCAAAGAAATGCCTTTGGTTTGTCAGGTACATTGTACATACATTTATGTACATACTATTTTCAGCACATAGACACAGCATCATGGGCCGAGGGATGCTGCATGGGGTCACCACTTCTAGAAGCTCTGGGGCTAGGGAGATCCCTCCTGCTCCAGTCTGAATGACACTGCTGCCACTTGCCCATTTGCAGCTTCAACCAGCAGTAAAAATGAGCTTATATGCCAGAGACTCACAGAGACACACACACAGGACACTGACATGGCCAGACACACAGACTGCCGCAGACAAGGTGTTGCCTGCAGTAGCACCCACATACAAGACCTGCACAGTCAGCCAGGTCCGCTCCTCCTCTTGGGCTGGTGAAGAGTGAAGGTCACTAGTGAAAGGACACACCTCCCCACACTCCGAACTGACATGGACATTCATGGATCCCTCAAGTATCAACACAGCTCTTCTGTCTGCTCAGCACTCTTGCCCACATCCCAGCCCCTCTCAACTCTTCTGATAACTCTCTGCTCTAGCAACTGCCTATTTTATTGGCAGCTTAAGTGATCTTAACATCCTACTACTCACCACAACTGCGACCTCTTTTCACTAGTGTGCAATGCATTGCCTGCAGGAATATACAGATTTTTCTTTTCTTTGTGCAGACGTGAAAGAATTTCAGCTTCACCACTGTTTGTGGTGAAAGATAAAACTTTTCACAGAGCAAGATCCAAGGAGCTCTCAAATTACCCAGACTACATATCAGACTATGCTCTTGGAAGCTGATAAACCTTCATCAGCAATCAGCATTTCACAGACGACTGCACAGTTTAGCAACTCTTCAAATATCAAACTGATAAATGCATGGTTTTGTGAAAAAAGGAAAACGATACGGAACCATAGATTCACTGCAGTATCCATTTGTGCATAACTTGCCACTTGCAAATCCATCAGTATCTACGTTATCCATCTTGCAATAGACCACTTGTTACTTGGTCTCAAAAGTACATTCTGAGTATTTTCAACTGCAATCACACTTTCCTTCAAATCTTAACTGGAAATAAACTACCTATCCTAAAGATGTTACAACATTATGGAAACGAGGGGGAGGAACTCAAAACCCAGTAAAACTGATGTTATCCTCAGCAGGTGTAATTAATGTGCTGTCTTTTGCAGAAGGTACTGGAGCAGTGGCAAGCAGGTGCTTTGACAAACTTCCATTTTAAAGCTGTTCCCTATGGTACGGGCTGCATGGAAGCATTTTGAAATTGGGCATGTGAGAAGGAGATGGCCAGGCATTACTCACTTTTATGGTGTTTGAACAAGCCTAAAACAAGCCTAAAGGTAAAATGAGAAAATTTCTTCAAGGTCACCTTTCAGAGTTTATCTCAAATTGTTCCTTTGGCCAAGAGAGGTGTACTTAAAACATAATACAGAATACTAGCTAAGCTTCACAATCCAAAAGCACAGACAACTGTGTGTCTCCAAGAGGCCAAAACATTCTCAGGAAACATGTGTACCCCTGACCTACCTCCAAAGCGGGGCTACCTATCAATCCTCCTCCCGAAGCTGTAACTAGGCTGCACAAATCTCAGGGCTTGCTTACCTGCATGGCATTTATTTGTGAGTTTCTTCCCTCTCAAGGGAAGTTAGAGGTAAAAACAGAAATAAAAAAAAAATCAACAAAATCCCAAAAAAATTAAGTATTTGACAGAATACTCACAGGGACAAAAGAAGAGACAACAGGCTGTCTCATTACAAGAGACAATAAAAAGCAATAAAGTCAATTAATTTTTTCAAACACTGTAGCAGATATGACCCAATCGCTGAGTAATGATGGATAGCAGCTGGGAAGATATAGAGATATATATATATATATTTATATTTTCTGGGAAGATATAAAAAGCAATTTATTTTTGAACCCGGGCTTTAGTTGATGAGTATGATAGGCTTTTGCAGTATTGTTTCCTTCCTGATATAAAGAAACTTGTGTTCTGCTTTGCCGTTTTTTCAGCAGAAGAAAAGACAAAAATAACAGCAGCAGTAACCGTATCAGACACAGCAGCAACGGTAGTGTCTGCTCCGCTTCCTGGAATGACCTATGAAGAGGCACAAAATATAACGTAATTGGCCTCTAAAGACTATAATGACTCTAGTTATTAGCACAGCTCCATCCCAACGGTACCTTGAGTGTCTCTCAAACTTTAATGCCAAATCCCCCACGACTACAGGAGTACCACTTTCTATATACTACAAGTAAATTGACTAGCCCCCAGTAACACTGGAAACCTGCAAAGAACCCAGCTCAGCCCAGGAGTCCTAGACTCAAGTTTTAACCATCAGACTACCCTTCCTTTCTTTACCTAAGAGCAGAGCTACAAGGATCCCAGAGATAAATACTTCAAAATGTAAAAAGCCGTCACTAACTCACACATCCCAGACACACAGAGTTTCAGTCTAACTTTGAAGTAGGATCATTGCAGAAGTTGTACGGATTGTGCAGTTGTTTATATAAAAACTGAGATATGGCTGTTCTGAAGAATAATTATGAGCTCATAATTGTCCCTCCTATTCTCTAAATCCCTTGTATTAATGGAAAACTGAGAAGAAACAGCGTGCTGCTCTCTTTAGTTCTCATCACATTTCCATTTTGGCAAGACATCTAGTCTAGATCTTTGTAAACTCACAAAGCAGGACAGAAAGGCAGCACTTGGCACCCTAGCTTGCCATCCAAAAATCCAGATTTGCTTTAAATAGGACGGTATGCTTTGATTTGTCATAATGTTTATTATTGCATTTATTTTCTGCCTGTAGGTATTATTAAAGATGTTTCATCTCAATGTATGTATAAAATCAAAGGAAAGGAGAAAGGCAATATATGCCTCATTTAATTACTGTCCTGGTTCTTTCAGTAAATGATGGCTGAGCATAACAATACAAATAAGGATTTGTAACGAAGTGTCACACTATAATTATGAAAGAGCAGGAAACTGAGATAGAGGCTCTGATTCTAATTGCTGCATGATAACCATACAGATCCATCTCACTCAAAGTGTTCTTTCATGACCATGGAGTTCAGGACTGTGCTTTTTTGCCCTTCTTCTCTATTTATGAAGTAAAAACCTCTTGGCACCTAAATTATGGCTATGATGCTGATCTTCTAACTGCTCCATTTAACTGAATAGGATTTACATGTACATATCATTAATAAAATTTGTGTCATAAAAGAATCTAACATACCCACCATTTGAACATATCTGTCCTTCACCCTTCTTCACATATAAAAAAAGACCTAAAAATAGTAATTTGCTCAGGAAACTGAGTATTTTCCTTGACCTACTGAGAACACACAGCACAGGCCAATTATATATCGTATCTCAGACATGTTTTAAACACTCTGAGGGAAGCACAGCTAGAAGCTAATGTTACATATCTCCTGTGGCTCATCAACTAGGCTTGTTCACAACTCAGCTTTTCAGGTAAAATACACAAAAAGAATTTCAGGATAAAGTTAAATTGGTAGCAGTCCTGGGTTGCGGGGTTTTTTCTTAATTAAAATTAGAAGAACATTACACCATTCATTTACATAAACAACAGAACAGAAACAGGACTCTCAATTCAATATTTCTTTTCCAGAATATAGACTAGGACGCTCAAGGATGCTAGAGGATTAACCTTATAACCTTAGCCTATGATTTATATTTAATTTCACTCCAGTCTAATACTAACTTTTTCTCTAACCATTTCTTCTTCTCGTTACTTGCAGTAACTTAAGCTTCACGGCTCCCAATAACATGCCTAGCCACAAGCACGTAATGGTTTTTTTTAACTAACACAAATATGCTCTTTTCATTCCATAATGCTACCTATTATTTCACTGCAAAGCCTGCAAAAATCCTTTCCTCTATCCCCAGTGCTCTTTCAGAAGCTGCAGATCATGGTTAGAAGAGTTTAGAAGACGACAAGTTTTATTTCATTTCCCTGTAGACCTTAAGTTACTCCATTACCGTATCAGATTTATCAAACGATGCTTCAGGTGAAAGTGCACAGCTTAGCACAATAGGTCATTCTGAAAATACAAAAATCCCTCTAACTTTTCTAGCTATGGAGAAACTAGTTGCATGTGACTCTCCACTCCATACTTCAAAGCCATGCTGGAAGTCAGATGTACATGTGAAATCAGACTGGCAACAAGTTCTGGCTTGTGCTGCTCTTCCTTCACAACAAGAAGTTTCATGGAAGAATAGCAGGCATTTATTCAGTGAGCCTTCTTCCCTTGGGAAATTGAAAACTAACATGAATTTCTGCTTTTAATTGATACTAGGATATCTATGTAGTGGCGTAATTAATGTAGTAAAGTCAAACATCAGTTTGTTACAGTCATGATTAGTACTGCTTACTTTTTTATTATCTTATTGTCCAAAATCTGTAGTGACAATGCAAGATGCCACTGAGTAAATAGTGATCCTCCCTTTTGGCTGAGACAGAGGTCTCTCTTACTTTACCATCACAATCTTTATTTTGTTCAAAACCTGTAAATATAAACTGAGATGTTATTACACATTTCAAGCAGAAAACTGAAGGGATGCTGCCCTATTTGAGCCTGATCTGTAATGTATATAACTGTAAAGGTGGCATTTGGGAATGGTGAAGCTTTCAAAAGCACTCAAGGAATTGGGTGCCCAGTACCAATAAAAAAAGAAAAAAATAATCAAAAAATCGTTGTTTTTAAACACAGAAACGTAATTTGCTGTCAAGGATACATTCATGAGTGAAGCAACATTCAAACTATCTCTTCTCTGATTCTAAGCAGTTGTGTGACAAAAAACATCATAGTTAGGATGTGGGGGTTTTTTCCCATTCTCTATTTAAAGGCAAATTAAAAACACTGAAAAATCTGCTTTCTTTGCACTAACACACACAAGTGCATTACACAGGCCCTTTCTCAGACTCTCAGACAACTTCTGCTTGGGAACAGCAGGTCTGCTTTCTACAAATCTCAGAAAAATATCCAGTAAATGGTATTTGCCCCTTTAAGTTTCTGTGCAGGTGCCACTGTCTTTGAAAATGAGACACCACCACCTACGTAGACAGCAGTGGTGGTTGTGCCAGAGCTCACTGCCCACACTGTCCTCCACAGAAACAATGTCAACCCCTGGCTTCCAACAAGAGCCACCCTTTGGCTGTCTGAGGACTGGCCCCGGAGCCAAAGGCACCCTGCAACCTCCCTGCTTCAGGCACACTAACAGCCCATGCTTTTCGTTTCAATGAATCCCAGATGATCCACCACAGCTGAAAAGCTGGCTTTCAGTGGTTTCTGCCCCAAAAAAGTATAATTTATAAATACAGCATATTTTTCTATTACCTTATTACATTTAGAAGATGCTTCACTTTTCATAAGCAAGCAAATTTATTTCTGTTTTACAGTTTGCAACTACTTGTATTAATGACCCGGTATCAGCACTGAATTTTTCTGCATTTTTCTTTGATAGCATTTGTATTTCTCCCACTCCTGGTCTTTGGAAAACAAAACAAAAAAAATATAAAAAACACACACACCAGAGGGGTTTCATCTCAGCTCAGCACTCCTATCCTCCACAAAAAAAAACTAATAAAAATAATTAGTACATTTAATTAATAGACACAGGAGGAGCTCCAAACCCACCACAGAATTTTCACAGAGCTTATTCATCACGTTCAAAATAACTCAGCAACTACCTAATTAGTATCACTGGGTCATTACACCAACACTTTAGTTTGGCTGGGTACTGATGACAATTGATCTGCAGGCGATCTGGAGTTGTAAGAAAAACAAATGAAAATTCCTGGCTTTTACTTTCTAAAAAACAAGTGCACTGTGTTTTTGTTGGTGAGGCTTCTAATATCTAACGTAATTATGTTACTAAAAGATCATAATCCGGTATGATGACTGTAATTTGACATTTAATTAAGTACGTTTAAGTTGCACACCCATCTCAAAAACCAAACCACTATTTTTACCTTGCCCTTGGAAATTTGCAAAAATCCATACAGTAATCTGTCAAATTAATAATAATTTTAATATTAAAAAAATTGTTGTGATAGAGTACTCTAGCCCAATGTAGTATGTTTTGGATCTCACTAATGTGCACTAAATAAAAACTATCTAATACAAACACACGACAAAGGTTAGAGCCCCCAGTGTCCAACTACTTCACTAAGATGTGCCTCTCCCTGCTCATTACTGGCAGTGCTAAGCAGAGACTGTTACCGCAGCACTACATTTTAAACATCAAGGGCACCAATTTAATAATTATTTTTCTATTTTTTATTAGGTAAACATGAACAAGTGTTGACATTGTAAGAGTGATACAGCTAAATCAGAACTTCACATGGTTATTCCTTTCAGGTACATTAACACAAAGCTACACCAGGAGCAGGCCCTTCTTTCTCAACATCCACTAATAGAAGAAAATATACAGAAAACACGTAAGAGCCATTGCCAACATGTCTAAAGGAATTTTCTCAAGTCACGTGTAGTCTTTTTCATTCATAAACCTTGAGCAAGTACCAAAGCATGTATTACTGCATACATAGAACTAAGCACACACTCAAAAAGCTTCCAACTGAGCTGAGTTAGGTTTGAACAAAATGTGCCCTGTCTCTGAAAGCATTTGGTTTGGGTTGGTTTTGGTTTTTTGGGGTTGTTTTGGTTTTTTTTTTTTTAAAGTTGAACAATATTTAGATGGATGCAAAAGTACACTATCATATATCCACTTTTAATTCATTTTTTTTTCCTGCAAATAAGAAAACTAATTTCATTCCTGAAATATGCTGGATGAAATAATTATGCTTTACATGTGCAGTGGATCACGGCTCTACAGATGAGGCTGAGGCACTAAATCCAAAATGGCTAAAGCTCTGGACGAAGACAAATCTCTTCTAAAAATTATAACAAGCTACATTATTCAAAACTATTCAGCAAGCATTGAAGCAACAACATGATGGATGTGGCAGGCCAGTCTGGGTACACAGCTAATCAATATTGCACTCGAGAACAGTCACTGCGCAGCGTGGAGCCTGATGTGGAGAGGATATGTGTGTCAGCTCAATATTTGGTACCATGTGCAGTCCCCCCTGACTCCAGCCAGACCACTTGCCACTTTAAAGATGCAGGGGCATCGGTTTTATGGCACCTGTGGCAAATAGTTAAGAAGCTGCAAGAGACCTCGGACTGCTACGCCTTTATGAACTTTCAGAAAATACTACTATTTACAGCCGTCATGATTTAATGACAACACTAACCACACAAAATTAAGAATTTGGTTTTTCAATAGGCTACGGCACAATACAAGCACACAACTCACCCACATTAACGTGCATTATTTGAACAAGTTCCCCACTTCTTAGATCACTGAATATAAAGGTCTTCCTTATACATTTGAATAATCAATACTTGGAATCAAGTAAGTCACGTTTCACTGGGGAAAAGGAAAATGAATGAGGTTAAATTAATGCTGTCATTTTCTATAAACCGGCAATGGTTTCCCGCTACAGAAACCACTAACTTCATTATTTTACAACAGGAAATCAACACTGTAGCGTATTTTAAAAGTCTAATTTACTTACAGTAATAAAAACGCACCCTCAAGGCTCATCATGTATGTCATATTATGCTTCCTTTTAAACATTTCAGCTTAAGAACAGTATGAAAAAAACCTCAGTGAATCAATTTGATTAATATTTCACATTTGTATGCGGTAGTGCTCTCCACTCACCAAGTACTATATAAATATTATTTTATTAAATTTCAAAGCAATTGTGTTAGGTGGGATAATAAAATGTCTCTGTCTTACACTCTTTATCTCGGCACTACAGCCTTTAAAACAGAAGCTAAAGTAGTAAATTTAACGCAGTAAACTCAGTTATGGAAAGAAGGTCAGAAACGAGGGAATTTCAGACTTCTAAAGCCCTGCTAAGACTAGCAGGTCAGAGAAATCTGTTCAAAGTAGAAGCAACTACACGAGGTTTGCAGGTATCCCCTTATCTTCAATTGTAAGGTTAGAGAAAAAAGTTAGGTATATTTTTGTATTTTCTAGTACTCATCAGGGTTCATACAGCCTTTTTACAGGAAACCCATTTCATAAGGATGCTGCTGGAGGGCAACCAGCTCACTAAGGAAAAGCTGAGAGGACAGAACAAGAACATAAGTGAAAAATGAGTTGGAATAATAAATAAAAAAAATGCAAACCATGAAAGAGATCTCTCTTTTCTAGCTCTGTATTTTAATTAATACAGTGTTCTACTTTCTGGAACAAAGTCTCTTTGCCTGCCAGTTGGCCCCTAGCTCCTCTTTTAAAACTCACTCTTTAATAGCCATTTCTCCCAGAAATCCTTCCAATAGTAAGTTATTTTCTACCCATAAATGGTCACTAAAATTACGGTACATCAATAGAATTATTTTGTTAAATTATTATTATATTGTCAACTTCAGTAGAAAGTCAAAAAGATATATCCTCACCCTAGGTAATATTGTTCTTTTCAATCACAGCGGCTAAAAGCAGAAGCTGTCGTAAATCAGGCCTTAACTAGAAAGATTTTGTAAAAATCTAGAGTTCCTAATGGCACTTAAGACTTTTTCACAATTCGCCATTTACCAACCCACCAACTGTATTTGTGTATTTACAGAAGTATAAAGCCTGCATTAACCTAGTTGTATATTTTGAACATGACCACTTTGTTATTCCAGTGCTTATAAAAAATTTGCATCAATAATATTTGATAATTTATTTGTATTTTGAAGAAGTTTCGCAGAATTCTATTTAGGTATGAAGAGGCCTATTGGAGAAAACAAACAAGCCCCAAAGTGAAAACAGAGAATGGATTTATTTGGAATTACTAAAAATAATTTTGGTTGAAAAGTCTTAACTCCTGGAAGTGGGCCACAGCTTAATATCGCAATCAGCAAAGCAATTTGTCAAATAAGTTATGTCAGTATCAAACTCCAGCGTTTTGTGTACTTCAGTGGCATGTAAATCCTAAATGACACTGAAAATCAAGGCTCTTATCTCAATATCTTAACATAAATTAAGACAGTGACTTACAAATAACCATGTCTAACCATTCTGTGCCAGATATTCACCCTGCATGAAAGACATCATCTTTATTTGGTGAAATTGTGTTCACTTATACTGTGGCTCTATCCCTCCAACTCTTTCTTCCAACTGACTCAAAAACAATAGTGACAACTAAGCAAATCCTATTTTTTTTGCAGCTACAGCCACAACCCAACAAATAAATCACAGAGCAAATATTAGCAAGATAAACACCTTTGTGTTTAAAGACAATGTGTGTACTGCAACGTGTGTCTCTATTACTGCTCAGAATAGAAACGGTCACCAGTTGTCAAAGGGCAATGTAGATCTTTGTTTTAAAAGCATCTCATTTGCTCTGGATAATAAGCCAAGAGTAGAAAGATTCATGTGTCACATCACATCTCCATCTTAATTACTTTTCTATTGAGTATAATGTCATTTAGGCATTATGATCTCAGCTGGTCCAGAAGCTGCTAGAAATTTTTATAATAACATAGCTTTTCCATTGCTGTTATTTCAGTAAACATTAAAAAAGGAGGAAAACATAGGTGAGGCCAAGTGTAACATGTTAGGGAAGTTTATTTATGGAAAATGGTTATGCCAGTTAATTTTTTTCCAAGAGGTCCAGGGAATGAACAAGACTAAACACTATGATTTCTTATAAAATGTAATGTTTTGTTTTGAAGCTTTCTGACCCATGTTTCTTCACCAATGAGTTGACTTTTTGTAACCAGTTAATAGCATTATTCAGTACTGGTTAGAAAGGGCCTCTTCTGTGCAGTTAAGCTATTGCATCCTAGCTCCCAGTAATTTATGGAACTATGATTGCACACACATTGCTGCCACAACCCTCCATACTCTCTGGCTACTTTGCTTTCCATCAAATAAATGGAACATATGTTTTGTGACAATCACAGAATCACTGCAGTTGG
>VZZY01007729.1:0-20395 GCA_013400335.1 Eurystomus gularis | reverse complement strand
GATCGCTTGCTGGCTGTTAGGGATGTGATATACCAATATTTGCTGCTGTTGCTGGTTTTTTTAGGTTCCTCTTCTCCCTCTCTGTCAAGCCTGCCCCTCCCTTCGCTAGTCTGTTTAAAACCAGCAAGCTTCGTTTTCTTAGCAGACAAAGGTCGATCACAGCTTTTATTTCTGAATGCAAATGTTCTAGGACTTGTGCCAGTCGTGCCTTCATTGATTACAATATAGCTTCTTTCTTGAATGGCATGCCCCCCCTTCCCTTCTTTTTTTTTTTTTAAATAGAAGGAAGCTCAAGAAAAGAAACAAAGTTGGGCGGTGCAAGTTTTTATATTCATTTAATATTTCAGTACCTTTGAAACATCATTAAAACGTCCGTGTGCCGAGCGGTTCTAACGCAGCCGTGAACAAGTACGTTGGGTTTTGTGCCATTTGTGTGTGTACATGTAAGGCTGCGTGCCCGCGTTTCTCAGCTAGCACTTTTTAAGGTAACTGTGACATGATCTTCAGTAATCATATCTCCTTACAATTGCGTTTCCTGATTGTCTTAGCAACGTGAATTTGGACATAAATATTTTCAGGGTCGGTATTTAAATTTTATAATAACTGGAACTGTTCAGAATTCATTTATAAATACCGTTTTTATCATGTATTTTTAAAGTACTGTTTTTCATGGCCTTTAAAGGTCCATCAGCGCCTTAAGTGTATTTTCTTCTATCTTTTACGTGCGCTCATAGGCACATGCTCACACACGCTTCCACTCTTTCTCTTGCTCTTTGGACATTAATGAAGGAATTTATTTTAAGTATAATACTTCAATATTAGAGTAATTCCATTTATAGTTCAAAGCAGCGTGTGGATATGGATGCACTGAGTTAGGCACAATTTGGCAGACTTTTATACACTTGAGATTTATTACTACTATGAAATTGCCAGACCTATTATAATACTGCTTTGTATTATTTATATAGACAAGTGCATGTGCAAATTGGAGTATCTGTAAATAAATATATTTTAAAGACACTTTATGAGGAAACTAGTCCCTTCCTATATATTTGTAAAACAAAATGCTTAACATTAAAAAAAAATGGAGTGTATAGTTTAATATTTTCCCTGTAATTTTGTTTATATCCAGGAATGAAAGTAAATAATAAAACAAATCCAAAAAGTTTGGGGTTTTTTTCCTACCTCCCCCCCCCCAAAAAAAAAAAAAAAAAAGCCTAGTGATTTGGACAAAAATAGTTTTGAATTCAGGACATCGACAGCATTGTATCAAAACCATCTCTGTATTGGCATTGCATTTGAACTGTTTTATGGCAACATAAACTGAAAAACAACTCATAACTTTAAGTAGTAAAGCAGTATTTATTGGATGATCAAGCTCAGAGTGAGTAGAGAATGTTTTAGTGAACTGTGTAGGTTAAGAAAGGACTTTAGGAACGTGTGGCTTGGTGATAGCTAAAATTAATTTCTTCAAAGTACTTTTTAGAGGGAGGCCTGTAGTAGCTACACAGCATGATGCAAATAAAGTATTAGTTGAGGATTTTGACTTGTAGTCATCATTGTAAAGTCACAAACTGCTAAACGCTCCTCACTGAGAAATTTCAGAGTGCTCAGTGATACTGCTCCTAATGATGCTGTTTATCTAAAGAGGATTTTTTTTTTTGTCCTTAGGTTGTAGTACTTGTTGGGGTTGTTTTATTGCTGAGGGCTAGCACTAAAAGGAATATAAAATTGCTTCTGGTGTATTAGTTCATTATTTGTGGTGGCTTGCTAGAAGTGATCGCTGTGAAAGTAAAAGAAGGAGAATTGCCTTATTACTCGTTTATTTCACAGTGAGGATTTCTATAAGCGTGCTGAAAATGAGCATAACAGCGCATAAAGGTCACGTGTATGTTAATTGAAGAAGGATTAAAATCTGTTCGCTGGTTTGGTGAATTCCAGGTTTTAAATCTGAAATTATTTTTAGTCTGCAAGTTGAAATATAACTGCTGATAGAAATATTCAGTCCCTCAGATGAATGCCTTCAGGAATTATGCACGTGAGCTGGGGCATTTACATTTTGAAAGTGTTTTGTGTTAGACTGCCAGGATTCTCATACAAAATGTTTGGTGCGTGGAATGAAAAATAAAAAGCATATACGATACTTTGCTTAATTGGAAAAAAAACCCCAAACCTGACTAGGATGAAGTTTTGCACGTTTTCAGATAATAATAGAGTGAAACACAGCGAAAATAATCTAAGATGCACTGGGTTTGCTCCAGACTCCTTCTTCCCTCCACCCCCCCCNNNCCCCCATCCTCCAAGTGGATTTTTATCCTCCAAAAGGATATGTAAGGTGTTGCTGATAAATGAACAATCTATTCTTAAACTCCCACCTATCTTGACTAAAAATATGGCTTTTACCGGGTGATACTAACAGTGAGAAAGCGAGGAACATGAGGGAGAGGTACATATGTTCCAGGCCTGTGAGTAATACAAAGTGCTCAACAGAGAGCACTGTTACGTGCGAGGCAGAGAGCAGCTTGCAATGAAACAAGAGGAGCATTTCCCACAGCGTTTTACACAAATAGGTGGGTTACCATGTGATGGTTACTTTCAGAGATAATGAATGGGACGTGTGGCATCCGTATTTGGGCTAAACTTTTCGAAATTAATTGGAATTTTGCCTGGATCAACACTGCCAGGTTTGGATCGGATTGAGGGAGATTTTGTTGTGGATAAAGGAGAGGGGAAAAGGGAGGAGGCGGAGGGAAGAAAGGGAATGAAGCAGGAGTTACCACTTTCAGATGTGGGTGCAGTCCAGAGTTCTAGTCTTCGTTGGATGTAGAGGATAATGTAAGCCTGGATTATGTTTTGCATGGCTGTATTGGTACAGCGCTGCCTTCTCCTAGTACATGCCAAGTGTATTCATAGATAGTTCGCAGCAGTTAAGGAGAAATAAAAGGAGGCGTGGAGGGAATGCCTTGTTTCATCCAGTTTTCTTTTGAAAATACATTTTTGGGGGGCGGAGGGGGCAACGTGTGTATTTGACATCCACTCGGCGTTCCCGCAGCTCCCTTGCAGCCAGAGCGGTCTCACCGTAATCGGCCTTCGTGCATGTGCCACATATTTCCGTGGTGTGATAAACCTCGGCAGGGCCTCGTACGGCAGCGTTCAAAGTCTCCTGTGCACATGGGTGCTCAGGGCATGGGCAGGCCTCTGATCGTGACACCTTCCCTCAAGAAAATGGAAATGTGCTCTAATTAGGCATTTTTCCTCCTAACTGCCTCAGCCGCCCTCAGCTTGAAACAGGTGCAGGTGAGCAGCCCTCCCGCCTCCCCCCCAGCAGTGCTGCTGCTGGAGGGCTGCTGTATGTAACAAAGCAAGGCTGCCGGACAGTTTTCATGTTGATTTATGGTGGTACCTGTCTGAGAAGAAGAAGAAAATTTTAAGAGATGTGATTGCATGTCTTTTGTTTCTCAAATAAGACATACTGTCGAACGTGTTTCTTCATAGCTGCTTACCTGTTCACGTAGCGTGTGTGCGTGTACCGTGCTTTTGATTTTTGCAAAGATAGGTATTCATTTATTCAGTATGAGTGCAGCTAGCTAGGCTTAGGATTGCAGCCAGAAGACAAAAAGTTGAAATGCCCGTAGCACAATAGACACTCACAAGTAGAGTGATGCCAGTAGACAGAAAATGGCGGGGTAGATGTTTTCAAGTGCTCATGCACTTTTGTATGTCCGTAGTTTATACTACTGTAAACTGTACTGGCTGTGCAAATCTGTAGTTGTTTATGCATTTGACTCCGTGCCTGATCCACAACAGGATGAATTCTGTTGAGTTTGAGCTTTGGAGCAGTCCCCCTCTACCCAGAGTAGTGTGTGTACACTCACGTAGTGTGTGTGCACATTTGTGGAATCGCTAATGAATCTGGCCTGTAACTTTTCACTACCAAGCAAACCGATTTATGATTTTCCTAGGAACGATGCAGACATTTGTCCACAGGTATTCCTACACTCACGTAGAATATTTAGAATTTCCTAGTGACCCCAGTACTAGTAGGATTTCATTAAAATTTGACTTAGGACCTGCAAAATCGA
The DNA here is from genome assembly GCA_013400335.1 of Eurystomus gularis. Taxonomy (NCBI): domain Eukaryota; kingdom Metazoa; phylum Chordata; class Aves; order Coraciiformes; family Coraciidae; genus Eurystomus; species Eurystomus gularis. The sequence goes on along the minus strand of VZZY01007729.1, from coordinate 16,313 downwards.
ACATAATTCTGTTTAACGTGCTTTGATTTGTAGTTCGTTATGCAGGAAAAAAAATGCACAGGATCAGACCCTTTGCAGGCTGTCTTTTAAAAATGTATACCGTTAAATATAAGATCTCATCATTTTGAGTCGTCCTTTGTAAAAGCAGGTTGGTTTCTGTTTTTTTTCACAGAAGATTAGTGTTACTAGTTATGTAGCAGTTGTACACTCTTCCCCTTTGCATACGTTTGAAATTTGCCGTGCTGTACCTCTGGAAACAAAGGATCTGATCCAAAGGCCTCTGAAGGCGGTGGGGGTTTTTCCATCGACTTCAAATGGGATTTGGATTAAGCCTATATACATAATAGTTTGCAATAATGATCTGACTGCTGTAGTGGTTTTCAGAGTCTTCCACAAAACTTTTCAAAAGTCTCATAAAAATTGTCCAGGCACGATACTCCAAAATACATGTCCAAGCATTTATTGTGTTTTGGTTTTCTGTTATTAAAAAAAGACAGGGAGGAGGGATCTGCAAGGAGCTTCATCACACTAATGCTCCAAATGAGAGCTTTATGAAGAAAAAAAGAGTGAATGTTGTTTCCAGATTTGATATGTAGTTGATGCATTACCATATGCATTTTTATTTAAATTAGGGTAGCATTTTTGGAAGGTGTGTATAGATTTAAGATGGCAGTGTACTACTTATTTATTTTTACACACGTAAATTAAATTAACCTCAACCGTCGTATCCTGTTATCTGCCAAGGAAAACATTTAGCTCCTGTCCAGTCTCCCTGGAGTTTCAAAGTAATTTGCTCTTTTCAAACTTGTTAAAACACAAATAGAAAAGTAGATTGCTACTTACATCAAATTGAGTTTTATCAGTTGATACCAGCTGAAGATTTTGCAAAGGGTAAGGAAGAAAAGCTAAGGAAAAAGGAATATTTATTGTTATAATAACCACTATACCTTTATTAAATATTAATTAAGCCATCGTTTTCTGTAGCCTTTGATTGATTGTGTTTGAATTGCTGACTGATGTTTTGCAGCTCTTTAAATCTAAGGTACACTTACCATGTCGCCCGTGTGTTCAGATACCTGCATACAGATATGTTTACTATGGCATTCATTCAGCTCCTGAAATTCTTCTGTCCGTGTAAGCGGACATTTCCAGAAGGAGAAGGCAGCTTCAATTTTAATAATAAAAGAGCTCACATGCTTTTATAACTAGACACAAATATTTTTAGGATGTCAAATTGGAAAAAACAGCATTATTTGAAACTGCTCGTGTTTTCTTTGTTTTTCTCTTATTTTTTCTTGGTTTAGGTAATTTCAAAAATAGGAATGTACACTGGAAACAGTTCATCTCGGGAGCTAGAAAACGAGAAGCAGCACCATCAAGTCTATTTATTTTAATGCTGGGAAGGGGGAGGCAGTGGCACTGAGTGGCTTAGAGAAATAAATGATAGCATTTTTGTTTCACAACCGTGGTAGGCCAAGTCACTGCCATGACTTCACAGTGGAGTTAATTCATCAGTGAGACAGAGAGGTCACTTTGGGGTTTCTGTAGAGGTGATACACTTAATACTGATTTTTTGACAGAAGTTACATTACTCTTTCTAATACATTGCTCACAGTAACTGCTCTGGCAGAATCACAATAGGGTGGGTGATAGAAGAGACTTCGTCCTGGCCAGAAGAGAAAGCTGTGGAATAATTCATTTACGTTTTCATCTGCAAGATGTAATAACCATTAAAAAGTTACAAATACTTGTGGTGTTTTAGATGGACGGTTACTTGTTTCAGTTCAGGAATTACTGAGTTGGTGGGCATACAGCTTTGACATAGACTTTTAAATGCATTGGCAATCTTTTCAGAATCAGTCTTGCTTTTTATTGGAATTCAGTGTGCAAAAGGGTAGGAAAGCTACTTGATTGCCTCCAAGAGATTTTGATCACTGTATTTGTTTTGCTGTCCGTACACAAAGAGCTCTGGTGTATTTACTTTTACATTTGTATATACAGCAAGTATTATTTTCAAAAGATTTTATGCTTCGATAAATCACTCTTTTTTTCCCCCTTTTTTTTTTAATATTTATTTTTCTCTCTGGCTGCAGATATTTTTTTAATTTTTCTTTTTTTAAAAAACGTTCTCATGAGATTTTTGTTACCTTTGGCAGATGAGATGTATTGTCATCCTTGTCTATAGGAAACAAAATAGTATATCCAGTCCTGAGTCAGTGGAAAGTCTCCCACAGATATTAGAGTTTTGGATTATACTCTCAGACTGAAGTAACACTAATTTAAAAACCTGATACAGGAAGCCTGAACTCTAATGACTTTTAAAGTGCATTTATAGAACGCTACATTCTGCATGACCTTATGGACTTGCGCAGTTATCTTTTTTTACCTTCTTTCTTTGTCTAATTTCAACCAAGGATTGTCAGAGTCTTGCTCTCGTGTTTTAAGAGACAGAGCATTGGTTTCTTCCTACTGCAGCATGAATTGCAGGGTGCATGGAAGGGAATTGATCACATTACCCCAAAATGGATGGAAGCTCTGTTACAGGCCCAGAGGGCGTGCATGTACAGATTTTGCTGCGGGGGTTCATCATGGGGCTTGGTTTTGTTTTTAATGCATTGTGAAGTATAGGGGGGGAGTTGTTGCTTAGTTATTACGTGGATAAACCATTAACATCTTTAAATCCATTTTTATTAGTAACCATTTTAAAAAATAACTTTCCAACTCAGTCTGTTATAAAGATAGTTAGCTACTAGTTTTTTAATGGACGGTTATACATTTCTCATTCTATGATTATTATAGAAGGCGGAATTAACATGATCACATGGAAATTTTGTTTCTTAAATGGAGATTTACATTGATGGATTGAAGGTTTAAGGTGCAGATTTACATTTAAATTACATATTACGTGACATTTACATTTTAAATTATACTAAAACAATTATTTCTACTGTCTCCTTGGTGCCTTCTGCATGTCTTTATACAATTATTTCATTTAAAGTATAACCCACTCTACAATATCTATGTTTCACGTATGAGATCAGAGTATTTTTTTGTATGGATGCGCTCCTATTTGGTGTAAATAAAAGTGAAGTTGAAGGTGTAACATGCATGTGTACACATTTAAGGTGCTATTTAATACTTTCATTTAGAGTGGCAATTACTTTCTTTATAACACAAAATGCTCTCAGGGGGTTGTGTTTAACAGGATAAAAATGGTATCCATCAGGTGCTTGTTTTTTTTTCCCCAAAATGCTTTCAGGACTCAAAACTTTCAGTGTTGCTTAAGGCAAGCAGGTAAGGAGTAGCACTTGGCTGCAGGTCCAGCCAGCAGGGAGTAAGGTGGTCTAGAGTTTCTAGAAGAAGGCATCTGATTTGGGAGAGAAAAGCAAACTGCAAAGTGATTGTGGCTGTTGTAAAGAGCAGAGCAGTGTGGAAGTCAGGAGTGACAACAAAATAGTTGTTACTTTACGAAGATGCTCCCGTGTTTATGGGAAGTGCTGTATGCGCAGTCCACGGCTTGCAGTCAGTTTTAGCAAGTTTGAGGGAACTTAAAGTGTGAGCATAATTCTCTTCCCGGAATAGGTTTCTTTACACTGTCAGTTGGATATGGCTATTTTGCACCCGTGTAAGGTTCTGGGTTGGACACAGAAGTACTAAAATGCCATTATTGTCAAAATAATTGCCGCAAGCCTTTTAACTTTCCGATGCCTGCAGAGCAGAACACATGAAAGAGTATACACTGGCCTGGTGGTGGATTGAACTTCTCCTGGAGAAGCGGGGTGAGGGAGCCCGTATCAAATCCCTCAGTTTTCTAACTTTTCTTGTCATCAGTGTGTTCCTCCTGAGATACAATCTGACCTAAAATACAGATCAGGTGAAGGTTCAGCAGGAAGAGCTGACCAAGTTTTCCTGAAGATTAGCCTGGAAAGTCAGGCCTACGCCTTGACTATGTGTATTGGTTTTAAAGTTGCAAATAGCGGAAGAACAAATAGAAAAGTCTCACAATTCAATTAACATGAAGCGATCAAGCTGAGAAATGACTTTGGCAGTGCACTTGCAGACTTTGTTACAGCTCTGTGTGAGTATTTTTGGAAAACACTTATAATGAAAAAGTTTATCTGGGTGATCAATGGCGGTATTTCACATTGCTGTCTAGTAGGTCTTAATTCTAATGGCAATTAAAATGTAAAGCCATTCTTCACAGACTGAATTTCTCCTCTTTGTAGATGACTAGTCCAAGGCCTGCATAGAGTTTAAGTCCCACTCAAACCACTTCAGATAACACACAGCTTTCTTCTGTTCTTTATGTACCGTGAACTACTGTTGTACTGCTGTTTTCTATGCTGGGCCAGATACAGGGTACAAATAATAATTTTTATTGTGCTGTTGAAATTAATAGGGTTAACTTTCTCATCAATATAATTGGCAGTCCTGAGAATGTATCTATCTATCTTCTATCCTTTAATGTAGCATCCTTTAATTTGTAAAATATGCATTGTAGACACACTATTGTCCCGAAATTAGGCCTTGATAAAGTATTCATATGTGGCGGTCGTGGTGCCCTTGTCTGGAAACATGAGCAAGAAGTTGGGAGATTCTTTTACACTCAGCCTTGGGTGTAACAGAGCCTCTTCAAGTTTCTTCCTCCTTCTGTGCCCCAGCACCTCCTCTTGTAAGTGGGAGATAACTCTGATGTTGCCCATGAGATTTCTTCTGTAAGAAACAGTTGATGTCTGAACAAACCACATACACCATACACGCGGAGAAAACTGACCTGAGAAGGGAGTTGTGAACTGTTTTAAAATGCAGTGCCTGCAGAATTCAAGGGGTTAAATACCACTCTACGTAAGGTGGCATCTCATAGTCTAGATCTGTGTTGCAGCTGCTACTCTAGTCCTCCACTTCCTTTGAATGGAGACTGTCACTCATAGTTTCAGGAGGCAACTCCTCTGCTTCCTAAAATTCAGTAGTATTCTCTACCAAAGTGGAAGGTTATGTGTCCCTTGTGGCTTACTTGCCACAAGGTTTCTTTCATCACCACCATCTTCTAAATTAGTCGCTCTGGTTTATGCATTCGTATGAGAGATTGCAAGGCATACAGCATCTGCATCAGTATACCCCAAATCAAAGTCTAAGTCTGACCAGAACAGCTCAATAGAAAGATGTTGTGAAATTGCCTAGTCTGTTGCCCTTCCAGTTTAGGATTCTGCTATACATGTAATTAAAATCCAATACGTTTATAGCATCTTAAGGTTGTGTCGGGAAATTATTTAGATCACTGACTTTAAAAAAAAAAAACCAAACCAAGAACAACCTCACAAAACTCCAAACCTTTACAGAATACTAAACAATGGCTAAGGAAACTAAAACTTAACAAGTCATAACATTTTATGTGTTCCCTGCAGAACAGAGAACTGGGAGGGAACTTTAAAATAAAGACACTGGTGTGTTTTAAATCTTTTGTTTGCTGACTCTTTTTCTCTAATAATTCCATTCTTTTTATCCTATTGCTTGCCTGATAGTAGTTGAGTTCAGAATTTATTTATTTTTACAGCAGCTTATCCTCTGTTGGTACTAAAAGAGTTTAGTTTCTAGAAGACAGGCAAGCATGCGTGGTTCATGCAGCATTGGCATTTTGTAGCAAATTACGGTCAGCTCAAGTGAGCAGGCTTTCTCAGTCACCCTGTCTACAGTTTTCAGTCTCATCAAGAGCACAGCTACACTGGAGAGTGCCCCAGACACACACGTGATGCACAGACTTGGGAAGCAGATGAGGATTTGAGTGAGCACAGAGAGCCACACTGGTTCCACCATGTGGACAGCTTCAAGCCGGCTAAAGCTGTTACTGCAGGCGGCCAACTGGGTTTTAATGAATACTGTAAAAATTGGGAGCTTTTTGCCCCTACTCTTCTAATAAAGCGTGCCTGTGACAAGTAAATCCTGCAGATGCTCATGCATAGGATGTACTTTTCACCCACTGGTAGTCCAGCGAAGTTCATAAACTGAGTGTCATCCCATTTCCCAGATTGTGTTGTTTCCTTGTCCTCTCCCCCTCATACCTCCGCTTCCCCTCTCCTCTCATCTGCAGCTGATAAGGGCTTTGTGAAAAACAGTGCTTTGAACCAAAAGTGAAATTACAGGAGACCTACAGCCAGAGTTTGCTGAAATATTTCCTAGTCATCCTCTGCCCAATATTGAGAGCTTTATAGCCTGATTATTATTGGTGCTGAAAACCTTTGGGTGAATGCTGCCAGACGCCAGCTATGTTCTAGTGCTTGCATTTAGGTATCTCCAACTGGCTCAGGAGTGCTTGTGGTAACTGGTCGTCTTATATTTTCATTATTTGTGGTGTCAGAACACTTCCAGTCCAAGCTGTGTGTAGGCATCCTGAGCACTGAGGAGTGTTAGCTAGCCAGGGTGGCAGTTTTCCTCTCTAGCTTATAGTATCGTTTGAGATAAATGGAAGAAACTGCTGTGATAAACCTTAGGAGAAAAAGAGAAGGGACAAATGTTCTAGCTTGGTCTGTTAACTTGGGCAGGGTTTGTAACTATCTAAATGGAGTAAGAGCTCCATTATTTTCTTGCTGTTTGCTCACAGTTTCAAAACGCCAGTGTTTAAGTTTTGGGTTTTCGCCACTTTTTCTTTCTTTATTCATTAGGTCAATTCACATCCAGTCTTTCCAGAATTACTAGTACGCAAGGCTACGGGTTGCAGGAATTGTTTGGGCTTGTGCATCTCCCGTGTAGTCAGTACCTGCCTTTGGCTGATACTCAGATCAGAAAGGAAGACAAGATGAGAAGTTCCCCTTTCAGCTCGGTGGATGGTATGCTCAAAATGATGAGCAAGTTTCAGCAAACTGAAGCAAAGACCTAGGAACATATTGTGTCACAGATGAACTGACGTGTTTTGAATTCACTTTTGGGGAAACAGAGGTGTTGATTGCTCCAGGAGTTCATTGTCAGAGATCAGGAGATCTGCAAGTACATCGGAAATCTTTGTTAGGAAGAAAATCAATACTAAAAATATGTTTCGGTCTGTAGTCTCAGTAAGTCGTTTACTTTTGAAAACCTAACTCTTCTCAGAAGTGAAAAGTTTTCTGTTGGTGTTTTATTGAAACACAGTATTTGAAGAGTAAGGCAATGATGGGAAATGTTTTTGGTTTTGCGAGAAACCCTTCCAGTAACTCCCCAAACTCTCTACAGCTCTTTGTGTCTGATTTTAAAAGAATGGGAATTTTTACAAGATACATTTTGATTTTACCTAGCAATCAGGGAAAGATTCCTCTTTAGCGCATGGGATGTACACATGACAGAATATGTTTAACTGGAGGCCAGTTTTTAGTTTGAGTACATATTTTATGAATAAATGACTATTACTGCTTGTTCTTACTGTGGATGTACCACTGCAAGTAATGCGGTGACTTGTGCTTCTGTGGGAGTTTTGCAGAGAGTAACACTATGAGGCCTTAAACCTCTCCCTAAAAATATCTGGGCACTGAAGAACACTAATGACATTAAAAAAATTTTTTTGAGAAACAACGACAGAGGAATAAAAGTAAATACAGCTGGGTGAAACATGTCTTTCTTTTGATTTAAGAGTTCATGTTTCATTTTGTCTAGCGATCAAGATGCATTTTTTTTTTTTATTTTTAGGAAATAAAAATGCATAATTTTGACTTCCAGTTTGAAAAAACAGAAGCCCTAAGTTTGCGTGTTCCACAGGCTTTTTTTTTCGCTAGTATTTTAGTTTTGTGGTTTTATGTCGTATTTTAAATTCAAATTTAGTGTTGAAATCAACACAACTGCTTTTGTAAGTTACCCTTTAAAAAGGAGAAAAATATATATTTCAGTTCAGATGTGTAAAGTAGAAGACGTCACTCCATGACTGCTTCTGGTGAAAGAAAAAAGCACAATAGTGTCTGTGATTCCAGCATCAGACCCCGAGTAGTTGTTTCTGTAGTAGCATTGCGATGGTGCAAACGTTGCTGGTGCTTTACTTCTTAGCAGGCTTCTGTTGTGTCAAAAGGTGAGAGGGACTGCTATAAATAACCATGAGTGATTGTATTGTAGCTAGTGAGGCTTTTTGGAGTTACTACAGAAGTCAGTATGCTTCTTCCATCTTAAATAGCATGCATTGCTATACCATTTAGTATACCTTTATTTAATTTGTCTCATCTGTGACACAGCCTCTTCTAAAGAGCCCAAGCTTTAGATTAAAATGTAGTTCTCAGGCAGAAAGAAACTGCAGTAAAAGTAGTTGTACTACTAGTTCATCCTGTGATTAATAGCGAGACTTGCTTAGAAGTTAGTCTTTGATTTCCTCTGTTTAATTGTAGCCCTAAGTGAAATGGGTTTTTGATTTATAGAAAATGCAAAATTGGGTACAGAAAGTTTTAAATTACAGTAACAGTAAAAAATTTCCCACAATAATCATCCCATATTGTTTCAATTCAAAAGAGCTAAGGCTTGATTTGTGTGGGAAAGAACCCATAGCAGCCAAGTTCCACATTTGAAACTGGGGAGAGGGGTGGATCAATTACCCGCTTTTGAGGGTATAAAAATATGCCTGAACTTCACGATGTAATACTTTTATCATATGTTCTCTCTCTGGAAGAGTGCATGCTAATTAATTAATTTAGAATACCTATTTTCTTACGTGGATACAATGTAAAAGTTAAGTAGAAAAATTGTGTTAGGACATACAAGAAAATTGGCAAAACAACTTGAAGATTTAGGAAAAGCGATGACTTGTAATCCTGATTGAAAACAAATCACTATTTTTTTGGTAGTATTTGCATTATACAGAATGTTTTGGTATGCCATAACAGTAGCTTTAATAATAGCAGTTTAATTCCTAAATTGCTTTTTGGAAGTTCTGCACGGTGGTCTTGCTTTTACTTCCCGTGTTCGTGTTGACTTTTCCTTTCATTAGACCGCAATCACCACGTATCTTTACAGCACTAATCCTAGATGTTGAAATTCTAGACAGTTAAAGTATATTCAATATCATTGAAACTATTCTGGGGAAAATGACTTTATTTCAATGGAGGCGAGACCTAATTCTGCTCTGTTTACAGGGCTAAATACTGAAAAACACTGTTTTGACCCATGGAGGTTTACATTGTGTTCCTGAGAATATGAGTTTTGGCCTTTCATCTTTGCTTTTTTGTGTACCAAAGTGCAGTTAAAAATAATTTTGAAAATAATCAGTTGTTATTCTCTTGGCCAACTTAAAGTCCTGCTTTGCAGCCTCTCCTCACACACAGTATTTATTTGGAACATTCTGAGTTTACAGTTTGAATATAAAATGCTGCTTCTATTCCATTTGATTTGGCATGACAAAAATTTAAAATTAAACAGAAAGCGTAGTATGATCCATTTATAAGCATTTTTCAATCGTACTGCACTTCTGGGATAATTTATTGTAGCAGCATTTTAAAGTCAGGTAAGCTCTGCTTTTGTGCTGTGGTCTGACAGTTTAATCAAGATACAAATTTAGAAACAAATCAGCACTGTCTTTTATGCAGTGCCTCTGAATCCATGGTAATTGGTACCAGACCTTGGCAAAAGGAAAGGATCGCTGTCTCATGCTACCAGCACCAGTGGGTGTTGCTCCACAGCTGCATCATATAAGGAGAGAAGATGGAAGAAAAATCAAAGGATCTCCACATGCATTTTTCTGTACTATACCTTTTCCAGAGTACAAGGCTGATGGAAAATTCCCTTGAATTCAGTGTAATATGAATTACATACTACATGTATATATAATAAAATGTAATATAAAATACAGCCTGCTGTAAATAGTGCTGTATTTTCTGCACGCTTTAACTGTTGGCTTTTGATAGCACGGGACAATTTTTAAGTTACCTTCCCTTACTTTGTCGTTTTGAAACATTTAAAAAAAACTAAAAGCCTGTCCTTAATAAAAATAGGGAGGGTAGAGTAAAATTGCTGCTGGTGCTTTTGGGTTGTACTGATGTCAGCTGGCTGACTTCAGGCTCTCTCCAAAGGCCTGTTTCAGGTAGTTTTGTCCTGTCAGAATATCCCTCGCAGTGTGAGCTGCGGTGCTCTCGCCGTGTTTGGAGGATTCACGCTCAGCTAGAGCATATACGAGCTATAGACTGAGGCTGTATGCTCTGGCAGCACAGATGGAGTATTCTGTCATTAGGACTGTTTGTTGCCTGTTGGAACACACAGCATATTTCTACCGTGGCATCAACAGTTTCTAAGAACTGAGGTCAAAATAAACAGGTTGCAGTTGGATACGGGAACAGTCTGGGAAACAACTTAAAATTCCCTGCTTAGGCATAAGCGTAGTCCTAGATAAGTGGCTAGAAAGGCATTTTTATAGCAAGGACTCAATTTGTGCTAGCGGATACAGATTAGCATAGATTTGCACGAGTACAGTTAGTAAGTTTTCTACGGGTATTGGCGTACGTATGCAAAATTGACCTTCTTTATAAATAAGCAAATGTAAGCATAGTAATCTTGCACTGTTTCTCCCAGCATTTGTAGTGCTTTAGCAAAGTGAGAGTGATGTCATCGTGCACATTTAAAAAAAATACGTATTTTAATTAGGCTTCAGTCTTCTGCAAGCGTGGATGTCACTAACTGCACTGGTGGCACACAGTGCCTTTGAAGTCGATGGGACTCTTTACAGGAGTAAAGCTTCGGTGCTGACAGACAAGCTCTGGCAAACCTCCTTGAAGTGGTTTAAGTTCCTGCTACCTCAGACTCCCTGCTCCACGCTTTTACTGGGGATTAGTGCTTCCTTAGCAAAATCTGCAGAAGGGAGTATGTGTCCACACCGTAGCTGCTTCATTCCAAACCCTTCGAAATGCATCCCTTTCTGCTAAGCTGCTGGAGAATGCCTTGGGTCTGTGCTTGCTGATTGAGCATGGAGAGCCATAATCTCCAGCAGCTAGGTGGAGCGGACCTCTGGGAAAAGTGACTTCAGTGTATGATGGCAAGCTTCACCAGAGCTGAAATGTCAGTGCCCCTTCCATCACGGGTAAGGATTTACAGGTTCAGGCCATATACAGACTCAAATTCCAGGGGAGACCCTGACCCCAGAGAGGTGAGCAGAACTCTAGCCAGGGATATCAGCAAAACCAGCGGTTAATTGTTACATAACAGGGCAAATACTTATGATGATTTTGGCTTGACTAGAGTTGTAAAGAGATGTACTTCCTGGCAGAGTCAGCAACAGTCACTTCGAAAGGTTTACTCATATTTACCTAGTCACAGTTTGTTTGTAGCTCATGTAGCTATCTCCTGTTTATTGAACTGCAAACACATAAATGCATAGCAAGCTGCTACAAGTTAGAGAACGTTCTCATGGGGGGGATTTTTGGTGGGAGAGTTAAATGTAACTCAAGTTTCAGTGGTTAAAATTAAAAAAACAAGGTTATTTTTTCCCTTACAGAAATGAAACATTATTGAGCTGTATGGCATGCATAATAGTAAAGAGCCGATCTGGATATGTGTAGCAGCAGTAGCAAAAAGAGATGTGCAGAATTTTAAGAAAATTTATAAGACTAATATGGAAAAATGTGTTTAATTCTTTAAAAGAAAGATTGAAAAAGGCGGCCTCCCCAAATTCTTTGTTGCTACAAGTTTACTGCCGTTGCCACTCTTACTTCTCATCTCATGTTCAGTGGTGCATATTACAGCCAGAGCAATGACCATCCCTTCTTATTTCTGTGTGCTCCTTCCACCACGGTGACAACCACCACGGTGACAAGGAGAGGGTTCTCCTTCTTCTGTGCTGATCTTTTTGTCTTCACCAGGTTTTCTTCTTATTGCTCTTCTCCATATACCCCTACACACTGTATGTTGTGACAGCGGTTTTTTCCATCTCTTGCCATGACAGGTCTTGTACATCCTTCTTCATCCTAATCCACCATCTCTTACTCCCTCACAGCTTCTGAGACTCAAGCTCTGTGAACGCAGCTGGGAGCGCTGCCCTCCCCCCACACTTCTTTTAAGTTGACTCTCAGACCCCACTGCAGATGGTCTGTACCTCATACATAATAAAGATTTTTTTTCTTCTTCTGAGGCAGGTTTCTATGACTGTAAGAGGCAGACACTCTGGCAAGCTTAGACCTGTGTTTTCATGTTTTTTTTCTAAGTGAGCCTTGGGGGACTTGTTTGCCATAGTTGGGAACCCCTTAATAGCTTATGGAGCTCAGTAGTATCTTGGTGCCAGAAGCAGGGACCTGATTTGTTCACTTGGATCTTTTCTTAGGGAAAATTATATGCGTTAGCAAGATGAAGCTAGGGCACAGCTGGACCAGAAAAAGAATTTAAGCAAAAGCAGTCCAGGAACTGAGGAAAATCGGTTGCTTCAGGAAGGTGGTCTTTGAATAAAAGTATAGCAGTTTTGTACTAACGGTCCTTTAAAAGTGCTTTGGGGTGGCCTGTTATAACTGTGCATTTCTTAATACTCCTAGTAAGTTTTTTTCCAGTGAGTTCACTCTGCACTATTTTTGGACTTGAATAATAAACTCTGTGTACCAAAATGTACCCAGGGCCTCATGTAAGAGCCAAGTGATCATTTTCAAATGTCGGATGGTTGAAGTTCTAGGTAGCTCAACACTAATGCTTCTCAGTTCCTTCATATATATTGTCATATTTGTGTTGTTGTGCTCTGTGTTACAGTAGTCATAAAAACAGGTACATGTGTGGAGATCTATTTCATGGGTCTTGCTGTGCATGTGCTTTGATTTTCTGTTACGTGTGTAAGCTGCCTGCCTGCACAGGACTGTTCTTGGTCTCAGTGGTATGCTTTGTGGACCTGAAAATGTAGAACATATGCAGGAAAAAAATAATGGAAATTAATTTATACCACACCGGAGTCAGCAGCTGATTTGACCCCATGAGAAAGGATATGTCAAGATCAGATATGAGGTTGTATTTTTTGAAAAGATAAGGAAGAAATGTCCTGAACTAAGTTGGATTTTGTTCACGAAGAGGAAAAATTTTTACAAGTATTTTGTTCTTTCTCTTTCATGTTGATGCTGTAGGAGGGTAAATCATTAGATAGTAACAATTACAGTCCAGTACGAACTCATGGATTTCAGAGTATTTGCTAAAATACTTAAGACATTCAGGAGCCTGAAAGAATAGTTGACTCTTAGAGGGGAAAAAAAAAAACAACGCTAATGTCAGATAAGAGAGTTTTGGGGCCTAAAGGGTGTCAGAGTAAGGGCTCTAAGTAGTGAACAGAGCTAATAAAATATTTTGAGAAGAGACTAGCTCCAGAAAGCATGCCAGTCAGGCAGCACTGATCAGTAACATAGGATGATCATCAGATCATCCTTCAGGTTGGAAGGGACATCAGGAGGTGTCTAGTCTAACCTCCTGCTCAAAGCGGGGTCAGCTGTGAGATTAGACCAGGTTGCTCAGGGTTTCATCCAGCTGCCTCATTCAAGCCTCCAAGCATGGCCACTGCACAGCCTCTCTGTGCAGCCTCTTCCTTTGCTTGACTGACCTCATGGCAGAAGAATTTTTCCTGATTTCCAACCTGGATCTCTCATAGTTCAGCTTAAGCCGTTTCTTTTTCTCCCACCACATCCCCCTGTGAACAACCTGGCTCTGACTTGTCAGTAACCTCCCCTGAGGTATGGAAGGCTAGGACCAAAGCCTGTTCTCCAGGCTGAGGAAGCTCAGTTCCTTCAGCCTCTTCTCACGGGGCTAATGCTCCAGCCCCCTGTCCATCTTGGGCATCGTCCTCCTTCATCTATGGCTGTGGTAACACACAGCAAGCTGATGAGTGACACAGGAGGCCTCTCTGGACGTTGCTGGGGCTATCACATGCAGGTCTGCGTGGTGGTTGTAGCCAGGACAGACTTGGTGGCAGCACATGAGCCATACTGCTCTGTCCAAGCTCGGCTACGGTGTACGGGTATTTTTGCAGACAATCAGCTAGAAGCACTGCCAGGAGCTGGTGCTGTTGGCTGGCCTGGCCTTGGCCTTCACAGCAGATTTCCTGGGTTAATAGTGCGGCATTACTGATTTCGGGTATTAATTTAGAAAAATATTAGCTTGGGTTAAAAAATCATGACATAGTTTAAATGTTCTAAGATGTTAAAACACTGTAGAGTTTCTTTTACTTTGCTGAGTGGTTTTTGAGCTGCTGAGATACACATTTTAAGCATAAAACACAAGGTTTAGAGATATACTTAGTCTTAAAAAATAAAGTGTCTTGTAATTGCATAACTGCAGGAGCCAAGGCTTTGAGAACAATACTGAATATCGTGAAATTTGTGATTTGATTTTAAAATTAAGCAGCATGGATAAGATCAGGAGTCTGTTGCTTTTGTAAAGCAAACGTTCATCTAAGAAGTGGTTTTTCAAATAGTGAACCATGTCTGTAGAGTTCTAAAATGATAGCTGCTATTATCTGCTCATCTGCTTGGCACAGTAATTAAAGTATACATTAATGCTCTAAGACATGCAGTTAGAAGTATGGATTGAAATTAATCACCCTGCTACTATATAAATTGCTTGCCGAGTACAACAGCATGTATGTCTATAGAAAGTTGTATGTTTATGTATTCTACTTGAGTACAGTGAAATTTAATATTGCATTTATTTAATTTTCTCTACATATAATTTAAGTATAAAAATGCATTTCATTTTATTAAATATGTGGGGGTTTATTTACATATTTAGCCTGTCTAGGGCAAGTATTTTTGAAGGCAAATCTTGCACTGTAATAACCACCAAAGATTAAATAGTCAAGATACTCACATACTGCTCAAGGAGTCTTTAAGCTATCCACAAGCATCTGTGTGAGCAGGGCAACAGGAATTCCTGTCTCTGCAAGATTTGAATCATCTGAGATGCCTGTTTCCACATACACGCTGCAGATGGGGATGAGTCTCACAGCACACCAGGCTTGGCCCCTCTCTTGCAAACTGCAGAATGGATTTTTACCGAGAGACAAGCTCTGTGGAGGAGGAGGAGGCCCTTCTCTAGTTAAAAAGCATGATAATCTTTAGCCATTAATTAGTTTTATCTTTGATTTAAGCCTGCGATGTTGATTCCATCTCTGGCTTCCTGAACACTGCACAGCGTCCTTAGGAAGCCTCCAGTGTGAATTTACAGGCTGTTCAGTTACAAAGTGAGGTGCTACCACTGCCTGTAACACCGTTACTCTTTATTACAAAGGTTTTCTAGTATGAATAATCCACAGGATGTTTGAGAAACCGTTAGTGCCGCTCCTGTACTGGACAATTAATCAGATCAGGTTTACTCTGTTTGTTATTTTACAGACTACGTGACTTGTAAGTCAAAAAGCAGGTGTCAGTCCTTTTCACGTCGCTGGAATGCATGCAGCATACAGTTCAAAACAATACTGCTGTCCTGCTTTACAATGCAGATAACTTCTTTTCTTTTACAGTTTGTCTCACTGTATAGAGGGCAGTTGGAAATACATGTGCACACTGCTCGATCTGTTGCTTTTTCCTGGTGGTACAGCGCAGTCTCCTGACAAAGGGCATCGTTCTGTGCAGTGAGATTGCGAAGCTAATGGATTGAGACAGAGAAGTATCTAGCAGTGTGTCGATCAAAAGGATGCAAAAAGAATAAAATCATTGTAGCGGGCATTGTTTGAGAATTGCTGCCCTCGTGAAGTTAAAATGCGTGCAGTGAAAATGTCTTGTTCTTCCCTGCCTGCACTCCGATATAGGACCCGATTTTTAAACGTGGGTATTTCTGTAAAACTTGGAATTTTAGACTTGCGCTTCTCTTGGTATGATTGAGTTCTAAATGCAGTGTTCAGGTATCCTTTCTTTTATGGCTAGTATTGATGATCCTACCCCAGAATTACAACAGCAGAAAAAAGAAGACCCTTGCAGATATTTGTTGCTTCAGTTGATACATACTTACCTGGTTTTGCTTGCTGAAAGATTTTATCTTTTTTAAAATTATTTTTTCAGCATTATCAGCCTGGATTTAGTTTTCCTGTAAGGAGCGTGATGTTTACAGCAGAAGAATTACAGTTTAACACTGAAAAAGCTCTTCCTCATCTGAACCATCACTTGAAAGACAGGATGAAAGCAGCTGAATAGAAGTTTTCTATCACATTGCAGGACTCCTGGAAGATTCTTCTGAAACTTGGGGTAAGATTGAAAAAAAGAACAAACAACTTAGTTGTAAAGTAGAAGGTGATATGAAACATGAAGGTGTAATTCCAGTGCAGAGAAGATACTGTTCGTGCATTGACCTCTTAGCTGAAACATCTATAGGAGCAATTCCATTTAAGAAAATTTCAATGCAATATTTGGTCAAATAATGAAAACAGAAAC
>VZZY01007725.1:377-40274 GCA_013400335.1 Eurystomus gularis | reverse complement strand
CTGGGGAACACGCGGCAGCTGGGCCCCCAGAAACCGCTGGCCCGAGCCCCGGAGCAGGCGGGAGGTGTCCCCGCGTGAACAGGTTCCAGTGCGAGTAGGGCTCGCTGCGGGAGAGAAGAGTGGGGCGGGTTTGGGTTGCTGCTGGTGCGTTGTTAGCAGCAGTCAGCGCCCCAGTAATGCCGGTGTGGTCCCACCTGATGAGCGCTGGCTGGTGGTAAACCTCAGCTGAGGCTGCTGGGGAGAGGTGATGTCTCACAAAGTGTCTGCCGGTCACTCTTGGTGTGTCCGTCTCGTTTAGACCCTTCACTTCTTCACCCCGCTACAGTAAATCATAGCCTTTCGGGGTAAGGTAATGTGAATACTTCGGTGTTAGGCGATGATATCGCATAAACAGCGGTGCTTACATAAACCCGTTTGATAATTGAGTTCATACGTAGCTATCAGATGCCACTATTGATAATTGACTTTTTTCACAGCCCTATCTGTAATTCTCTTGTTCTTGTGCTTAAAGGATGGAGTGGGTGGTCTTCCGCAGCTTTGCCATGTGGTGAGAAAAAGCAGATGTGATCATAGGACTTAGTAAGTAAAGTCTCAGAAAAGGAGAAGTGCTCCTGATACGGTGTGCATCAGTGGGATACCTTTATCTGATGGATCAAATTCTGCACAGACACATGCAGGAAAGGTTAACGTGGTCTTCAGTGGCTATACAAGAGGGCATTTAACTTGTTCAGAGTAGCAAAAGATCACGGATCATCTGAGGGCTGAGCTAAAGCATCGCTGAAATTGTCAGTTTTATCTGTAAGTACTTTGAAGGGCAAGCACTAGAAAAAGGGTTCTTTAAGCTGGCTCCCAATGACAGTAACTGCGCAAGCTGGCCTTGAATAAATGGAGTTGGAAGTTAGCAGTTTTCTCTTTGGAATAGTTGGGGACTTTCAGCAGGAATAGTTTAGCAGCTCTGCTTTTGAGGAGGAACTTGATCAGTTTGTTAAAGGTTTTTTTTGTGGTACTGGTTGTGTGAAATCATCAGGCGGCTGTTTTGCAGGATGGGATGAACCCCTCAGTAGCAGGTGTAGCAAAACGGGAGGTCATTTCTGCCTCCCTCAGCCTTAGCCCTTGCGTTGTGGTGGGTTGGGTGTACACTGGACCTCTTCTGAGGTGTTTCAAATCAACAACCTGGCAAAAAACCCACTGAGGGGAAAACGAGTCCCACAAGCCCTAGCTGTTCTGCTGATCAAGCTAGTGAGTTGAATCACTTGAAGAAGTCTCGTGGGTGCCATGGCTGGCAGAAAAATAGAGGAACAAAGTAGAGGAGCCACATTCTTCTGTGGTAGTGCGCTTGGCCCTTGTTGGCTCGGCTCAGCCACCTGAGAAGTGGCCTGGACATTTGGTTTCCATTCTTATTTTATTGTGCCGCAGTAGTGCAAGTGTGAGATGGGGGAAGTAATTTTGTTCATTGCCTTGTTTTGTTTCTAATTTCACAAGGTATTTTGGATCTGGTTTAGCTTCCTATTGTTTCCTGTTGACAGAGGAAGGAGGGAGTTTTCAGGTGATGTTACGTGTCTGCAGAGGAAAAATTTGATGAACCGGGCATGAGTATGCATAAACACATTAGTAGAAGTACTTGGGTATTGGTAGAGGAGAGGTTCCTCTTTGCTTGTGTTTAGTGAACCTCCATATTTAACCGCTTAGAACTTTTTTTTTCTTTTTAATGTTGGCTGAAATATTCAGATATGTCTTGGTGCCACAGAGCCAAGACCGAGTCTTCAAATGGCAAAATCAGTTTAAATGCTCCAGGAGGAGTATTTCCAAAGGAAAATTTCCAAAGGAAATACTTCTGAAGGAACATGATTTGCCATCTTTGCCTTTTCTTGTTTGCTTTCTCTGAACAACTACACCTGTATTAATTTGAGCTTCTTGGATGGTGTGTGGTTTAGGAACAAATTATCAGAGTATGTCGTGTTAATGTGAGATATGATAAGTTGATAGGAAGGAAAATGAGGAATAGAGACCAGCTGGCTTCAGCATTTATCACTGAAAGCTGTAGTGATACTCTTGCTAAAGATTCTTCTTGGGAAATACTTTTTGCTTAAGCTTTGGGAAGTATTTTTGTGTGATGGTTGGAAGCTTTTAATGTGCTGTTCTTACGTTGCAGTCATTTGGGCTTGAGACGACAAAGAGAGAGCAAAACCAGCCAGTATGTTAAGGAATGTATCAGCCCAATGCAATGCTGAGAAGTGTGGGATGTCTCCCAAGAAATCCTGGTACATTAACATCTCCGTTTCCTTACCATTGCAGCTGCGCTAGTTGAGTCTTGCAGGGAAAAACACCGCTTAACAGGCTTCTTAGTTCTAGGAATCTGTTTTATGACATTTGTTTCATGCCAGGGATTAACAGGAGTAATATTTTCTTGGAACTAAACAGACCAACAGGTAGAAACAACCAAGTCACACAGAAATCCAAATCTACAGTGAATGCAGTTGTGTTGCATCTTTTGAACCAAGTAATCTAGGAAAACGTAACATTTTCTTCAAACTGATATTAGGGCTTATGTGGGATTTTTAACATCTGGCTAGTCATGTTGCTCCTTGAGTCTTTACAGTGATTTGGGAGCTACTAGCAGGAGTAGTGAAGGGAGTATCACTGGACTTCTTGTAAGTATATTTACATGCAGTTTAGTCCTTTATGGATGTGTGAGCTGTTGGGAGGAGCTACTTGATGAAGACAAGATACTTCTTGTGCAAGGAGTACTTCCCTTTCTGTACTTTAAAGGAAATAACTGATTGGTAAGACCCAACCAAGGTATTTGAAATGTATTTAAATGTTGACCTAGGTGAGCTGGTCAGTATGAGAAAGAGACTTTACATGGTGATTTCTTTAGTTACTAATTATTGGATTTTAACTCTCTTCCAGTTTCGCATGAAGATTGTCTGGCATATATCGATCAGCATGGCAAGGCACACCCTTCAGAATCCTGTCCCTACTTCTGCTGTGGAAATTGCCTGTTTCGATACTGTTGCTCTGATGAGTTACTAAAATTTGAGGAAGAACAACAATTTCACTGTGATCTGCTCGAGGGAAGGTAAGAGGCAAACTGGATGTATGCATCAGGTTATAATTCTATCACCAAGTGACAAAAATACACAGTTTAATGATTAAAAAAATGTAGAGAGGGACCTTTCAGCTTTCTATCTGTGGATCTGTGTTAATGCATGTAAGCTACGTGTAAAATGGGAGCAAGGAGTGAACAGCTTGGTGCATGAACAGCTGTGTGTTTTCTTGAGCATTTTCAAATCCTTTTACCCAATTTAGTTTTTCTTTGAGGATGACAAAATGTACCTCTTTCTCTTTTTAGTGTACGCTGCCTTTCATAAGCATTTGGAACTTAGCCAGGTAGTTGAGCAAGTTGTAAAATCCACTTTTGAGATTAATTCTCTTACTACAGGACCTCTGACTCAGGAAATATAAATTCCATGCAGTTTTTTTCGGACCCTGATGATTACATTTCTTCTGGCCCCAGGTAATCGCTGCAGAGTCTTAGCTTTTAAAATACTTCGAGGTTCTTTGTTGTGTAATCAATACATGCCAACAGAGCACGAAGATAGAAATACTTATTTGTGTGTTAAGCCTGTGGAGCGCTCAGACTCTGTGTGCGTGGTGGGATCTCTGAAGGAGTGGAGACACGAGGAAGAAGAGGGGAGCTCTTGACCTAATGACCAAAAAGGGGGAGGGTGTTCTCTGGAGGGTGTCCTCTGAAGCGTTAGCTCTGCGCCCGCAGATCCCACAGATCAAGCCCGCAGCGGCTCAGTGAGAGAAGCTGCTGTTGCTGGAGGCTTTTGTGGCTTTTCAGCATCTTCTGCGCTTGTCTTTGTCGGTGGTTTTCGCCGCGGGCTGCGGGGACCCGGCGGCCTCAGACGGTCCCTTCCCGCCGCAGCCGCGCTGTGGTATTTCCCGCCCAGTTCCGGGCGAAGTCAGCTCCGCCGGTGCGCGGCGCGCCTGACGTCACTAACGGCTCCGCGGAAGATGCGCGGGAGCCCCGGGGGGCGGGGCGNAGGCGCGTCGCGGTCGCGCTGCCGCGGGTGTGAAGAGGGAGAACCGTCGAGTCGGAGGCTTTTCCAGATCGGCAGGCCCACCCCTTCCCCCAGCGCTGCCAGGGCACCACTAAACCACGTCCCTCGGCACCACGTCTCCACGGCTTGGGAACCCCTCCAGGGACGGGGACTCCACCACTGCCCTGGGCAGCCTGGGCCAGGCCTTGACAACCCTTGCGAGGAATAATTTTTGTCCTAATACCGAAACTAAACCTCCCCTGGCACAACTTGAGGCCATTTCCTCTTGTCCTGTTTCTTCTTCCCTGGGAGAAGACCAACGCGCCCAGCTCAGTACAACCTCCTTTCAGGTCAGGTAGTTGTAAGGAGCTAGGTCTCCCTAATGTATGTCCTCGGTCTCTTTTGACCCATTACTCTTGCACAAGGAAAGGGCTGATGTAACAAATATTTTGGAGGAGGGATGCTCTTTCTTCACTGCCAGGCTGATGGAGCTGTCCTGTGCATCTTCAAACGGTTCCCGTACAGCAGGCGTGAGCCTCATGTTGCAATCAGCATTCCCTCTTGATGCTTTTTTGAGTCGAAAGATGGAACAAAAACATTCACACAAAATGTGATTTTTTTTTTTTTTCTTTTTCATGCCAGCAAGCATAGTTATTAAAAAGCACAGAAAACGAAAGGATGTATTCTTTAAAAAATAACAAACAAAAAAACCCCTGAACAGTTGCTAAAGGCATTGTATCCCAGTCCACAGAGGTGCATTTGTAAATGGCAGAAAACACTGAGGAAGTAGCATCTAAGTTGCTTTAATTAACTTTGTTTTCAACTGTGGGATGTCTCACCTTGAGAAAATGGGTCATTAGTGGTTTCTCATTTTCCTTTCAATTACAGGTTTGAAAAATGAATGTGTTGTGCAGAGGCCTAGACTTAGCATCGAACTTACTTTCTGTTTAGGCTGTGCTAATAGAAAGGTGGCAAAATGTGATTTAAATACCACCATTGAAAAGCCCACCCGGATGTGACTCCAGAGGAAAAACACATCCCAGAACTTTCCAAAGTCACTAATGACTTCGGGTGTCCTATTTAGGGTGTTTCAACATCAGAAATGAAAGTGAATAGAACTCCTGTGACTGCAGTCAGTGGCACTCCAAGTAGGTTTCTGTTCCGTCACAGCCTTTGCCCAAGCTTTTGTGTGGTGTGCATTGAGATTTTTTGGTTCTGTTTGTTTGTTTTTAAACCGAGCAGTAAGCTGTATTCCTTCTGGAAGAGTTGTCCCTGGTTTCTGCCTGCAAGGTATATTCCACCCTCTTGCTCCACGCCCATTTCTTTTAAAAGACCAAGTTTTGCATTTTTTCTTGATGACTATGTTTATTTAATGCTTTACTGTGTGGAGAGGAGGGCTGATGTCAGCCGAGATACTTCTTTGTATCTCCAGCAAGATGAGCATAGTCTTTGAATGGTTTATGCAACAAAGAGCAGCTTCCTTTACTGCCCTGATCTTTTTTTTGAGTTGCAGCTCGTACCTTTGACACTGCCCTTCAAAAAGGGGAGGTGATGGTTTCCTGGTGCTAAGGGTCGGAAAGAATGTAGTTCCTCATTCTTGCTTCTGCCTTATTCCTAAATCAAGTTACTGCTCTGGCACACTGCTCATAAATCCTGGCTTTTCAAGAGAATTTCACCTCTCTGAGGGCTTGTCCCAGACTGGGTGTGGACTTGCCACCGGGCTGAGTGAGCTGAAGTGTCTCATCTCCCTGCGTGGAAAACCTGCCACAGTTACTGCTCTAATTCTATGGATGGGGTTAGGGAAGGGTTAGTGGTGGTGTGTAGGTTCTTCCTTGTCTTGTCTAGCTAAGGAGTTCTTAGTTTGCTTGTGCTTTTTGCTTCCTTCCCCCATCTTTATTCTGAGGTCTTCTGCAGAAATGCAAGGAAAGCACTAGTTTTTTACTAGGTTTCTTTTTATTAGTATTCTTTAATGTTAATATCTTTCAGTAGTTAATACTGAGTAGCAAGTGCTGTTGAGGCAGGGGTACAACACACTTTGGGCAACCTTGTGAAGTGCAGTTCACAGTTCAAGCTGTTCATGCCCTGTAATCTTCTGTTGGACATTTTAAAGACAATAAATTACATTCCTTTGGAGCGTATTAATAATGCACGTTCAAGTAGTTGAGAGCATTCTGCTTCCCGGAACACTGCATTTGGGAGCAAATATAAGTATTTTAGAAAAAGTATAAAAGTCACTGTTAACTCAGATTCCAGCTTTTTCCATTGTTGATCAATCCTTAAAGATAATTTGGAGCTTTTAGGTCAGAGGGTAGGCATTGGTTTCACATGACTAAACTTGTTAAATTTGCCACCGTTTTTTCCTTGCATCTAAGACGACCATACACAATTTCTACAGTTTCTGCTGCTAATGTGCATGCATCATGGCAAGGATTTATTACTGGAAGTTGTTTAATTTTTTTTTTTTTAAATTGGATTACTGAATTTTTCGCCTGCTATGCTATGGTTTTAAAGATGGATAGTGAGTCGTAAGGTTAATTTAGTAGTTTTTTCTCTTTTGTTCTGCATTACGTAGTATTACTGCTTTAAGAAACTGTGCAAAAAAGCAGAGCACTGATTCACTGGAACTGCCGTTGTTGTAATTTGTGTTGGTAACGTGGTTACTTAGCCTTGGTATGCCAATTTTCCTATAGTGACCCTTACTGGAAGAGGGAACTGGATGACTCACATCCGCAATTCAACTGACTGTGAAGTATTTGAGTGTTGAAGGAGGTGGAGCATTTCAGAACATCTCTATCAGAGTTAACAGAAGTAAATGCAGTTGGGGCAGCTGATGCCAGTCTTTTGACATGGCAACAAAGCTTCAAATTTGTCTTTGCACACAGTTAATTGGACTCTGTTTCTCAATTAATTTCTACCTCGAAGTTACAGCAGATTGTGTAACAGATACAGTAACGGTTGAGAAAAGGCCGCTCCTCCGTGAGTGAGAAGAGGGAGGCAGAATGGCAGCCTGCCTGGGAAGCCTCAGCCAGCAGAGACAGAGCAGCCTTGTCAGCCTGGGGATGCGCTCCTTTGGGTTTTGTCATGGGCTGATCGATGTGTTTTGTTGTGACTTGGTTCTCCTGTGAAATGGAGAAAGCCCATGTCATTCCGCCTGCCTGTGATCGAAATGGAGCACCTGCCATAGTCTGCTATCAGCACAAGCTGGCAAAACCAGTACATTTCTAACTGTGGGAGGTGTGATTATTCTGATTTGCAGTCTCTCCATTTAGATGTTTTTAAATACATGTTTTTGCCATAGACTAGGTAAAAAATCATGTGATGTCACTATCAGGAACTTCAGTTTACAGAGTATTTGGATGCTCCTGCATCTGTAATAGGTTGCCAATGATAAGAAAATAAATTAGAAAGATTATTCATTGGAAAAGAGCTTCTAGAAATGTAAGTGGTGTCTATTTAATGAGCAGAGGATTTCTTCTCCAGTACTAGTCCTTAATATTTTCTGTAGCAAATGAGTTAACCTGCATACAGAGCCAGTTCTGTGAGGCTTGCATTCAGACACAGGCTAATCTCACTAAGGAATGTAAGCTTCTCGTCTGGAAGCAGTTGAGATTTGGATTTGAAGCTATTTTAAAAAATTGTTCTATGCTTTTTACTAGCCTGAAAAGTAAACACAAGCTTGCGCAGTTTGTGATTTTTAACTTGCTTTATAGAGCATTTGGTTTTGTTTGCTGTATCCTCAGTGAAGAAGCTACTTAAAGCTGACACAAAGCAGTTGTGAGTTGCCATTAACGATTTCTCAGCTGCCTGCTTCAGGCAGTGGCCTTAATGCTTGTGCAAGTTCATTTGCTCTGTAACCAAGATGGAAGGAGAGATTGAAAAATGCTGTTCTCAAGAGGCAGATGTGCATGGTTAGGTTAGCATGCTCTTCGAACTGCAGAAGGCTGTGTTACGGCTAAAAAACAAGACAAGCTGGCCTAAGCATGCAAAGGCACAGCAAGATTAATCACTTGGGTTACGTTCAGGAGTTAAATTTTTCTGTGGGTGTTGTACTTCATTGACTGTATGTACTTAGTAGGGTAGAATGTTCCCTCTTCTAACTCTTTTGGGTGCTGTGCCTCTGCATAGCCTAACTCTGAAAACAATACATGTTTACCATACAGGATGGCTCTGGTGAGAGCTTGGCAAAGCAGCTGCAAGCAGGGTAACCCTCAGAGGAGGGCCCTATAGCCCAAGAAACAAAGCATCTTTCCTTGGTTAAAAGTGCATAATTGTTATTTAGTAGGATCTAGGAAAGCTTTGAGCATATGGGTTCCAAAGCTAGCTCCAACTCTGCCATTTCATATACTTCAATAAAATAGCCATGGCTGGAGGTGTAGCCAGATGTTTGTGATAGATTGTGTCGTAGATGTATTATGTGAGGAAGAAAATAAATGTGTTGTTACAGGAGGAGAATGTGCTTAAATTGCCTGGCCTTTTAAAACTGCAGTCTTCTGTGAAATGAACAAGTGTGTTTCATTTCAGGAAGTTGGCAATTGTGCAAAGATTGGTCTTGTGGACAGTCTATCTTTTTAAAAAACATTTTATACCATTCAGTTTTAATGTGATACTCCTCTCTGTGTTTACTGGCATGATCTCTAGTTCTCAGTTCCATTGAGAGGTAAATTTAAAAACCTCGTTTAAGGTAACAGGTACGTTAAAAGTATACCTGTAACAAGGGGAAAAATCAGAGCTGCACTCAGAGGAACTAAAGTTCCTCTCACCAGTGCAAGATCTGACACCGCAGCTTCATGCAGGTCCCAAGACCATCTCAGACAAGTCCATCGGACCCTCAGCATAAAAACTGCCCTTAAACACAGAAGGCGTTTGCTTCTACAGACAATAAATTTTAAAAATGCTCCTTTAATGGCAAAAAGAAAGTGTAGATTGATTATAGGCACAGATATTCAAGGCAAACAAAGTCAGTCAGTTCCCCTCCCACCAACAGGATCTCAGTTCTACAATGCAGGATGTTACCCCTCACCCTAATTAAAATCTGGGACCAACAAAGGCAGTGGGAGGGATTTTTCTGAAACGGTTAACTGAATTAATAGAACAAGGTGTACAATAGTAGATTTCCTGGGAAACTTTCCTGAAAATTGTATTTTTAGTATGCATTACAAAGGGATTTGTGCAAATAGACAAATTTAGTAGAAGTGAACTGTTTATAGACCAAGAGGAGATGTTTGTATACATATTCCATAATAACCTGTTGGATCCGGGTGTCGGATGTCTGAGTACAACCACAGACTCCAGGAAGTTCCCTCCCTGCCACCTTCTCATATAGGCTGTTTAAGAACTGGTTACGCTAAACCTGTTACGTGGTACTTGAAAAAATGGAGAAGTTAGTGTCTTTAAAAAGTAGTAATTACCTTTTACTTCCAGTAGGTCTTTGTGTAGGAAATTAAAGTTTATTATTTTGGGTTTAAAGTAACCCACATCGGTTTCCTACTTGAACAACTAGAAAAAGGATCCATTCAGTACACATTTAGTGAACTTTTTCAGAAAAGACTCTCGCATTATCTTTTTTCTGTAACACTTGTGCAGTTGCAGGGCTTCTTGGCTTGCTTGTTGTTGCTTTAATGTTGGTTCTCGTGCTAGAGCTGGCTTGGCTGATGGTGCCAAGGGTCACCAGGCTGTACTCAGCGGCTGGCTCTGGGGGATGTAGCTCAGGGTTGTCTGGACTGCAGGTAAGCAGAGGTGTCCCAGGAATTGTTTCAGGGGGCTCCTGCTGCCACCTTTCCTTCTTTTTGGGGGATACCAATGGAAAGTTGTGATAAGCTTTAGTGGTTTTCAGTAGCAGTTAATGTGTCCATGCTAGAGGGGTTGAGCAGGTTACAATTAGTCGTGACTTGACCTGGTACTGCATTGATGTGTTAGCCAAAATTAGATGAAACTGTTTTCTTCGTGTTAAGGTCGGCAGGACCCTAGGAGGGACATTCTCAAGTGCTAACTTGAGTTAACATTTGTCTGAGAGACCAATGCAGACTTCACGGTTCTGGTCCATGCATCACCGCTTGAGTAGCTTATAAAATGACTTAGCAGTTACTCAAACCTGCCAGTCTAACAAAACTATCATGATTTCATATTTTTGGAAACCATGGAATAGATTAAAAGCTGTGAAATAAGCAGGCTGCTTAAATTAAATTTTCAGAAGTAGGTGGTCTCGTTGTTCATTTGGATATTTTTTCTTTTTTAAAGGCAAATTAGTGATGTGTCCCATTGCTATGAATGCACAGATAGGAAAAAACTTTCTTTACAACTGGGCTTACAAAATATCACCAACTTCAGTGATTCAAACTATTAAGGAGGTTTAAAAATACGTTGCTGGAATTGAAACTTGGGTATTTTAAAATGCCTTAAATACACTCTGTGCATTTTACATTTTTTTCCACTTGACAGTGGTTAAGATTGAGATCTTCAATCTGAACAACCGCTGCCTTGAGAATTAGCTTCTACAAACAGTACTATATAGATCCAGGATTTGATTCTCCCATTTTATTATGTCCTTTGGGCCTCATTCAGTACCAAGAGGGGTAAGATGGGCACTGATCACATAAAGGGTGTTACGTGAATTGATACATATTTTGAATAATTAGACTACTTAAAAGATAAGGTGAGTCTGGGAGGTATGCTCATTGTGTGTATAATCTGGTGCTTTCCAGAGGCAAGAGAGCAGGAGTAGAAGTGGGTTAGGGCCAGCAAGGAGAGAGGTGGTGGCAGGAGAGGGCAGCGAGCCGTCCCTTCAGGTTTGCGTTCCCATGGATTTTATGAGAAGTGGCAGTTTATCATCGCTGCTGTAAAACTGCTATTAGGTTTGATTTTGTTTTCTATTAAATTATTGGCAAAAGTTTAGCTTTTCTGTGAAGAGAAAGAAGCAGGAAGTGGCAGCGAATGAGCTCAAGCTGTTTATAACAGTGTGTGCTTTATTTAGGCTATAGTGTATATATCATGTGGGAGCCTGGAAACCTGTGTTCAAACCAAGGCCAGCAGAACGTTCTGATCTGGTGCCGTGGCCACCCTGGCTTCTGCACTCTGACGTTTGTTTGCAGAATGCAGGCGGTAGAGTGTGGGGTTTGGTTTGGTTTGGTTTCTGTTTGGTTTTGGTGTTGGTTTTTTTTCTTACTTGTTTAACTGTTCAGTGGAAGAACCCTTAAGCTACAATCCCTCATGTCTATCCTTTTCCTTTGCGTATAATGCTAACAGTGGGTAATGAAATTACCATTTAATGTGAATATATATTTTTTTCCAAATATTTTCAGAGTCCCTTTAGACAGATTCATCAAGAGAAGGCAATTAGATGAAGCAATAGCTTTTAAGAAAGGAACTTGCTGGAGTTAGTGTGCTGCAAGGGAGTCTTTTTTGCAGTATCTGGAATATCTTATCTCTTGAAGCTCAGACAGTTTGCTGTGTAAAGTACGCTGAGCACCATTCCAGCCTCATTTGAGTAACATCTTCCATTTCTAATAGCTCTCCTGCACTTTTTCCATAGTTTCACTAGTGGGATTTTTTCTGTAGTTTTACTAGTGGGTTATTATTGAATATTGGTGAAGAAGTGCTCAGGGTAGTACACTCTTTGGGCATTAAAAGGACAGACATTATTACAGTAAGGTAGCGCCCAACCATTTGGTTATTCTAAAAGAGTATTGACAGTTTTGATTATCAATAGAAATCATTAGGAAAAAAAAAATTTCAAAGAGCTCCACTGTTGGAAGTGGTTGTTGCTGCAGCAAGCTGACAGCACATAGTGGTTTGTTTTCCATAAGTGTCGTGCTGCCTTCCGCTGTCTCAAGACATTAGTCTGCATGAGCCCAAGCGTTGGCAGGAAAATTGTGCTTCTACTGTAAAGTGATAGAAACACCTACAGTCATCTCTTTGTGTAGCCACCTTAGAAAACTCTGGGAAGAACTGACTCCTGCCTGTTGTTTCACTCACTGGGCTGTTTCTGAAGGCCTGTAATTTTGGTCTGTAGCAATTACACAGGATTTCAGTGGGTAGAACTGAACAGCGTTTACATGCACGAACAGAGAACCGCACTCTAAAGTGTGTTCACCGGACATGCCTGTGCTTTAAATATGCGTCTCCATTTAGCTCTTCAAAAGATGTGTGCAAAATGTCATCGAGCCATGGTTGTTGTCACTTTAGCGAAGACAGATAAATGATGAAAATGCACAGGGTGTCTCTAACAACTCGGTGAAAGTAAATAGGATATGGTGGTGGTATTTTTTTTCCTGAGCTTTGCTGCTGCTGTTAGTAAATATGCAATGAGATATGTGCTTCAGTGAGCAGAAAACTTTATTACAAGTAAACAAATGGAGCCCAGGCTTCAAACTGACCAGTGTTTATCTGTTGGTGGCCAGCTTGGCCCGGGCTTGTGCTGATTTCTCTTGATATATCAAAACGGAATTTCGTCATGAAAGATAAGGGCTCTCTGCCAGTTCCTTGCTGTGCTAGTTTATTTATGATGAGTAGACGTTTCTCCACTTTGTGTGTTTTCTCCATTTCTTAAAGTTCAGAGAGGTTCATTGTAGAATTGAAGAATTCTAGTTGTCTTTGTCAGGCCTAATATCTTTCCTTGACACAATGATTTCTTTCCTTGGCATAGTTTGCTAGCAAAAAAAAATTTTTTTTTTTTGGTCTTTTCTTCCCTCCTTCTTTACTGGGGAAAAAGCCCTGCTAGTGTTGCTTGGTAATAATTGTGTCTACTGGAAATGTTAACTTCCCTAGTGACTGAGCTTTTTGAGGGCTAATACAAAAGTGGGAACGAGCAAGGAAAAAGCTGTTGGCATTCCACAAGTAGTAACTGTAGTAAACAATTGTTGAAATGCAGTTTCTAGAGGTGTCCATCGTTTGTCACAGGCATTCATGCTGTTTCTTGTGAACATTGCAATCAAGATGATTAAAATCATTAAGATATGGATCCTGGGTGCACACTTCTCTCTTTTCTTTCCTTCAAGTCTATAAATCAATTATATAGGTTCCTTACCAGATACTCATATAAATTAATCTAAACCTCACAGGACATTTTGAAATCTAATCCATTTCCACATGCACAAGTATTTAGCCTGTGTTTTCAAGCTAATTTGATATGTCTGCTGTTGGTCTCATGGACAGGAGGCAGCCTGTGTTTCAGGATGTGGTATCTCTGTGCATGTTTATCTCTCTTCCACACCTGCAACCCTCCCCTGCCCCTTGTAATGGCATTTATATCTTCCTTTTTATACCAGGCTTGAAAGAAATGGTATTTTTGGATGGAGATGAGCTGGCAGTCAACTTAACTGTGCTGAAGGGAAACTCAAGCTTTCGAGGATGAGGGGAGCACTTAAAAGCAGCATGGTTAAGGGTGCATTTCCATGTGCAATCAGCATAGGAAAAACATTCAGTGAAGGTGCAAATAAAGGGGACAGAGCGTGTGTACATTACATTTTGCAGCTGTGTTGCAATCATCTGTTTGCTTTCCTGGCAGTGTTTGTGAGATGGCTGCTCTGACTTCAGGAGGCTGCAGCAGCTCTTGCTTCCTGTTTTACATGTAAATTCTTGGGTACAGTGGCTGTAGGCAATCCACAGTACTCGATACAGTACTTGAGTAAATCTACAGTGTTAGATTCAGTGCTTCACAAAATCAGTGCATGAGTTAGATACAGTTTGATAAAATTGTTGCTCAGATTCTTGAAAGAGATTTGACCAAAGTTTTTTTTCTTCTAGTTGTTGCAGAAACAGAATAAAATTGATGGAATCACTTTTAGGGGGAAAAATGCACTTTAAATTGAACCCATTTTATTTGTCCATGTGTATGTTCAGTGTCCAGCTTACTGAGGGTTAAGTTGCTCTAGAAGACCGAGGCAAAGTATTCTGAATTCGGGCTAGGGATAGAGCGCTTTGTGTTTTCTTATGTCAGTGATTTACCCTTCCAGTGTTGTTGATATTGAAAAACAATTTTCATGTTTGATGCCTATTTGGTAGCCAAGGGAAAATTGCTGGAGGTTCTAGGGATGTCATTTTCTTTAAGGCTGTTAACGGGAGCCAAGTGTGTGTGTGTGGGGAAACTAGAAGTTCTGTAGCCAAAATCTCTGTGAAGAAGCAAAACGAGGATGGTTATAAAACCAGTGCTCTGCTCATTATTTCAGAGCTTGTTGTTCATTAAAACTGACTTCCTGCAATTGTTCCTGAAACAGATGCGTAGTGCATTTTACAAGAAATAAAAATGCTGGAGACTTTGGCTTCTAGGGAAGAGGAGCTTCATTGATTTCAGACTCTAGGAAACAAACCATGTAAATTAACTCTTAAAGGGGAATTGTCATGGGGCATTTAATACTTTACAGAGTTACTTTTTCTTCCCTGTGTGGTAAACAGAACTTAGAAACAGTCATCTCCAGAAGCTTTACGCCTGCCTACTTATTTGATGCTCATTATGGAATTTTAAAGAAGGTGTATTCTTTGGCCTTTCCACGCTACTTTTTGGTGGTTTAGGCAGTGTTTCTGCCTCCCATAATGCAGTATGACATACTTGCTGTTGCCGTAAGGGTGGCAGAATTTCAGAACTTTCAAACCGTGTAAAATGTGCTTTCTAAAAATGGTTTACAAATGCCAAGGAACCTGCCAAGAATCTGCAGCGTGGAGAGGCCTGCTCAGTACCAAGGCTGGGCCTGAGAGGTCTCACAGGTGTACGAAGAGCTGGCTGTCACCCCAAAGGCTGGGGTGCTTGGTTTCAGGCTTGCTCCCTACACAGAGCAGTTGAGTAATGCTTGGGAAGTTAAGTCCTCGCACTACGGATTTTGAAGCCTTACCACTTTTGGAATACACGACAGCCAGCTGCACTAAAATAACAAGAATTGCAGTCACGCTAAAATGAGAAGGGCCAAAGGCTCATGTTGGGCCCTTTTTATGTACAGGGGAGCACACTGCTAGACAGGGCTTCGTCAGCTTCCACCGGTTCAGCAGAGCTGGCCTCCTGTAGCACTGCGTTGAGCCTGGAGAAAAGGAGGCTCAGGGGAGACCACCTCGCTCTTGACAACTCCCTGAAGGGAGGTTGGAGCCAGGTGGGGGTTGGTCTCTTCTCCCAAGAACAAGCAATAGGACAAGAGGAAATGGCCTCAAGTTGGGCCAGGGAAGGTTTAGACTGGACACCGGGGAAAAATGCCTTCCCCGCAAGGGTTGTCAGGCCCTGGAACAGGCTGCCCAGGGCAGCAGTGGAGTCCCCATCCCTGTGGAGGGGTTTCAAAGCTGTGGAGATGTGGTGCTGTGGGACATGGGTTAGCCGCGACCTGGCAGTGCTGCAGAAGGTTAGATTAGGTTAAAGAGTGAACAGATTTGTCTGAAAGATGCTTACTTGTTCTGTTGGGGTTTTATTTGCAGTTTTGGAACGTTTGTTGCGATTGGAGTTACTGTCTGTGCGGTGATTATAATTACTATTATTCTGTGCCTCACCTGTTCGTGTTGCTGTTTGTATAAAGCATGTCGAAGACCACGGCGTAAGTATCTGTATATTTATTTTCTTTCTCACATCTTTGAACAAGTCTGTCCCTTTTTTTTTTTTTAATCCTCCCTGTATATATTCTTATAAAAGGTGAAAACAATCTTGCCTTAGCCCTCTGCTGCAGAAGTTGCAATTTCTAAACGTTAAAAACATGCATTTAAGCTGCTTCAAAATGTGAAGTTGTAGAGAGATGTTTCAGAATATTTTCTAAGCATTTAGAAGTTTTCCCCAATGTGTGGATTGGAGGGGGTGTGTTTTGGTTTTGTTTCTTTTTGTTTAGGTAAGCAGGGGATAGGATGAAATGTTAAATTTTCCGCTGTCTCTTAAAAATATACTTGAAAAATACGCTAAAGGCCCAGGACTGCAGCAGTGCAATCTTGAGCAAAGTCTATAATTATAGCATAGAGGAAGGAGATCCTGAAAACAAATTATTGCAGTTTATTAGAAAGTTTTACTACTCTCTTATTTCAATAAGAAATATGAACCCATTATTCAACATCAGCTCCTACAGAAATAAATGACTTACGTGTATTTGCCTTTCTTCTGACTGTTGTTTGGAGAAAGACATACTAACACACGGGTGTACTAGTGTGTAGACCACATACAAAGGGAAACTCGTGGGCAATCATGGTAGGAAGCTCCTTACCTAATAGAGGAGATCTTTATCACCTTCATCCTTAAAAGCAGATAACATTTATAAATGAGCACTTTTTCCAGTCTCATACCAAATGATAGATAACTTGGCTGCAGGGTGGGTTCCTGGTTTCTGAAGAGTCTAAGAAAAAAAACTCTTTGCTCTTTGTGGATGAGAAACAAGGAGATGAGTTGTCTGCTGTCCCAGTACGTGAAGGCTCTGATTACTGAGAGGGAACTCGTTCCACTAGGATCCGTGGAAGGATACTTTGAGGCATAAATTTCTGAAGTTCCTTAAAGATTTAGAAATTACTCGGATTTTGAAGTGAGAACTGATCTTAAGAGAGAATGTTTTTACATTACTGTTGTTGGCTTTCCCAGGCGGTCTCCTAGAACAACCAGCACTAACCATATTGCTTTTGTTTGCTTGTAGCTGTTGTCACCACCACAACTTCCACTACAGTGGTTCACGCTCCCTATCCCCAGCAACAGGGAGTGCCAGCCAACTACCCAGTAGCCCCGTATCAAGGATATCAGCCTGTGGCTGTCCAGCCACAACCGGGAATGCCGGTAGCACCGTACCCTGCACAGTATCCCCCCCCTTACCCCATGCAGCCGTCGGGACCCCCAGCTTATCATGAAACTGTGGCAGGTAAGGCAGCATTGAGCATTTCTTCATCTCTTAAACAGCTAAAGAGACTTTAAACAGTTTGGAGGGATCTTGAATTATTTATATTTATTATTTTTTATTACTATATTAATGTAAGTGTAAACATGTTATGTAAAACTCAAGTTGTGGAGGATGCTGTAATTCACCCGTGCTTAAATTTCCCCATCACTATTTCTGTGTTACGCGTTGTAAGAGGAAATGTTGCTGGAGCTGTGTTGGCAAAGTTTGGTGGCGTATGGGACATTAACTATGTGCAAACCAGCCCTGCCTGTAAAAACGCCGACATGGCAGGCTCGTTGCCTTTATTTTTCTATTCTCAACTCTGAAGAAGCTGTGGGGCTAATGGGATTACCCCAAAGCACTCTGGCTTTGTTTATCATGTGAAAGAGCCAATGAACTAGTCGTTTTGTTTCTCCTACTCTCTGGCTTCTCAAACTGTTGCTGATTTATTAGTTCTTTTCTTTCTGAGAAAATCCCACAGCACAAACTGTTCTCAAGTCTGTTTCAGATGCGTGATAAGCTGAACCTCCTAACTGTGTGCTCAAAAGAGAAGTTGTCATTATAGATGTAGAATTGAGAATGTAAATTTTACAGATTTGTTATGTTCTTGTGTTTTGCTTTTGCAGCTGGTGCTGGAGCACCTTACCCAGTTAGCCAGCCCCCTTACAACCCTGCTTATATGGATCCTCAGAAGCCCACCTATTGAAAAACCTTCCACTATGCTTCGCCATACAAAACTTTTTAATTTGTTCTGTTTACACTGTGTAACTGTAGTATATTTTTCTGGAAGACAGCAATCTTTGTCTAAGTGAAAGTCAATTCAGTATCTTTTTTTTTTTTAATGCTTCGAGTATGGGAAGGAGTGCTTTTCTTGCAGAAGTTGTTCATTTATACCTCAGCCACGTACAGAAAGAGATTTTTGTTCTATATACAATGAGAAGAGCGTGAAGAAAGAGTACTTCAGAAATAAGAACCACGATAACATTTGCTGTGCAATATTTTTGAAAGGAATGGTCTAATATGAGCATTATCAAGCACCCAAAGCTGTAGCAATCTTTTGCACAGTATTAAAACATAAAATCTTAATCTCTCAGAAACTACCTGATACATGTTATGTGTGTTATACCTGTTTTGAAGCTACTGTTTTTAGGTAAGATACAATGTCATACATTTCATTTACCATTCAAAAGGGAATTTTCTGTTTTAGAAACGTATTTGCCTTCAGTAAAGGGTAGCAAACCACATTTAATTGTCTCTGGACTAGCTGCATTTTTCTGTGCTGAATAGCATGAGTTGGTAATTTCTTTGTTTTCTTTCCCAATTTTTGTTTTTTTAAGTTTTAATTTTTTTTACATTGTGCCTTTATTGGGTGTTTCCTCAGGCTATTTTAATTTATAGCTAGAAATTCACAACAAAACCAAACTCTGTGCCACTTAGTAGAAGAAATAGATCAAAAGCTGAAACCTGAGAATTCTTCATAAAAATTATTGGACAAGTGTTTGTTGTCCAGGTATTATTGGACAAGTTTATTTAAGTCCTGTGTTGTTGAGTTTGGAAGAAAAATCAGCACCTTAATCTTACATTAAGCAGAAGTATCTGCCGGAGTTCAGTCCCCCCACATCACAGGGAAAGAATTTATTTCACAGGAGAGGTGGGGTGTTGGAAGGAGATTGAGATTTTTAAATGCTTCGTGTTTGTCACTGTCTGTCTCTAGTGGGAACTGTGGATGGAAGGAACGTCGGAACGGTAGATTTTTTTTTTTAATAAACTCAGTCTCCATATGAATCATAGTCAGGGGAGCTAAGAAATCCCAGCGCAACAGAGTGGAGATTAAGCCTCCCTTTTGTCTTCAACATTCCCATAAAGCTGAGCAGAGAACGAGGAGTCAGGGACAGGAAGAGCGCTGGGATTTGGTCACAGTGAAGTAATGTGTTTTCAAGAAGGTATTGCTTGCAGTCACGAAACATCTTGAGACATCCTCATTACTATTACCAGGGTTTGCAAGGCTTTTTGGCTCTACACACCTTGTATTGATCAAACGAACCATGATTTTTTTAGTGTCTTCTACAATTCCATCTTTTCTAACACTGAAATAGAATTTGTTACAACTGCCTCATCTGTTGTATGTATCACTGTGACATAATTGATGAAATAATTCTGACATCTCTCATACACTGATTTTACTTCAGAGAGGCCCCTAAGCCAGTTGTCCTGCCATTCTGTGTTTAGGATATATTAGAAGCTTGGGTGGCATTGTCTTAACTCACACCGTGGATGGAAACCACTGCTGTCAAAGGCAGCCTTACTTATCTTCTTGATTTTTGAGGCTTATTTCTGTGTTACTCCAATACTTTTTTTTCTTTCTAGAAAGTCTTCAGGACGTTTCATAAGAAACTTGTAGAACTTTTTAGCGTTGGGGTTCATGACAACCTGTGCCCCTCTGTTACACCTCTGTAAGAGTGCTGACGTTCGTAGCATGAAACGTTGCCAAGAGGCACTGACAGAGCTTGCACACCCTGTGTCTGTGTGTTCCTTCTCCTTGCCTTGTCAGCCAGGAAATCGGGTGATGCTTCATTACCCTGTTAGGAGTTAGGTGAGACCAGCAGTGTCTCCTGTATGGAGGACGAAGTGTTTCCCTAGAAATCTGGAAATTTTATGTGTGAGAGGGCACTGAATAACTGCAGAGATAATTCCCTTGCTATCGATGCTGCCCCTGTGTTTATTCCTACAGAAGGAGGGCAGAGACCACTGCAGCCCCGTTATTAGCCAGCTGCCTGGGTGGAGCCTGGCTGGTGAGATGCAGCCGGCGAGCGCAGCTGCTGTGCAGCTCTCAGAGCACAGGCACCGTGTGCCGGTGTCCGGGAGGTGGCTGCTCTGCACCGCTCTTCCTTTCCTCCGCAACGTGTGCAGTTTGTGGCAGTGCTAGCAGGGTTATGTTTTGGTTGTGAAAGGAAAATTGACAATTTCACAAGGAGCAGGCTCAGTCACCTGCCATCATTCCTAAGGAAAAGGTAGGACGTGAAGTGGCAACACGAACAGAGGTTCCCAAATCTGAAGGTTTGGCGTAGATGTTGTATGGACCAAATAAATTGCCCTGAACACCACTGTATGTGGAGTGGTGTATGAGGAGATGAGGGACAGGGTTAAGGAACCTGAAAACTTCCATCTGTCCTTCAGCGAAGAGATGAATCATTAATATATAGGGAATTATTGTAGTAGTAGTGTTACTACTTCAGTTACAAAACTCACTGAAAGAGGAGAAAATGGTCCACTTCGTAATTGGAGCAGTTTATTGGATCTTTTCTTATTGTTAGTGTATTAATCATCATTAACAATAAGGTGTAGGACCAAATTTTATTTAGCTGTTGCCGTGCAACCTGTTGAAACTTGTTTTCATGTAGTTAAAGAGAATGGGATGGTTGTGGCGAAAAAAGATGGAGAAGTTGATCCATAAACTTTTAGTTTATGCAGTGCCGAAGTGTCAGTCCGAGTAGCTATTGCCTTCACGTCACACTAGTTACCCACAGTGGCGGGGGAGGGTGTGTGGAATTACAATTTTAAATGTTGAAAGAGTATATGTTAATTCTTTTTTTAATTCTGTAAGTGCCTTTGTTTCAGAACTGTTTTGTGAAATTAAATACAGTAGGATATTGTACTGAGTTGACTAGATAATCATTGTTGATTTTATTACATACTGTAACCCAGCTCTGTATGTTGTTTGTAGGTAAAACATACGTATTCAAACTCTATGCACCTTTGTAATAAATGCAATGGTTGAAGTATATTCTATGAATTTTGTTTTCTTAGCCTCAATCTGAGCATTACATAGGAGTATATCTGCAAAGATACATTTTACTTCATTGTGTTTGACAGCCAGTGTTAGCAAGTGTGCTGTAAGTCACCTTGTATCATGGATATCACTTTTGGTAATGGGGACTGAAGCCTAATCAAAATTGTAGGTCACGACATAAAGCAAGGACAGCATAAGCTCCTGAATGATACCCTGACAGTTTGCTCCAAAGCTAATCTAGAAGGATTGCTTCTAAGGCCTTGTCTAGTAAGGAGTGAATTAAATACGTGAAGCTTGAGTGCAATAGCTAACAAATCCCAAGACGTTTGAAAAGCCCAGTCTGGACAAGATGGTGCACTTCAAAGTCTATAATTTGATTAAAGTTTATTATCTTCTCAACATATATTTCGACTTCTGTGTTGAATATCATGCTGCATTTATCAACTAGACCAATTCAACCTGTGGTAAGTGATGTCTTCTGCTCCGTGTGAAAACATTTTTGCTGTTGTTTTTGTGTACTTTCAATAGTTTTGAAAAAAATGCCTTTGAAAGGTTGTAGTCATGCCTCTGACTCTAAGTCTTTCACTTGAAAATATTTTCTTGGAGCAGGTCAAGAATGCTTTTTGTAAGACACCAAGTAGTACTGAATTGACTGAGGGTGTTCAGTATATCATCGCTATCACCTTGAATTGTCAGTTAAGTTTGCAATGTAGGATTTAAGAGCAAAGAGGGGAACACAAACAAAAGTGTTTCTTGTGGAATAATCAGAGAGTTTTGTAATGTTACTTCTTGAATTTGTTGGGAGTTTCAGCTGCAGGCTGATGATGTGCTGCAGGCCTAGGTCATTTCACTTCCAATTTTCTTTCACGTGTTCTCAACAGAATTTCTGTTAGTTAAGTGGGGACAGCAGATAAAATGTACGCTCCTAAATTTAGAAAACAAACATAATTGATGATGCTTGGGCTAGAAATTACACCGGGAAGTTGCAGAGTTACTTTTGATGTTTTTGTTGCCACTGGTTTTGTGCTCATCTGCTTTTTTTTCCCCCCATGTTTTCTTAGGCATATCAGTGCAATAGGGCTGAATTTGAGAAGCGACATGCAGAGAAACCACCTTCTGTTCAGATGAAAGCTGCGTGCCTTCCATTCTCTCTGGTCTGAGGAACAGGAGCTATTGTTTGGTTTAAAACCTTCAGATTTCCTTTAACAAGCACATAGTGTTTCAAAGGTACTTTCACCTGCTAAAATCACAGCAAAAAGTCATATAGGAAAGCAGACGGCTGGACTAAGAAGCTGAGAGCCTGCCGGGGTTAGGTGAGGAACACTGCTGGTTACGTTTTCGTAATGTTTGGTCAGTGCTTGTTTATGGTAGTGTGAAGTTTTTCCAGAAGGAGACTTGGCATGCATCTTAAAACTCATGGCAGGGTTGCTTGGAGGAGCTGGACACACAGGAGGGAAAAACTTCAGGAATTTTTGCCAAACAAGCAATTCTCTCCTATTTTACTTTTTTTTTTTTTCCTTCAGGTATGGAAACTTAGTATCCTATATCTAGGCATGCATAACTTGCCAGGTTTGCTTTAGCCAGTGGTTTGGGGCCTGTTTGTTTGTTTTTTCCCTCTGGTTATTATTTGACCTCGTCTACTTGTTGGCATAGCCTGCATCACCAGAACCTGGTCAGATTTATAGCTTTTAAGTAAGCTGTGTTGGAGGGAAAAAAAGTATTAGTGAAATCTGTAAGAGGTGAGATAAAGCTGAAGAAAAGAAGTTATTTTATCAAGAGCTCAGGCATCTGTATTGACAGTCTCTTCTGCTTCACCTTTTTCGGGCAAACTCCAGTAAGGGTGAGTTAAGCATGTTATAATGGATGTCTTGCTGTTGTAAGGTGATCTCTTTAGGTCTGAGACACAACTACTGTTTGCAGTACTGGGCAGCGAGGAGGCTCTGCCTGGCGTGGTGAGGCACAGGCCCCTGGTTCCCCTGGGCTGCTGCAGGCTGTGTGGGGTCGGAAGTGACGCCATTTCCACCTCAGTGCTGTCCCTCCTCTCCTGCAAACTGACAAGTCCGGTGGCTGTTTCACTTTCTGTTTCAGTGAAGAACAGTTCAAGATACGTATAAATTAACCTGTGATAACCCATTTTCCTTACTGCAGTCAAATAACTTTAAAACCAGTTACTGGAGACTTTTCTAACGCTTTCCTGCTCCTGCAGCTGGTTTTCATGGTTCACCCTCTGATGTTACCTTGACCCTGGAATGAGGCAGGATCTGCTTTACAGACTGCTGGACACGTGTCACAGCCCAGCTGTGCTACGAAGGAGGTCTTTAGCAAAACAAATTATTCAGCTACATTCACAAAATACCAACCTATAATACGACTAGCATATAGATGAAAAAAAAAACCCCAACTAGCAGTTTCCTTTAGATATTTTCAAAAGCAGGTTACCCCTTGAGCAGCTATTCAGAGCACTGTTTTTTGCGTGCAGGCTTTAGGACTAAAACATGTAAGGTTAGTCCAAGGCGAAGTACAGGTACTGCTGCAGGGACAAGGTGCTCAGCCCGTTGCTACCTGTTTGCAGTTAAACTTTGTACTGAACGTGTTGGCCCTTGCTCTTGGAAGCACTTTGGTAAACTTCAGCCACAGTGGGGTTGTAGGTCCTTACAAAGCTCGCAGATCACATTTTCGTATCAGTCTGAAATTATAATTGATGTATAGTTTTTAACAATTCACACTGTAAGTTTGCGTTTGCTGTTACATTCGTGGCAGATGCTTGGTCTTTACACAGGGAGATCAGAACTGCTGCATTTGACCTTAATTAATATGACCATATTGCTGACTAACATAGAAACATCATTTGGTTAAAATAACTTCCTGTTCTAATAGCCTAGCACAGGCTAAACTTTCCTGAGCAGTAGCTCACCCTAATGGAGTAATATGAGTGAAACCAACTCAGGTTAGATGTTGCATGCTACATGACGTGGTATCTTGTATTTGCCATCTTCCACTTATTATAGCCTGGTTCATAAAACTGTGTTTTGAGGCCTGACGTGACACCAAACAGTTGTCTGTGGCAGCGTGCTTTGATCAGGGGCAGGACTAATGACCTACAGAGGCCCCTTCCAACCTCAACCAGTCAATGATTCTACGAGTTGCAGAAAATAAGATGTTACCTGTGCAAATTCCCTAAATATTTTAGTCAAGCATCATTTACTTTATCTCTGTATATAGCTTTGGCAGAAATAAACTGCTGTGTTTGAACCCTTGCAGTACCTCAGGTCCTTGAGTTGCCACAGGAGGATGCTTGGCCACAACACCTCATCCTGCACTTGGACTGTTTAAGGGGTAGTGTCTGTAGATCTATAATACAGGTCGGCAAGGTTATCATCTTTTTTGGATAAGGTTGCCTGAGTAATGGATAAGATAGCAGAGGTGGTCGCTTTCTTCATCCAGCTCCCGCTTAGTCCTGTCTGCTCGGCACAGCTCACTGAGGAAGAAGAAGCCAGCTGTACTTAGCTCAGCTTTCAGCCAAGGGGAAACTAGTTGCCATCTCCATGGGCAAGAAAACAGATGGGTGGCTGCTGCCGACTGAGGAATGTGGTAATCGCGTAGAGAACGTGACTAGTGGCTTTTGTTGTCACTCAGTACTTCGTTATTCAGTCCCGTGACTGTGCTTGATGCCAGAATAAGTCCCTTTTCTCAGTTAATAGAGGCATAGCTTATCTAGAACATGTTTGGGAAGATGCAAACTGGCCTTGAAAAAAGAGCTGCTATGCTGTGAGTTCTTCAGGATGTGGCTGATGAGAACAGTCTGAGTTCTGTTATTTGTAGGTCACGAAGATAGTAAACCAGTAGTCCCATAATCTGTAAAAATGCTCCAGCGTTTTTCTTCAGGGGATTATCAGCTGTTGCATACATTACTTGATCTCTTTAACCCCAAAAGGGAAGAACCCTTTACCTTAACCCTTTAACCATGAAAAGGGAAGAATTGCTGAAGGTCAGTACAATCTTGCAATAATCCAGATGAAAGCTTGGTCACCAAAAATGACTTAATGAATACTGAATTATGGCAGTTCTGTGAATAAACCGATGTCTCCCTTTTCTGTTTAGGAGGGCTGCCTCTTTTTTCCTTAGGAGCACGAACTTTTCGGTTACAGAAAATGCCTCCTTTTTTAAAAGCTATGGTTTTAATTTCATAATACCATGATGTTACTAGCATTTCTACCAGTGAAGGTGTAGGGGCTGGGGGTTTGTTTGCTTGTATATAGCATGAGCTATAACACTTCAAAGTAGGAAGAAAACAGAAGTGTTAGACGTAGAGGTTAGGGTGTTGTCTGGTAAGAGTGGGTGGATGGGAGGGAAGGCTGTGCCAGAAGGGAACAGTTTGGGGTGTTTTCCTAGCATTTTTTTCTACACCTCTCCCTTTTACCAAGTTGCCATACACATGCCCTTTAGATGAGGCCAGGATTTTTTTTAAACAAGTTTTTATAACTGGATTGCTTCAACAGTTTGGGATTCCTTAACTGGTTTTTGTCCAGACTCCTCTTAAGAGTTCATTTGTTCTATTCAGTCCAGGGGTTTAAATGGGCCTTATCTCTATAAACTCAAATTATGCTTAGAGGAATTAGGCAGTGAGAACAGCATAGAGCAGCTGTAAAGTGCTGGCAGGCCATTGCATTTTGGGACATTCTGACTTTCCTAACTTTGTTAGGACAGCTTTAAGTTTGCCACTCACAGCAGACTAACTTACCTACCGCTGCTCATGTGCATAGTTATTTTTCAAGAATTATCTAAATGTTTGATATTGAGTAAGGAAGGGGGCTTTTACCTGACATTCTCTAGCTCTTCTCTCTCATCCTAAAGCCAAGTGCTGTGTTCTGTGTTGGTTTTTTTTAAGTGAACAAGGCAGATGGTTTTATGTCAAGCTGAAACTTCTGTAGCATCCCTTGTCCTGGGCCCTGGTGGCAGTTGTAGGGTCATTAC
This sequence comes from Eurystomus gularis, assembly GCA_013400335.1. Classification (NCBI taxonomy): domain Eukaryota; kingdom Metazoa; phylum Chordata; class Aves; order Coraciiformes; family Coraciidae; genus Eurystomus; species Eurystomus gularis. The sequence goes on along the minus strand of VZZY01007725.1, from coordinate 14,649 downwards.
CACACAAGTATAAAGGGACGCAGAAGGCTTTGCAGTTATGTGCCCGTGCCTCTTTTCTTGCTGCATTTAAGCAGGAAGATGGCAGTTCTCCAGCTGCTGCGAGGGACTTGAAGCTTGTTATCGAGAAGAGCAGTTGGCAGCTTGTGTTTTACAGAAGCAAACAGGCCATGCCTGGTGGAGCTCTGCCAGCTGTGGCTCAGCCCCTGGCTGTGTTGTGGGAGGAAGGAGCGAAGCTCTGTACCTAGGGAGATGCTGGATCATTGCACTGGTTATTCCCACATAGCAGTTTCTGGGAAAGCTGTCAAAAGCAAAGGCCAGGTCAAGAGGTTGTTCAGCACACTGGAGTGGGGCTCTTTGTCCAGGCACACCAGGGCAGGACACAGATTCTTTGGGTTATGACTGGAAAACTGGATGTTTCCTAATTTTCCGAGGGCTTCCTTCCCGCTGTAGTACTGTCTCGCCTCCTCCTGGTCCCCGGAGCCAGGCTTGTTCTGAGTCAAGTATCTGTCAAAAAAAGCTTTCCGAATTATTTTAAAATATGAACTTGTGAGTGCTACTAAAATGAGCCTACATTTCCTTTCTTAAGCTGATACCTGTAGCTGAGTATGACAGCTGACAATCGTCCACGCTTGCAGTGGTGTAGCAACAGTTCTTGCTCCAGTCTTCAGTGCTGCACCCTAGGAATGAGATGCTCATTCATCTGCAGTGTCTATCCAGATGCTACAGCCAAAAAAACCCCCCCAGTCATTCCGCGTGTGCTTAAATCTCTCTTACTAGGTGAGGGAAGGATAATGCTCTCATCAGTAGTACTGTCTTACTCTTCTAAGGGAACTTCTTGAAAAAATAAGTTGTACTATTTTTCGTTTAGGCATCTCAATGGTTGCACTTTCAGCAGATTCATGGAACTGAGAAAAATGAGTGAACTCAGGTGATCGTTACAGAGCTTTGAATTTCTCGCTCAGAACTGAACTGCTGCCAGCTTTATTTCTAGAAAGGTTTTTAAAATCGCAGTAAACCGTTTACTAAGATCAACGTGAACATTTTGGAAGCCAAGCAAGAAAATGTTACAGCTGCAAAAGAAACGAATGTGTTCAAAAGACTTTCATATGAACAGTGATCCCCAACACCTCAGCACATCCAGCTGCAGTCACAGGAAAGGGGAGAGCACACAGTGAAATCTCCATTCACAGCAGTCTCAAAATTCATCAGTGGAACCAGTCCTAAGCCACTGAGTGCAGGGTGATTCTCACATCAACGCTGCTTTGCTTTCAGCTGCATTTAGATGGCGCTTAAATAATCACAACACTGAGCTGTGCTGCATTTGAGTGCAACCTTTAGATTGTCACTTAATAAAACAGATACTGAATTTCAGATTCACGCTGGCAACGATTATTCTGAGTTAGATGAGGAAGGACAGATCTTTGCCAGATGTTAGCTAGCTGGAGTCCATTCCTTGGTCATCTGCTTCTGGCTCAGGAGGATACAACTCATCCAAAATCAGCTCTGCAACAACAAAAGATCATGTTTCAGAGAGTCCTTTTGTATAAGTACAGCTGGTATAATTTTAAGACATGCCAACTGTGGAAGGCTACAGCAAATACTTTTTTTTTTTTCCAAGGTTCCATGCAAACAGGTCTTTAGATATGTGTTTTGTCACACAAACTTCTCCCTCTCTTTTCTTTAGTGCCCTTTTAGGCATTAAGGGAGAGAACCATCTTGGGCAGCCAATTGAATCTAGCTATTAGTGGAAAAACAGTAAAGGGCACTGTTATTTTGTTGCTAGTTCTGAGTACTTAGTAAGGTTAAAACCTCATTTTTGTTAATGAATTTTAAAGTCACTAGGACAAAAGCACAGTATTCTGTGTTTTAAAGGCAGAAGCTGGATGGCAGCTGCAGGTCTGCAAGCGCAGGCGTGCACCGCCATCCCCAGCTCGAGCTGTTCCGCTGTCTTGGTCCAGTCCCCCACGTAACCAGGCAGAGTGTTTGGCAAAGTTCTAGAAAGCCTGGAGACACTCCAAGCAGAGCACAGCACGCTGTTTAGCAGCTCCAGAAAAGTCACTGTAAGCGACTGGGGCATGACCTGCCTTACGGATGCAGGATGTACACCAGCAACAAAGGATTTATCGCTCCGGCTCTGAGTAAGACCAGATGTCTTGTCTGATAGCTTGTAGCAAACCACACACTGATGTAAGAGCACAATCCTCACATCAGTTCTACAATGGGTGTAAATAACACCGTGCGTGAACGAAGAAGCAGCATCGAGGTAGAGGGAGAAGAGGCAATGTCATGAGATCGGCTCTCTCTAGGAAATGGACACCAGAAGTGTGCAAAGCGAGGGGCAAATCCTGACGGACGGGGGCTAGAGGAGCTTTAGCGGTAACGGAGGGAGGTTGGGAGTAGAAGAAGAAAGAGATGTTAAGGATGCAAGGAAAAAAACCCAACCAATTGCAGAGAGAAGGCGTAATGCTAGTTAGAAGAATTATTTGTTTTGTTCTTAACTAATATACAGTACAGATTGCTCTACTGAAGAGAGGGCTAGTACAAGATTTTGTTTGGTCAGGCAATAGGGACATATTTCTAGGAAGAGAAGACAAAAAGAACAGTAGAATAGTGATTGAGTATAATGAAGGCTGAGGAGCACTAGACTGCGGGCTGCCTTCAGAGGTCTGAGCAACAAGCATCCATCGTAACCCGTACTGCGTACTTGTTAAAAGAGGAAAGGGACAGAAATGGAATTTCTAGTTCTACAGCATAGAAAAGAAGCCAGCATTATCATTTGCCTCATTTTACCTTCGCAGGCACTCAATTTTTGAGTCCTTTTGAGAATGGCTCTTACACCTGGCATGGCTTGGTCATACTGATGGAGAACTTCCAAGCAGTGTTCATGAAACAGTTTATCTTTCTGAGATAGGCTGTGTAGGAGTAAAACAGCATCCCGTAAAAACTGAATAACTTTTTCCTTATATGCACACAGGCTGTTCTCAGATCTTCTAATCTTCATCCACTGTCTATGTAGCATTATAATTAGTGCCTTAACCACCTGCAACAGGAAAAAAAGCACCTCAATACACAAAGTATAGTAGCAGAAAATGTAGTTCTTAATGACCTTTACTAATTAATTTCTTCAAGCTCCCAAACGTCAGAACCTTTGCTAGCAAGCAAAAGCAAGCTTTCTAGAAGGCGGCATCCTTTAAAGCACAGTCCGCTTATGTTTTGTTGTAGCAAAAAAGATGGCAAAAAGCCATTTCAGCATGGAGTACCTTCAAGTTGTCACTAGATTGAGCTGGGCCCCTGCAGTGACGTACCTCGAGGTGACAGTGGCAGTCTGTACCGGGCAGTAAAGCCGCCGGACGGGAGCCCCGCGTACACCTGCTCAGGAGCCTGACTGTCTGTTACAGAACACACAGAGCGCGTTAATCACGAGTGCTGGCCTTCTGCACCATTAGCAAACAATTAAGCTGCAAATAAAGGGAGGTGGAAATGATAATTTCATTACCAGTTATAAACAGCCTTGGTTTTTTTCTTAACAGTTGCTCGTGTTTACCCCTCTAAATGGTTAATTTTTCTTCCCTGTAAAACTTTGCCTATATAGAATTTGCCTTGTACAGAAACGTGTTCAACTTTCTGAAGAGAAAGGCTGAGAAGGTGGGGTGGGCCTTAACTCACTGCATACGAATAACGTGTTTACACTTGATATAATAATGTAGGTAGGGGAATAATGAAAATGCTTCAGAATTCTATCAACTGAGAGCAGAAGCGGAACAAATAGAACCTCAAACAAGTCACCGCTGTCTGTTCAACCAATACAAATTAAGTTCAAAAGCTATTCTTCCTATATATAAGCACGACTATAATACAACAAGCTAGCACTTCCCCTGAATGCAATCCTAAATCACTACAGACTGCCTTTTATATGTAATAACTCATAAGATAGTTCAGAACTAATTAATACAATAAAAATCAATCCTAGATCTTGCTTTGTTCTACTCCTCTATCAATCTAAAAGCAAAGCTGTGTTGAACATTTACAGCCATCCTAGCATCCTTCTTGCTTTTTCAGGGACTTTAACTATGACTATTATGACTGATGTTCCCTTTAAGAATAATTAATGAATCCGTTTCAAGCAGCTACTCTTAAAAAAAAGAATTTTCCCCAAAAAATCAATGTAATCCCTTACTGCAAGCCAGTACTTCCAGTGTTCTGTTTGACATGAAGAAATAAGTTGTTTTCGGACAATTTGTGCATCGCCCTGCTCCCTGCAGTCCCCCAACTGGAACCAGTGTATGAACAAACCGCTGTAGTTACCTCTTGTTCCAGTTGAAGCCAAAGCTTTTCAGGTGCTGATTTATCTGGTCTTGATGTAATATACATGTACAGTGCAAGAAGCAGGCAGGTGTCTGAAACAGAGAGAACTTTGTTCTTTTCCCAACTAGTCAATGGTTTATGACAAAAATGAATATTCGCACACAGGAAAACATTTCAGAAAGATACGCAGAGCGCTGTCCTGGGAGTCATGATCCAGGCTCCGCTTCTTGCTTTACTTCAGCCATCTTAAGCAGTGCTGAAGAAACTCATATCCCTAAACTTTATATGTGTGTTTGTGATAACACTGTTCTACTTCCCTCATAAGGAACTGGACAAAGACTATTTGTCATGGAGAGTGCTGGACTCCCTAAACTCAAGTGTCATGAGCACGCAGAAATTAAAACCTCAGAACTTCTCAAAAGCCCGTTTTTTTTTTTGTCATCAACTGGTAATACAATAAACATCTGGAACGTAGATTTAAAAATCCACGAGTATCAAAAGCATGGCCTGTACCACACTGTATATACCACGGGACAAAATACTCCTCAAACACTGCACTAGAACACAGGTTTTCAGGTAACAGAGCTGGCTTTTTGCCTGTTGGGGTTTTAACGCCTTGGAGCAAGGCCTGTGTGCGTTACTCAGTCATGCTGGCGAGTATTCAACTGGTAACTGTTCTCCGTGTTAGGCAGTCTTTTACCTGAATGAGAACAAAGCTGAGTAACCAACGTGTGGTGCTGAGCAAGAACAGACAGCAGTCTGACAGTCGAAAGGACAGCAGGCAACGGGGTCTCTGCACACAGACACCGAAGCAGCGTCTGGCTACTCAGTAAGTGCTGAAAACTTCAAAAGATAACTTAGAGTTAGAAATGGGAAATGCACGGATGAACTGAAAAGTTTTCAAATACACAGCCTCATAATTTGTGCCTTTTTAGTCATTCAAACATTCAACTTAAGTGTCATAAATGCAAAGTATACTGAAAAACGTATTCTGCTACATTTGGCAGTTAGTTTGCAATTCATATTGTGGTTGTGTAGACCATTAGCAGATGAAATTCCTCACTTCTGATCATGTCATTTTACCTACCAGCATGAGACCCTAGGCTTTCATCCCCTGTGCATCGCCCAGCAATCGCAAAAACCCCAAATGAATGTCACAGATATTCTGATCCAACTGCATCGAGCCTTAAGACATTTTCTCACTTTCAAGGGACAGTTACGCAATGAGGCAACAGCATCTGCTTCACAGAAACATCATAAACAAATCTGGTTAGTGAGCAGGGGCAGTTATCCCACTCATTAGCAGCAAAGGCGGTAGGAAGATCCTCAACTGCTTCTTAGTGGTGATCTGAGAAATGTTGTGTTGTCTCATACACGTCAAAATTTCCGACTGTCATCTGCACAAATTACTTTCAGCAGGGAATGAAAACTGCTAAACAACGGAGTCTGAAATAATATTAAAGCTATTACTGACTTACTTTATTAGCAAGTCCATCGTTGAATTTTCAGCTAATTTCACCAAAACCTTGAGGCTTTGGTTCAGTATACTATCAGTCTGGGTCTCTCTTGCAGCAGAAAAAGCTAAAACCTGAAGCAGCTTTTGAAACAAAGAGTGTTGAGCTTGATCGTTACTGGGAGCATCCTGTGGAGCTGCAGACAGCCCTCCTTGTGTCCTGGCATCTTCTTTATTATCACACAACACATTTTTGTCCGTCTTGGAAATCTGTTCATGGCCAGCAGCAGCACTTTTTCCCACTTCAGCAGATAGCAATGTGTGGACAACATCCCAGCTATAGAACACCAAATAATAAAGAATACCCAGTGATATTACTGTAGTTTCTTCGAGAGACAACCTGAAGTCCTCCTTACTTGGCACCATATTTGTGTTGGTTCTGGAAGAAACAGCTGAATGGTTTCCACAAGCACCGTTTCCTGACTTGTCTGCTGCTTGTACCGCTTGGCAGTATGCGCCAATGTGGTGTTCTACCAAGGGCAGGAGATGCACAGCGCCTGGGATCTTGCAGCGGGTGAGGTGCAAGAACTCTCTCTGGCTTTCTGTTGGGCTTCCTTCAGATAATCCTTCATCCATAGCGATCAAGTTCAATCCTGTTATTGCAAGTTTTTGAGCTTCTCGCAGGGATACAAGAGGAGAAATTTCTTCTTGAGTTGTCCTGCTGCTGGGTGGTTGTGTGGACTTCCTATCCAAATAAAATTAAAAGGGAAGTGCTTCAGAAGAAAAGGCAGTGAACATACTTGAAATTTGAGTTATTCATACTCTGAATCAAATAATAGGAAGGTTAGAATAGTAAGAGATGTCTGTTCCCAAAATAAAAAATAAATTGGGGCAAAAAAATAAATGCCACTCCTTGACGCCTGCACAGAAGAGCAATTTCAAAGGATTCCTAGGCCTTGTGCAAGTAGTCAGAGCCTACAGCTGAGTAACTTCAGCAGCTCACTAAACACCACTGTCTGAAACTACATTTCAAACACTGGCTTTCCCATTTCATGCTTTTGATAACCTGCCATATATTCTTATCTTCCCCTGATGTTATTTGGTAGCTTCTACAACAAACAAGTACCTGTGCATTACCTATGGGTAGTATGTAGGGGCCTTCAAAGGACTGTAACAATAAAAAGCTTTTTTTTTTGGTCAGAGATGAGAGAGTTCAGCTATTAACTCATCAAACTGCAACTAGAAAGGCCAAACACCCCCTCTGCTTGCATAAATGGCAAGGGCAACGAGACATGAGCCTTCCTATGAACCCACAAACCACTAGAATTACTAATAAAATAACATGTCAGAAAAGCAAAGGTACTTCAGTTGCTGCAGTAAAAAATTATGATAATTTACGTGCAATATGAACATATAAGATGTTTTACCAGTCACTAAATCTATCTGGGAAAACTGCAGGTAACTTGTACACTGCAACTGGCACACTCATGATCATGTTTATATGCTTCCCTCACTGCAGTGCAAGTTTTATGTCCTTTGGTGGTTACCAACAGCAGCTGCCAACAGCCACTCCCAGGTTTTACAAAATATGTTGATGTGCCTTCCCCCAATATACAGTTAACCTGGTTTATCTCTTAGTGTTGTTCCACTGTTTAGAATCTATGATAATCAAAGAAACGAAATCATGTCTCAAACCTTGCATTAAATGGCCTAAGCAGAAGAGCGTTTAACACAAGGAACGAGCGATCTCACGTGAATAAGTGTTTCTTAGCACAGAGAATGCCATGATACTAAGAACGTGTCAGATAACGGTTAAAAAACCTCCCAAACTTACGTATCCAAATAGTTAGGCTGCAATATCACTCCAGGTAGAGGCTCAGAGCTGCTGCTAAGAAGATGGTGGAGTCCTAGTAAAGACCCAGGGACGATGGGCTGCTTCATCAGTGCATTTAGTAAGATAGAAGCTGAAAAAACATGTAATTGTCTTTGGAGCAGCTTTACCATCAACTGCTACATCAACAACAAACCAATGTTAAAAAACAATTAACCTTATTTATAGTGCTCTCAACCTCAGAATAATTTTTTCATTACAAATCTTCTTTCTCTACAAGAGAATGATTTTCAGAAAAATGAATTTAAGATCTGATCTAAATATTAACCAAATTATACTTAGAAATATTTTAATCACAAATTAATCCCATGTTAGCAAATGTTAGCAAATAGCAAAATAGCTCAAGCCAAACGATCATATATCCCTGATGGCTCACCCTTCATGTTCCAGGCCAGACGTTAAACTATGTGATGCAATTCTACTCTAAATTGGAAATAAAAGAGTCCCCTGAAGACTTCCTAGTGTTGACTGTGGTAAATGTTGCTTTATTGTTTTTACTTTTTTTTAGTATGTTTACTTTTTTAAAGTATGTTTCTCCTGTTTTTATATCAGTTTACAATAAAAAGCATAACAGATTAATACTGAGAGAGTCAGCCTTGTGATAAGATGCCTCTTGACCCATATGCTTCCAAAAAGCAATGGGAAGTCGAGTTTTTTGCTCACTGTTTTAATAAGACAGAAAAATCATGTGGTCGGTTCACCACACCCAGGCACACTTTTTTCTTAAACAGGGTAACAACGTAAGCACGTTGTTAGGATACAAGATAATAATAATCTGAAATGCTTTACAGCAAAATCACAATATTCAAAGCAAAAAGTGACTAGCTGAACACCACTCTTCCGTGCAGCAGCACTGGACGCAGCAGGCTGCTCAGCCTGAAACTGCTGAGCAAAGGCACCTGAGCCACGCCTCAGAAACGCTGTTTCTGCAGTGAGAGGGTTAAGGTGCCTTGTGCGTTGCGTTTTGGTACAGAGTTGAAGGCACTTTTTCTTCCCGTTGCTTCATGCTTCACAGCTAAAACTTCAGGATGGGTTCTCTTACTGTCTAAAACAAACAGTGATTATGAGTCACATCCAAGAGCTGCACCGCTTGGGTGGCTGTACCGATGCTTTACGCTCACCCATCAGCCCTCGCGGCTGTAGCGTCAAGAAACATAGAATCATAAAATCCTTTAGGTTGGAAAAGACCTTTAAGATCATCCAGCCCAACCATAAACCTGCTCTACCAGGTCTGCTGCTAAACCACGTCCCTAAAACAGGCCAACAAAACACGTCTTGTATAACTCAGACTGTTATAACAGCTGTGATGCAAGTTGAATTGCTCCCCAAAACAGAGAAGCGAATAAATTTCACCTTTGCTGTCAGATGTTCCACAGATTGTTCAGTGCTATTGCTTTCAAATTTTTTTAGAAAAAAGCCAGTATTTTAAGTTGAATTCTCACTACTAGCAGAGATTTACATGACTACATTAGTTAAAAACCAACATACGATTCTAAAAAAATAAATAAAAAAGGAAAAATTGAGCATTTCATCATCTGTCAATCATCTATATATCTCACAATTACTAGCCAAACTGCAGCCAAAAGCCTTGCAGGGCTCAGGAGACAAATAATCAAATGTGTTTTTCAAACAAATGGGCATATCGAGTGTTGTTACCATAACTCTCAGGAGGCTGAAAAAGTAGCAATATTAATGCTTTAAGGCTACTGTATGTTTCTTTTTGGTGGAGTTCATACTGTCCATGTAGATTCAGATTTAATACTGTAACGGACAGGAGCATCACAGATTTTTCATGACTCTTCCTGTAAGGATTAGCTGATGATATCCAAATTTCTTCCATTTCTTATTTCCTATTGGAAACATGGCAGTCAGCTGCTATTTTCATTTTTAATACCATTTTTGTTTCATATTAGAGCAGTCTTCAAATACATGCACATATTCCATTTCCTAAGCTTTACTCCATAAATTTCAGGATACAGTTCTGTGAGAATTACTGCCCTACACAGAAAAGAGGAAACTTCTGCTTCTTTCAGTACAGCTAAATGTGTCCCCTTTAAAATAAAATCCCCACAAAAGGTCAGCTTTTAAGCCAAAACCACAAGACTACAGAAAGCGTATTAGCTGACTAGCAGACCAATTCAAGAAATATGAAAATTATTTCCCGTTCTTCTTTATTCAGTGAGAAAGGCAGATTAACAATTTGGATATTTTAGTTCATCACGTAATAAATTGAAGTTTTCCATTATAGTTGACAGCCAAGGTATGAGTTAAAACGATCCCGATGCTATTTAAGGTCAAATGGCGTAAAATGGAAAGAAATTTAAGCAAAACCAAAATGAAACCACTGCTTGTTTTTCTCTCCAGCGAACTGTAGAGTTCTGTTCAGTCACACAGCACAAACCCCTTAGCTAAGGCAGAAGCTTCAAACGCAGCTGAAAATGTTGCAAGCTGTACATGAGTTTACCTTCTTTGATCGAAGTAGTCGGGGCAATCACACTTCCCGAAGAACACGATGGTTTAGTGGACATTTCAGCATTGAAGGATTCCTTTGTAGGAAAAGATCTTTTCCCAGGCTGTGGAGAACATCCTTCTGACTTCACTTTTTTCACAAAATTCTTTTTAGGGCTAAAATAAAAATCAAACGCTTAGATGAATCAATATTTCTTTTGTAAATATTTTATTAAGCAATAAACAAGGATCTATTTACTGATGTTTTAAAGTTACTTCACGACAAACTCTTTGCATTTCTGTCACAGATACAAGGAAGGCTCTTCCTTAGAGGACAACAAACTTTTTCGGTCGTATTTTTAAACGACAGCGGAGCTCAGAGTTACGTGAAGAAAACCTCTGACAGTTTAAGCACAGATATTGTAAAAAGGAACACAAATTCCTTTTCCCAATTTCCTACCTTGACGTTAAAACCGTCTGAGTAACATGTTTATTTCTTTCACAGTTCTGAAGGCGTGTTCTTAATTCATTCATTTCTGCATCTTTGAACTGCAGCTCTGACTGCAATGACAGCAACTGAAAGAGGAATTTAAAAGACAGTTACTGACTAATTTAGAGGTGTTAGAACTGCAGAGCAACTAGAATTACCAGAGGATTTCAAGATGACTATCTACTTACTGTGCTTGCTCGGTAAGATCTCCATTTCTATGTATGCTAGTCCAATTAATGCTATCTTAGAACCAAGTATCAAAATTTCAGGCAAGAAGCACATGACTCGTTAAGACAGACCAAGTGCCACACAGAGCACGACTACAGCGAGGCCGTTAACAGCAGAGTGAACAGGACAAAAGCAGCCACTGTCCTCTTCAGGGCTTTCAGAAAGGTGACTGCAACAGGAACAGCAATCTGATCAGTGGCATAAAGCAGATTCTGTTGCTTTTTTCCATTTTAAAATACATTCCAATTTCAATGTACTTGAAAGCACGTTAAAAAAAGCAACAAGTAAACAAAAACCTCTGCCACTTGTATTTCACTCTTTTATTTTGGCAGAAGAAAACCCTCAGCAAGTTCTTACAAGTGCTTTCTTCTAGATAAAATAAAAGCAGAAACTGGTTGGAAATTTCACACAAATGTTCTTCCTATGACTGGAGAGTCTGTGACATCATTAAGTCATAAAATTAGCTTCTGCGAGTGACATGCAAATAATTGACATATTTACAAACCTTTTTGGAGAACTCTTTTTCTTTTTCACTTAAGGTCTGAGATTTTTGCTGTTCCAATAGCACATATGATCTTTTCTGTTCCTCCATGGCATACTCCATCCGCTGCATTGACTCACGCAGGATTTTTATTTCTCCATTTTTAGTACGAATTTCATCGTGCGTTTCTTTCAGCTGCAAAGAGATTAATTCCATTTAAGGATGTATATAACCAAATGTATGTATTTACCTTATTACATGGTTAAAATTAAGTATATTTTTACTTTCTAGGGAGAAAAACGCTCCTGTTAACCAGTGCAGAAATTCTGAAATGTTGCTTCTCACCTTTCTCTGATTAAATCAGGCTCAGCTACTGTTCTCTCTAACAGAATTATAAAATGGCAGCAAAAGCATGTCTTCATATAGTGGCCTTGTAGCTGTCAAAGATGATTCTTCTCCTTCCCCTTCTCTGTGATCATGTTCTTTTTTGAGAAGCATTCTAGTCACACACATAAGTAATTTGTTCATTGCTTGGGTTATAACAATGATAATTTAATTACAATACTTAATCTAGCACAGCAGCCAACAAGCGTGCTATCCCAAGACAAGCTACCACCCCCAGAGAGAATCCTTGTGACATACCTAGTCCCTAATACTTTCTGAAGAGCCGTCACCCTCCGAGACAAGACTCTGGAGAGAAAATAAATGAGCTACTCAGAAAAGGATGGAGATAAAAGCAGAAAGACACCTCTACACCACCACATGAAAGGATGGTTCACCCCATGTTGAACATGATGCGCAGGCGGGAGCTTCGCCAATAAAAGAGGATATAACAGAGCTGGGAAAGACTCAGAGAAGAGAGTTAAGGTTGACAAGAGAAAGGTAAATAGAGGAGGACCCTCCCACCCAGGGGAAAGCACAACTGTGAGGAAACAAAGGTCTGCTGAGGTGCGAGTGCTGTGCACAAGTTATTCCTCGTTTACTGCCTCTCCTAACAGCCAAGACCCATCCACTGAAAATCGCTAGGTGCAAAGTTCAAATTAAGATCAAAGAAAAAATTTCCTGACGTGATGTGTTGTTACGCTGCAGACCTCTGTCACACTAAAAGGTTTCCAAAACCAAATAGACAAGCATTTAAAAAAATACACTCTAGAATATTAAATACATGCATAATACTTCTGTATCAGGAAGTACCTACATGAAATTTTACCAGAGACCATTCTGGTAAAATATCATCATAAACTTGCTCGGGTCTTATATTCTTCCTGAGCTGTCTGCCAAAAAAGGACGGACTTGGTACCTTCTTACTTTTCTGCACTGATTTCTTCCCCGTATCTTTCCATAAGGAATCGTCAGAAGGTAAAGTAACATAATACAAGTTAAACATCACTTTACTTTTGTGAATCTTTAAGTTGCACACAACCCTTGATGACAAGCTGACAGGACAGAGAAGAATTGATTTGGTAGGAAACAAGTAAAACTGACAAATTACTATTTGCTAATCTGAAATGACCAAGAAATAAAACATTGCTCTCACTCTTAATATTACTAGAACTGTTTCTAGTTTGATGCTTTTAACAGATCCATAGATTTCAAAAGTTACTAATGGACATGGATAGAATGAAATACTTGGAACCGAGCTTATCCCACCTTTCAGTTCACCCTGTCAAAAAACGTGATATTTAGAGGGGAGGGGAAGATCTTGCTGACCTTCTGTTTAATTTCCTCATGCTGTGCTTGAAGTACTTCAAACTGGAATGCTTCTCTCATCAGCCTGTCTTCTGTGCTGCTTTCTGTTGCAGAAAAAAGTCAAGATCTGTTCTGAAGCGCAGATGATGTATGTACATCACTGACGATGCACCATCAAGATTTTACTTGATGTTATACATGTCTGAATATCTTAATATTTATCCTGTCACTACAAACAGGTGAATTTCATGCATCTAATCACCACAGTCACTTTTTTAGAGCTTAAAACAGATAACAAAACCCGCCTCCTAAACATTTCCCCTATCTTAAACCAGTAAGATGACCAGTAAGTGCAAGCGTTATCTCCAAGATAATTACAGTTAATGAACCCTGCACAAATAGGGGTTAACTGAAAACTTTTTTGCCTGGAGAGATGACAAACGTTAAGGACTAAAATTAAGAGGATTTAAGCCCTCTGCGCTTAATGATGAACAAACTTCTGTATCCTGTAGGCTTTTAAAAAATCAATCTGAAAAGCAACTGGTGAGACACATTGTGCATTTACTCGGGAAAGTTAATAGTTAGGGAAAAAAATATCTGGCACCCAACAGGCATGATACTATAAATGATACTTAAAGCACATTAAAAGTTTATGAAACTTGTTTGTTTTCTTTAACACGTTAAAAGGGTAAGGTTCACACACATGCTGTCAGAGAACAGGTTCCTGTCCAAGTGACTACTTGGACGTTACTTCTCCAAAACTTAACTAGCCCTTTAAACACTTGGCGTACTGCCGTGAAGTTCTGACAGCCAGATGGGATAACTGGAAGTAATTCCTAAAGAGACAACAAACACTTTCCCAAAGAGTTTAATAGCGCAGGGCAGCCTCAGGAACCCAGGTGACAGCAACACCTGCACCGCCTGTGACCCAAAACCAGACTGTCCATACAAGCAGACACCTTGCCCTGTGGAGAAGAACCACCGGCGCTACTCCTGTTACACCGCCAAACCTTTTACAAGGGCTTGCAGTGACAGGATGAGGGGTAACGGCTTCACACTGGAAGAGGGGAGATTGAGATTCGAAATTAGGAATAAGTTCTTCCTTGTGAAGGTGGAGAGGCACTGGAACAAAGCTGCCCAGAGAAGCTGTGGCTGCTCCATCCCCGGAGGTGTTCAAGGCCAGGTTGGATGGGGCTTTGAGCAACCTGCTTTAGTGGGAGGTGTCCCTGCCATGGCAGGGGGTTGGAACTGGATTATCCTTGAGGTCCCTTCCAACCCAAACCATTC
>VZZY01007721.1:0-19106 GCA_013400335.1 Eurystomus gularis | reverse complement strand
AAAACTGCATTGCCACAGAAAAGTGAGAGAATAATCTCAAAGATGACATAGAATTATTATTTTTCTTCTGTTCTTTCTTATGCAAATCATAACTTCACAGAGTGTGAAGAAAGTTACATTCCATCTGGCTTACATTCAGTTCTGCCCAGTAGGAAGGAGAAGAAAAGCATATCCTCAAAGCCATAAGATCTTCTTAGAAATAAAGTTAAATGTTCTCTTTCTCTTTGAAGAACATGGTAAGAGTAACACTCAAATAATAGTCTTTGATAAGGCTTTAAACTGTAAGAAAGGCTAGTTGGCAGCCTCTTCACCAGCTGGCAAAGAATAGGCAGGAAAAACCCTTCTCTGAGACGTTGGATGAATGGGGATAGAAGTGGGGAACAAAGCAGGGGCAGAACCTTTAACTCTCTTGAATATTACAGTAAGGCTGTATTTAGAACTCAGTCCTCCACAGTGTTGTAAATGCCATTATCAGATAAGTATGTGTTCTGCTCTTAGGCAGAAATGTAGCTGGGGAGTTATGGCTTTTGATTGACATATACAGTACTAACAAACAAAAGACTGCGATTAAGTGACATTTAATAGTTTTAACAATACAACTTTTTATAGTTTAAGTAGTAAATACACATACATATGAACAAAATAAGTTATGGAGCAAGCTAAAAATACCTCTTTATGTGTGCACTTTAAATATATGTGGGTTTGAATTATAACTGGTTTCATTGTACCCAAACTAGTTCTTTGTGAAGTAATAAAAAAAAGAGATTGGTTTGGACTTCAGTCTAAGAAATGGTTAATGTTTTATATTTTGGAAAAGGAACTTTCTGTAGCATTTATTTATAAGAAACGTCTTTTCTAGAAGTGTTCAAATGCCAACTTAGCAAACAATGGTATGATAAATTGTAGAAAATAAATTAATTCATTGCTTACTACTGCTACTCAGGTAGAGGTTTCAGTTATTCTGTATTAAAATATATGAAATGTATAAAATCAATTTTTGTGCAGAAAGCTCATACAATGCAGGTAATTCAGACACCTTCATAGTGCTGAATACTTCACCTTGTATTCACCCAGAAGGTTACTGCAATATATCTAGACAGACTGAATGGGTGAACCCATAGCTATGTTCAGTTTGGGTTTTTTTCCCTCTCTTACTTGTATGGGATCAGTTAGTTGAGATTACTTTTTTATTATGTGAGAACTCTAATACAGAATGGTTTGGGGTTTTTTTGAAAGAAGCAACATCAGAACAGCTTCATATGGAAAGGTTGGTTCCAGTTGGTCATTTAGGTCATGGTATGGAAATAGGATGTTTAAGCTAATGTAAATCTGTATTTCTTTTACCTTGGATATTCTTCTGTCTGTGTTTGTAAGAAGAGATATGGGGAGTTTTAGTCAAACTTTCTCTTGTACTACTGTATCATAATTCACAGGACCTCTTCTAACACCATCATTACTAATTATGACATACTATCTCTTCAAGGCTGCACAATTAGACCTTGAATTCTAGTCTAGTAGCCATAGGATTTTGTGACTCTTCCTAGCTCAATATCATCTGATAGTCCAAAATGTTCAGAAACTGAAACAGAGGAGCTCTTTTGATTAATTTGGAGAGAAGCATCCTGTCAAGAGGCTGAAGAAGAGAAGGGGGTGATAATTCCCTGATCATATAAACAAATGGGATTTGGTGCCTAATTTGTGTGATACCATTAGAAAGAAAAAAAATATTTTCTCACAGTTCCATGTTTAGAAGGCACCATTGAAAGTTATTGGGAAGAGGTGTGGAAGTTTTTGTTGAATAAAGTGTCTGTTCTGCTTCTTTGGGAATTATGAATATGGTTTTCTTGTAAGATTCAAAAACCAATTCCACTCATATGTCATTCAGTCTTTTTCCCTAATGGATATTATGTCTTAGTAAACTCCTAAGTAATTTTGCTTAAAGCTTGTTGTGAAAAGACCTATGAGTGACAGTTTCTAAGTGTAAATTCAAAGTTTTATGAGTGGTACTGTAGCTCTGTCAAAATCTTTTTTTCTAAGACTTTAACCCTGCAGAATAAAGGAAACTCATTTACATGGATACACATGAGAAGCTCATGCAGAAATAGCTTGTTGTGGGGGCTCACATCTGCACACCCTATTGCCTACTTTCCATTGTGGGTGGATGCACATCCTGTGCTTCCATTTTTCTGTGAAGCTGGTAATATGAAGGCTGTGTAGAAAGTGCAGTGATTCTTGTGTTTGACCAACAAATTAGGTAATGAATAAGGACCAAAAAGTAATTGTTATGAGAACATGACACTGTTTACAAAACCTGCCTCTTAAATGAACTTAATTGGTAGGGGAAGACCACAATAATAAGACACACAGCTATGCTGTTTGCCGTATCTCAGTGCTGATGTGCCTGTGTATTGCTAGAAATGGGCAGGAAATAGCAAACAAATCTTACAAATCTCTAGTTTACCTGGCCTTTGTTACTGTGTCCAGTATATTCCTTAGGTTGCACTGACAGAAATTCGGCATGATTAGAGCAATAAAATAAATGTTTGTGGAAATCTTGAATGTTTCTGTCTTACTTTTTCTGAGCAGATTTTCCTATCTTCCATTTTCCAAAAGGAAATTGTGTGTAGGATCATCTACCCAACAATTAATCACAAGTTATTTGTAAACCAAATTCTTATCGGGGTATATAATTCATTACTCTCAGCCTGTGTACTTGTGTTCAGCAGATAAAACTATAGACTTTCTGTTCCAGAAATGAGAAGAACTCTTATACACGCAAACTACTGGAGGTATGGAAAATGGACCAGCAGTGAGGAAAACGTACACTTGTCACTTTTCTACTCAAACGCATTGGAAAAATATGGCTAATAATATTTCAAAGCTGTTTAGTATTTTAACAAAAAAAAAAATAGAAAAGAAAAGAAAAGAAAAGAAAAGAAAAGAAAAGAAAAGAAAAGAAAAGAAAAGAGAAAAGAAAAAAAAAGAAAAGAAAAGAAGAAGACATTAGAAATAGATAAATGTTTTTAAGGGCTTATGAAGTTCATTTTCCCAGAAGTTCTGAAGCAGATTCTGTAATTCCGGCATTACAGTAAGTCATTTATTCCAAACACAACAGGAAAAGAGAATCTATCACTTGGGTATTTTTAAACTGTCTCCCATAATACATTCCCGATAAATGAAGTATTGTGGGGCCAAGCTATAATGGGGAAAGAGCACTACCAGTGAAAGCACTATTGTCCTTGTATTACCTTTAATCTCAAACTGCAGATGCACAGATAGCCTTTGTTCCTTGGGAAGAAAAGTCTCTTTTTCATTATGTTCATTTGCTTTGAATAGCACAAACACATCCATGGATATTTTTTTCTCTGAGTTTTTCATCAAAGCACTTATCAAAAAGAAGAGGCATTGACCTTCTGTTCCTTTAGCATTTCATTCATATTGAGTCATCACCTAAGTAATGCTGAGTTTTGTCTTAATTCTCAGTTATAACCATATTAAGCAAACCATGTTATCAAAGTACTGCATTTTAGAGGCACAGTTCTATTACTAGAGAAAAGTTAATGAGCAGTTAAGTTAATAAATGACATATTAAAAGTAAAACTTAAAAAGTATTTATGAGCAATCATGGTTAGTGGAAAATGCAACATTTATCATTGATTTGGAATCTGTTCTAAATTTTAGCAACTTGATTTGAAGTTTGAGTGGTCAAAGTGCAAACAGAATATATGCCACACAAGCCCCTGTTTAACAGCCAAAGGGACACCAGCCAGAGAAAAAAAAAACACTTCAGCATGAAGAACTATCATATTTCATTTGTAATGAGTCTGGAATTAGTGCAGAAATCACTACTTTATCAAAGAAACCTTCCAGCTCTTTAGATGCACAAATTCGAAAGAGGACAAAAATGTCTTACTCAACATTACAGGCAACCTGCACATACTCTTCCAAAATGATATATTTCACAATTACATTAGTTCATTAGGAAACACACAAGAATTCCAAAGAATTTGAGAAGATAAAAGACATAATTTGAATAGGTTGAGGAACTCATGAATGTTACCCAAATTATATATCACTGTATCTCTCTATTAATGTAATAGTTAGGCATGATAAGAAAGCCAGAGCGATGTATATGTTGAAGTTAAAACCTTCAGGGAATGCATCTCAGTCTATGAACACAAAAGTAGGATATTTTTTCAAACAGAAGTAGAATATTTCACTCAAACCAATGAAGCATTTCCTCATGATCTCACACACACACAAAAATTCTGTTCCAAAAGAAAATCTTTGGACATTTTTAATTGTCCTGACTTTATAGCAAAATGCAGTAAAAGCATCAAGATAAAAAAGTAATATAGACAGCACATATTTCTGACATAACTGAAGTTTCTCCAACAACATTTTTAAACAAAATAATCAGTATAAATGTTTGAGGCAACTCATTTCAATGGTATAATGTCCAAAATGTGTTGCAAATATGATTGCTGCACATGTTCATGCGTAGAGTTTTCTGATTACATATGCAAACATTTGCTTAAGAAGTACTTCAGTCAATAAGGAAGAGAGTGAAAATGATTCCAAACATTTTTAAATGGCACATTTATTTCCTGAGAACTACAGTGAACTGTTTAAATACAAACATTGACAATTTTTTTCTATTAAAACGTTGATTTTAAATGAAAATATGTTTTAAAATAATGTTGATTTGCTTCAGTTTTGTTAGACTAAAGATGAACTAGTTTTTCTTCATGATCTCAAAAGCTACTAAAGCTTCCTTTTCACAAATAGAAATTTTAAGTTTTTGTCATGCTGCCGTTACTGGTGCTTGTGTCCACATCCTCTTTGGATCAAATGGAAACTGCCCTCTTTCTCCAGGTTGGGGTCTGCAGGACTGCTGCTCACTACAACCTCTGTACCACCTGTAGAACTCGGGATTATATCGGGGTGGTTGGTTTCTCTGAAGAGGCCATCATCATGATGAAAGAAGACAACCACAATCCTCACCTAACCTGCAATTTCCCTCCCCTCTTTCTCCAGTGTGGAAAGAGGTTCTATACCTGCAAAACTAGTTCCCCCAGTGGTAGGAACAGTGTAGTGTTATGTCTGTGGGATGACTAAAAGTGGATTCAGGCATCTACACATGGAGAGCCGTTCTCAAGGCCCTGTTCAAAAACATGACACTGTTCATCAAGTGTCAGAGCATCACCTTCAGGAAGTACACCACAAAGAGAGATCCTGTTATTCTGAATTGTAATTTCCTAATATAACCCAATAATTAATTGAAGTGAACACATCCAGCCAACTGCCCAGTGGATATTGGCACAACTTTCTCATTTGCTAGAATGAAAATCCCTACAAAGTCTTTTCAAGTGCAACTAAGCTGTAAGTGCAACCATGTGAATACTTAAAGGGTATGATCAAACTACTCTGTCAAGTTCCATGGTCATTTTAAAAACACTAAAGTTTTTTTGAGAGTCTATACATTTTTTTCAAGCTCAGGAATAATTATTTCAGGTGCTTTATTTTTGGTTTAAACTTCTCCAGTGTTTTAACGTTCTTCTCAAGATATGGATCTCTGTAACAGGCACCTCTTTACTCCTGCTTCATATTCTCACTAATTAGCTGTTGTATTTATGACACTAGAAACTACTGGAAATTCTTTAGCTGATTATCTGCTTAGTCTTTCGGAGTCTCTGTATCCTAATAATGTAAGCACAGCTGAAAATCTACATTCTGAAAAGAATATTTTTTATGTCGTAGCTTACCAAGTAATCCATATCTTCTCATGAAAATGATCTGTACTCTTCATTACTTAACTAGCTGCACAATCTTTGTAATCTTTAAAATATCAACCATAATATTGTTTATTCTGAGTCATTGTTAAAACTCAAAATAGTGTGGGATCAGGAAATCTATTCCTGCTCAACTTTCCTTATAGTGTAGTCATGTTACTTTCAGGATTTAATCACATTTATTCAACAGTTATTTGTGATAATATTCTGCGTTACATTTAAAATTATATAAATATAACTTTTTACATAACATTAATTTCCATGTATTTAAGGTATGACTGTAAGACTAGAAGTACATATATGAAGTTCTGGAAGGCATTTTGCTTAAATGTGTACCTGGATATGGCCATATTTTAGTTTTTCCCAGGGAAAATGGTAGGGTGTATTTATACAAGACAGAACATACTAGACAGATAGGCTTTCATCCTTCCTACTCATGACTGAAATGAATTTGTAAGGAAACTATTCTCAACCTGTCAAAAGTGTCCCTCAGCAATATCACTAAGCACCTAAAAAATGTATTATAAATTGTATTTGGCTATTAGTGTGTGGGTGGTAGAGTTTGGGACTTGGAGACTGAGGTCCTTGTGTATTGATTACTCCAGTTTCTTACTGTAAGGAGAGGCATATTATCACAGGAGAAGGTGCTGCACGCTGTTGTTCTTCAGGCTTTTTGATAGGACAATGAAAAGTTTGAGAAATATTTGACTCCAACTCACATTAACATACTCCTGTCATGAACTTAGCCTTATTTTTCTTACTAGTTCCAGGTAGGAAAACTTCACAGGAAGTGTGAGATTTATGATTAAATATGTGTTGATATTTAGTCTGCCTGCATTTCCTGAACTAAGTAGTGTAGTTCATAAGATGCTTCTTCTCACGTGTTGAATGACTTACCTACTCCTATATTCACTGGAGGTTCTGTAGATATACATCTTTGTGAAAATAACATTTCAAATCAATGATGTTTTCAACCAGGTGAAGTCACAAGTCACATTCAAAGAAAACTACACTTCCAACACCTTTCAGTGCACCCTCAAATTCCTCCTTATGTTATGTCTGTACTCCCCCTGTGATGTAAATCCTTCCTCTAACCTTGAAGACTCTGAAGGGAGAAATAACTTGCTTATATGAGGCACAGGTAAATGTCTTTCCATCTCATGGAAAAGCCTGTTAAGGCTGCCCTGCCTGCTGTGTTCAACAATAAAAGTCTCTGCTTCACCAAATTCGTGGGAGAAATAAAACAATATTGCACCAGTTCCTTAGCACTGGACTCCAAGGCCCCAGAAATATGTGGTACATGATGAGCCATGTAGTCCTTCTGACCCTGAACCAAGTAATATGTGAGTCTGGAGGAATGGCTTTCTACATCTGCTTTCTGCACTCTAGAAGGGATCAGAACAGGAAGAAGTTAAAACTGATTCACCTCAAATTAAGATCAACAGTATTAAGGCTTTTACAAGGACACATCACTGCCCACTGCCTCTGTCACAGCTTGTGGCATTTATTAAAACAGCACTAAGCATACACTTCAGCAGATCAGCTCTAACTTCTTAAATAGAGACATGGCAGCAGCATACCTGATTTACAGCATCAAAGTAAAGAGAGGGGATGTATGCCTGGCGCAAGAGCATATATAGTGATAATGCAAGAAGCAGAGGGGTACATCTCTGGGCTCTGCTCCCAGACCTATACATGATGATATTCTGTGTAGAAATACTTGGTGTGGGTCCACAAGACATTGATCGTAAGCTGTGTGTGGAGTTGAAAAGATTAGGCCAGCTTGCTAAACAGATGAGATTCTGCTAGCCTGCAGGGCTAAGAACATATTAGAATAGCCGCCTCTTGTGTACCTTAATACTTTTAAGATTATAGTTTAGTTCCATCTCACTACATCCTTCTGATATAATCAGGTATGTCCCCCGGAATGAGCAGTTGTCAGATGATCTCTGTACTCTTTTCACATTTCAAAGAACTTTTGAGAGGAAATCCTCTCTAGTTTTTTTCAGGTGAGTATATCTGTCGGAGATACCTTTAAGCAGTGCTCTTGACAGGGGAGCAATGAGGGCTAGCCACTTATTTCAGTATCTTGGACAGTTTGTGTTCTGTTTAAAATATTTTTAAAAATATTAGCTTATGAAGAGAATAGAAAGTAGTCTTAGAAGCTCTGGCTGAGGGCATAGCTATATGGATGGAAGTGGGTGTCAGAGGTTTCACAAATGACAGATTGACCTCATGCACTACACATATTAAACTGCACTAGATCCCCAACAATCTCTTGAGTATCTTCTTTTAGCCAAGTGAGCTTCATTCCTGGAAAGGGATTCACTTGCTTACACTGGTGTCTAGTACTGTGTGTTTCATGCTAAACTGCTAAACATGATAAACTGTTAGCCCTGGGCCTTTTAAGGCATAGAAGTTGTACAGGTATGCCCTGGTGTTGTCATCCATCATTGTCCTTTTCTCCCAAAGTAATCCCTAGAGATGTAGACTCAAAGTTGAACTTAAGCCCTAATGTTTTTCCTTCATTCCTCTGCCAGCCAACCCAAATCCTCATGGCCCCTTTTTACAGGTTCTGAAACCTTCACATTCTTAAGTCTGGCTTCAGTGGCCAGGGCACGTAAACCTCAGCAAGGTCACTTTCCCCATGAAAAACACTGTGGAGCACACTGAGCATCCATAGTGATGGGGAAAAAAAAGAGCTGAACATGCTCAGATAATGTTTATCAGGGGGCATGCTAAAAACACATAAAAATTGTAATGTTAAATTTTATTACATATTAACAGCACCCATCTACACATGTCCTGGGTAGGCTGGATCTCCTCTACTCCTACTCCGCAGCCCAAGGTCTCCACACATGTGACATGGCCATGCCTAGAGAGAAGGCAAGCCAGCACATGGGGTTCAGCTGGCACTGCTTGCAATGCTGTCAGCTGGAATCGGCACCACTTTCTGGATCCTGACGTATTGCAGTAGCTTGGTCTCATAATTCATCACACTTCTCAATTAACTCCTTATTTTACCACACTCTGTCAGTTCTCCATGGAGGCCAGCAGCTCCCAGGGGTGGCAGATGGTGGGGACCGGGCCTGCCATCCAGAGCCCATGCCACTGCCCCAGCCAGGATCAGGGCAGCTGAGGGGGCACCAGGGCTTGGAAACAAGCACCTCCCTGAGGACAGGAACAAGCTGAGGCCAGGCTGGGACAGAGAGGGCTGGCAGAGCCATGGTACACTCTGCTGTTGCTTCAGAGAGGCAGATGCAGCTGTCTCATGTTGCCCTTTGGCACTTGTAAATTACATCTGGAGGACACTATGTATGCCTTAAAGATATTATTTGCCCTTAACAAGCGATCAAGACTCACCAGCATATCTTCCCTCCACCCTTCAAGAGGACCGGCAGTATCACACATCATGGGCAACATAAGGCCCTGCTTGGTAGGGCCTGGGCCTGTCTGTATCCCTTCTACCTCTGTCTCACCAAATCCACTTGCCTTCCCTGGCTTCTTCACTGTTCTTTGTAGAGAACACATTTCATAGGCTCCTGTTGCTGTAACAAGAGCACCAACATTTGGACTTATAGGCATTATCTCTCTGTGATGCAGGGGTGTGGGGTTACCCCCTAAAAAGACTTTTCCTATCTTCAGAAGCAGATTATTTCATACCACAACTGTAGGAAAGCTGCCTGGTGGAAAAGGACCTGGGGGTGTTGGTGGACAGCTGTCTGAACACGAGCCAGCAGGGTGCCCAGGTGGCCAAGAAGGCCAACAGCATCCTGGCCTGTGTCAGAAATGTTGTGACCAGCAGGAGTAGTGAGGTGATTGTGCCCCTGTACTTGGCACTCATGAGACCGCACCTTGAGTACTGTGTCCAGTTTTGGGCACCACAGAACAAGAAGGACATTGAGGTGCTGGAACGGGTCCAGAGAAGGGCAATAAAGCTGGTGAGGGGTCTGGAGAATATGTCGTATGAGGAGCACCTAAGGGAACTGGGATTGTTTAGTCTGGAGAAGAGGAGGCTGAGGGGAGACCTCATTACTCTCTACAACTATCTGAAAGGAGATTGCGGTAAGGCTGGTGCTGGTCTCTTCTCCCAGGTAACTTACAATAGGACGAGAGGTAATGGCCTCAAGTCGTGCCAGGTAATGGCCTCCCCCTCCAGGGGAGGTTTAGATTGGATATCAAGATGTTCTTTACTGAAAGAGTGGTTAGGCATTGGAACAGGCTGCCCAGGGAAGTGGTGGAGTCACCATCCCTGCAGGTGTTCAAAAAACAGGTAGATGTTGTGCTTCAAGACATGGTCTAGAGGTTAGGGAGACATTCAACAAAGGTTGGACTGGATGATCCTAGACGTCTTTTCCAACCTAAATGATTCTACAATTCTATGATTTAAGTTTTACAGCTGACAGCAGTGTCGGCAATGTGCATCTGTGCCTCCTGGTATTTCATGACCACCATCACAACCAAGAGTGCATACATCCCACTACCTCTTTGCCTGATTTCTGTCTCGACCTAGCTTTATGGAGGTGTTTTGAACTGCCTTGTCACTTAAAGGAACTGGCTGATGACAAGGCATGTGACTCTTGCCTATAGTGTAAATGCAAAGTTCTAAGTTAGTTGAATGGATGCTGGCTGAAGTGTCCAGGTTTTTTTTTTTAGTTTGGTTTTCTTTTGTCTTTTTTTTTCTAGGTGTGACAGCCCAGCCCTCTGGAATTTGCCATATGTTAGGTTACCCGGTTAAAGGGTAAGCACTGTGAACACAAGGGGAGATGGGAGCTGGGGAAGGATCATAGAAGTAATTATAGGTCTATGAACCTAGTAACTTTATCAGTGAGAACAGACCGGGAAGACCATACAGGGAGTCTAATCAACCCACAAGGATTCACCTTTTGATGACCTTAGAGAAACCCTTCCAGCAGTATGCACTGCAGACTGTAGGGAGTAAAAGTTTAAATGGGTCTATGGCTTATTATGGCATGTGGAGAGAAGAGCATTTGGGACTGTATAAAACTGATGGAGTTCTTTAAGGTGATTGTGGGAGTGTGAGAACATTATTGCAAGATATCTAAGAGAAAGACCAGTGGCAAGGAAAAAGAAGAGTAGGGGAGAAACAAGCATGGGAAAACAGATGAAGAAAGTGATAAAAGGATCTGGTCGCATCATAAACAAGGGGCTTGTGTCACAGAGCTGTCCCCTTATCATGGCAGTCTATCCAATATTCTTGTTAAATTATATTTCTAGATATTTTCTGTGTGGGTGTGCACTCTCAATGCTGCATGAATTCTGTTGATCCTGTGTGAACGCCAGTGACTTTCAAAGTAGACTAGCACACAAATAACGGTAAGACGTATGATTTCCAGCAACCTCAGTGATACCACAAACCCCAGAGACTTGTAGGTTCAAGGACCAGTAACTAGGGAAAATCAGGGCTTTAGTGGTCAGGTGTTGGATAGGCTGAGTGTCTAAGACCATAGAATGACAGGATTGTTTAGGTTGGAAAAGACCTTTAAAATCATAGAGTCCAACTGTTAACTCAGCAGTGCCAAGTCCACCAGTAAATTATGTCCCTCAGCACCATGTCTACATGTCTTTTAATACCTCCAGGGGTGGTGACTCAACCACTTCCTTGAGCAGCTTGTTCCAATGCTTAACAACCTTTTTGGTAAAGAAATTTTTCCTATGCCCAATCTAAACCTCCTCTGATGCCTGTGCCTTCGTGATTCTAAGCTCACAGGCTCTGCTTTCTGGGTGCATGGAGAGCAGAGCTGAGACGAGATATGAGAGATTGTGTCATCTAATGCCCTGGAACAGACAGCATATTTGCTGTTTCCCTCCCTCCCTTCTCACTTGCCACCTCCTTCCTCTCTGTCTTTCAAGGTCTAGGTTACACCGCAAATTACCTTCCTCTGTGCTGTGAAAGGTCAGTGTAGGAATCACCATGTGGGATGTAGATGTGTGCCTAGCTCCAGGAAATGTGCTTGACATTATCTGTCTTGCCTGACCCAGCGCCTGCTGTACAGTTGGCCTGCTAGTCAGGGAAGGGATGCTGTATAAGGCACAGTTCTCTTAATGACACTTTGCTGGAGATGTTGAGGGGCATTTTCCCATAGATACCATTGCGTGGAAAACAGAATTTACATTTTGGGCTCTATACGTGGAGCTGGCTGATGCAAATTACAGAGGTGACAGGGCATGCTTCAACTCGAGCCCCTGCAGGTTTGACATTTGCTTATGTGGCTAGAAGACAAGTTCAGAAAGAATTTCTGCTGTGGTGTGAGCTGCTTAGGCCAGGTCAGACCTCCAACTGTTGGTTCATTTTCCTGGAATGGTAAGTCTGCTTTAAGAGGTTTATTTTTCTTATTATTACTTTATTTTCCACATTTTCTTGTCAATGATGCAGTTTACCATGTAACCTTATAAAAAGTTATTTTAATGCCACAGAGAGTACTATAAATTGTAGATAGGAAATAGCTATATGGAAAGAGAGGAGGGTAGTAAACTCTTGAAATTAGAGGAAACGGATATGGAATCAGTCTGAAAATGAAAATATCATGACAAATTCTGAACCTGTTCACATCAAGATAATATCAAACATGATCTGTCTATACTATTCCCACTACAGAATAAGCTAACCTCAGATAGTCATGTGAGGTTAGAGTAATTAAATCCTTTCATAAATGTGAAAATTAAAATTCAGACAAGCAGTTGTGGTGGGTTGACCTTCGCTGACTGTGAGATGTCCACCCAGCTGTTCTCTCCCTTTCCCTCAATGGGACAGGGAAAACAACTGGATGGAAAATCTTATAAATCAAGATAAGGGCAGGAATATCACTCAGTTACCAATTACCATCAAAGGCAAAACAGACTCAACTTGGGGAGGATTCGTTTAACTTAATTCCAATGAAAAATTGAGTAGCATGCTCTACAAAAGCCGAAACTAAAGCTGCCTCCCTCCCACCCTCCTTTCCAGGCTCAACTTCGCTCCTCCATTCTCAACTTCATTCTCTACTTCCTGCACTCCCCAAGCAGCACAGAGGGATGGGGAATGGGGGTTCTGATCTGTCCATAGCAGCTCGTCTCTGCCACTTCTTCCACCTGGTGCTGTTCTTCCGCTCCAGTGTGGGGTCTCACCAATGGTATACAGTCCTTCACAAACTGTCCCAGCATGGGTACTCTCCACAGGGTACGATCTTTCAGGAATGGACTGCTTTAGTGTGTGTCTCCTACAGACTCTGGCAGAAAAATCTGCCTCTGCATGGACTCATTCCAGGAGTCTGTTTCTGTGTGGACTCTCCATGTGCTGCAGGTTTCTTCACTGCATACCCATCTGCTATAGCATGGGGTCCTCCATGGGCTGCAGTTGGTTTTCAACTCTGGTGTGGTCCTCAAGGGGTTGCAGAGGGAGAGCCCACATGACTATGGTCCTCTCCAGGGCCTGCAAGGGAATCTTTCCTCAGGGGCCTAGACTACCTTCCCCTCACTTTTCTTCTCTGGGTTTCATGTCTATCACAAAGACCATCCTTGCAGCCCCTGGCTACCACCAACTTGACATATAAATCCAACAGAGCAATGAGCTGACTATCATTTCCAAAGACAGGATGTGAAAAAGAAAACAACCAACTAAAAAAAAAATAAGAAAGAATAACCTACATTGTTAGTCTTTTATTAAAAATCAAGAACTTTATATGTAAAGGTAAAATGAAGTTAGTTACTGAAATTATTCCAAACGTAATGTTTCCTACTGTCAGTACTTGTGCAGAAGCAAATGGTCCTTCACTAATTAACCAAAATGATGTGATGACAATATGAATCAGTAGAGTACTGTGTGTCATATTGCTGATCTAGTGATAAGCCTAAAAGGAGGATCTGAGTTTATGATTATCAAAGGCTCCCCTTAATCCTGTGTTTAAAAGTAAAATTTTGGTTGTATGTCTTTCTTAATAATTCATCTAGTTTTTAATGACTTGTGAAAATGTTAATTAGAATAATTACAAAAGTGGAAAATCGTACTAGCTGAAAGATAAAATGCTGAATTTGTGTTTTCAGTATTTAGATACATTAAAATTTCTGTGTATAGTTAATATATCTGTGCTTTGCAGGTTAGTGAAGGTCTGTTTACCAAGCCACAAAACATAATTTTTGTTCCAACATCCTGCAGTGAACACATAATAAAATAAAGAAACAAATAAAAAGCAGAGAAGTTATCCTTGATGGTAAGAGCCTTTGGACTAGAATTGAAAGAGGAAATCAATATGAACACTGTCACTCAAACTGCTCTATTCTTTTGATGAAAATAACAGTAAGCCTTGGTAAAATCACACTTCTTGAATTAGCAGAGAAAAATAAATAGATGTACTTAATTATAGATTGTGTTTATTACAGGAGGCCAGAAGTGTCACATATGATAATCACTTCTGTTAAAACCACTGAGGCATATTGTGATTTTGCTTTTTCCCATATGGCTTGCCTGGAGAGATTGTTTTAGATAAAGGGTTTTCATATTTTCCTGCAGAATTTCCAATTTTTCTGAAGAAAAAAGTGAGAAAATGCACTAGATCAGATAGTTATTACCCAATTTGAAATGGATTAGCAGAACGCTTTGCACAAACATTAAAAAAGGCATTAGACAAAAATGAGGGTAGATTCTTGCAACAACATATTGCAAACTTCATTTTATTGTGAAGCTCAGCATCAAGAAGTCTCATGAACTCCAAAAGAGATATTTCTTATAATGCAATAAAATGAACTTTACTTTCCTAGGCAAGATATAACCAATAAAAAATCAGCCATCCTCACGCCCATTTATAAAAGATACTTCAAAAAATAATGTCTAAAAATTGCATAATAGATCGTCTTGCCTATTTGTATACAAAATGAAATCTCTTGGGTGAAACTCAGCCAAGGAATAAAGAGTTCTTGGCCTGTAGCTTCATCCACATCCTTGCTGGACTTTTGCAAAATTGAATCATCTGGCAAATTAAATTTGTTCCATTTAGTGGGTGCAGTTATCTTCTGGGTTAGTAAAACCCTGTGAAAGTCTGGTGGAGGGAAAAGGAAAAGAAAGTAAAAGGAACACAGGACAAAAACGGGATTAAAAATACTACAAAATTGTTGTTGAGTGGATTGCCAGATGTCAGGCCTGCTGCAGTGATAGATAAGGAGATACAAATTCTAGTGTTCTTGCTGTGCTGACTGTTTAGAAAGCATCTAAAATGGCATGTGTCACTTTTGGGGCTGGCTGCTCCTCGTTTTTAGTGCTAGCCATGAGAATGTTGTCTGCCTGACAGTTCTGTATACCATTTCAGATGTCTCTTTTTTTTAACTTCACTTTTTCATTGGTCCAAGGCTTTACAGCAATTGGTATAGCTCTTTTTGGACCCTTGAATGCTTGCTTCCATCACAAGGCTGTACTTGTCCAGAAGGTATTGTGTTCTGATTTTGGTACTCTAACAATCCCACATAGATTCATATGTACCTGTTCAGCAGGTGCTAGAATACATGAAAACTAGATGAGAGGGTTCCATTTCAGAAGGGGGAAAAATGTTAAAGGAGATCTCTGTTGGTTTCATCCTGAATCTGCTGTATCAGCAGACATGCGTGTGTCTACTCTTCTTTATGAGAAGCTTTGTAGACAGCCTTGGTCTTGGAAATAAAGGAATATGAAAGTTGCAGAAATCCTGTTCAGTGGAATAGGCTGGATTGCCTAGCAGTGTGGTCCATGTAGTGACAGGCAGCACAACTGAGAGGACTCCTGCCCGACCTCTTGCCTTAACAGAAGCATAAATTACTTTAGTTGCAAACTGGGATTAGGGAAGCAAAATGACCCAACATTAACCCTACCTGTGGAAGTGGAAGAGGGGAGAAGGCATTTGAGATTTTCTGTGAGCCTTTCAAGGTGAAAGGAAATTGATTATATGGGCTGAGGATATGGACAGTACATTCATGCAGAGTGAGAACTATGTTAGGATTACAAAGCTTTCTGATGCTGCATGGGTGCTACTAGCTTCTGGAGGACTTGTAGTGATGCAACCATAAATACGGATTCTGCTTACATGCTCCTAGTGTTGGAGCATGCTGTTTGGGGCTTGTGGTTTGGTTTTCTCCTGGAAAGTAAGTCGACTTAAGGTAACTAACTCAGGATGGTTTGGGGTCACTCATTCTTTCTTTAGGAGGAACAGTTCAAGATGCTCATAATTCAACATCTATTGAAACTAGAGCAAAAATGTTATTTTTTTCAGTGCTATGCCAATACAGTATTCTGACCTTTTCGCTTTGTATCTCTGTGAGTCGAAAAAAAAAATAAAGTAGAATTTGAGCAGCTGAACAACAATATAGATGTAGCTCCTAGTTTTATGCTAATGTTGAAAACTCTAAAAGGAGCCAGGTGTATGTACATCTGTTCTTTTTCTTCTTGTTTTTGTTTTTCTGAAATATTTTCAAAAGAAATTTACTTTTGGATGCATCAAACTACACAAAGAACTCTTAAAAGTTTTGAAATAAGGATCAAAACCAGAAGTGTTATCTGAACTGCATAACTATGCATATGACACAAGTTCTCTGCCAAATATTAGTAAATACAGATGTTTGCTTTTTGTTCAAAATTTCTGAATTTTTCCAGGACATATAGGCTGGGGTATATCTGCTTCAAAATAATTTTCAAGGTTTTGAGTTTTAACTGTCTCTATTGGACTAATTTCCATTTCCACTTGCCTCCTACAAGCCCATCAAGACCTCATCTACATAAGCAAGTTATGTATACCTGGAAATGTACCGGGAAATCAGCCAGATCATCTTTCTCTGTGTCTCTCATTCAATATACTACTTCTGGGATGCAGTCACTATTTGACTTATTCCAGAAATCAGAGAACAGTGATCTGTTAGGTCTTATTCTGGCAGACAACATGCTTGAAGTGGGCCTAGTCCTTGATTTGCTGGATCTCTGGGCTACAAGTTTTTCAGGTACATGCTGAAGAAACTTCCTTCCTTTTCTAGACTACTAACTGCTGTTTTCTCACATGGACAGAGTCCTTCCTCAAATCAACCCCTATGTGGGCTCTCCTTCCCTTGTTTTTTTGGTTGTTTGTTTATTTATTTATTTATTGGTGAAGAAATCTTATCAGACTTCCTAACTTCAGTTCCTATCAGTATTTGGAGACACAAAATGTAATATATATTTATCCTTTATCCTACCAACTTCGCCAAAATACTGTGTTGCAACGGTACTTACCAGAGGATGGTGGGGTTGGTGGTGGTAATAAGACTCCATGGTGAGTCTCCAGATGAACTCTATATATGGTAAGACTCCATGCCTTTGCAGACAATATCTAAAGAGTATTCCTCTGAAAGGAGTTATGCACAAGATGGCTTTCCAAATTCTGCTTAGACTATGAACTTGGGGGACTTTGAGAAGGTGTACATGCTTGCAAGCTGCTAGCTGCATTGGTTGATGAAGGCAGCTGAGGAACAGGTACAAGAAAGTGGAAGTATGTGAAGAAGGGCTAGGCTGTATTTACTGTGAGGGGTTAGTGATTTCATTAGATTTCATCTTTGTGTGTTTCAGGTCTGACCTGTATGGGGAGCAATAATATAAAGCTGTTTTGATAACTAAACTGTGGTATTTCTGTAACTGATTATGAGAGAACTTTATGGGAGAACTTTGTAGAGTAGGGTTGATGGTTGGACTCGATGATCCCAAGGGTCTTTTCCAACCTGAATGATTCTATGATTCTATGATAATGAAAAGTTAATAAAACAATATATCTATGTAATATGAATCTATATCTATCTTCTAACTAACCTGTCGGGGTTTTTTTTGTAAACTGACCTCTTCAATGACTCTACTACAAGGGTATAGGCATGAGGAAGTTTGCTAATAAAGCCCAAGTTATCAGTAACCCACATCTTGAGGGCTGTTGAAAAGAAAAAAAAGACTGTTGCAGGGAACCTCTGAAGTACATATGCAAGATGATACAAGTATCCTAGGGGAACAAGAGTAAATCACGAATGATTAACTATGTGTCACTAAAAATGCAACCTTAATAGCCAGATTGGAGTGGTAGTAGAGTGTATGTAATCATGCTGCCAATTGCAGCTTGCTATGATTGCCATCACTAAAGCTTTCCTTGGCACAGTTGCTTCGACTGGGCTGAAAGCACATACAAAAATATTGTGAGAAAATATATTTCTGAGGTAGTCCTACCCTGAATATTTCATCATACATCTTTAATATGTTGAGTCTGATGTATCAGATCGTATGTTCTGATATAATATCTGATGATAAGTTCTAATGTGTTAGAAGAGCCAGAAGAGCCAGAAATTGAGAGAATTTAGACAAAAAAAAAAAAAAAAGTTGGAGAGGATGTATCTGGAGACTTAGAACCTCAAATCCAGGCTATGAAACTGAATAGGATCAATGGACATCCTCCATCGAAATATTTCATACTACTTAGTATAAAAAGAGAAACAAGCAGCTGAGACATCTCGTGTCATTCTCTTTTGCAGACAAGTAGTTTCTGCGAGACTGTGATTCACCTACCTGGAAATGATTTGTCTGGCTCAAACTAGATGATGAGTCAGGCCTGGCAATAGTCCTAGATCATGTTAATGTCTTTTAAGTGGGACCAGTATTTAAAGCAGAAGCAGTTCCAGTTTTAGGTTTGGATTGCTTTTGGAACTACTGGTGTCATCATGTGGTATGTATATAACAGTTCAATGTTAGACATTAGGTGCTGGACAGTCACATGGCAGAGCAGGAAAGATTCAAAATGCTATGTAGTGTAATACAATGCAGTTCTGTGGGACTCTTATTTATTAATAAGCCCCCTGTCTTAAAGGACTTGAATGACTCTTCAGAACAAATATCAAGACATTGCAAAAGTAGACACTATGATTAACAGGCTTGTGCTGCAAATTTTGTAAAAATGTTTTTCATATTCATGCAAGCCTGTGTAAGCATTGCAATACAATCACAGTCCCAGAGGCTGCAGAGAAATCTGAGGTAGAGCATGACAATTATTCATCTTAATCTATCAATGATTGAGGACATTTATTAATAATAGACCATTAGTGATGACAGAGATATGACTTGTTCATGCTGAAGCAGCACATGATGAGAACAATAACCATAATGGCAAAAAGCTTTTACACTCAGGCGTCAAATGACTAAGGAACATTTCACTTGCTACCAGTATTAATAATGTCAATAACAATACTCTTAGACATCAGACACTTCAGAAGATTTTGAAGGATTGCCTCCTAGGGCTATTACTAGTCGCTAACAGTATGGAATTAAAATAGTTTCTCTCTTCTCTTCTCTTC
>VZZY01007720.1:70293-89577 GCA_013400335.1 Eurystomus gularis | reverse complement strand
CCCCCACCTTGCTACAACCTCCTTTCAGGTAGCGGTAGAGAGTGATAAGGTCTCCTGAGTCTCCTTTTCTCTGGGCTAAACAACTCCAGTTCGTGCAGCTGCTCCTCATAAGACTTGTGCTCTAGACCCTTCACCAGCTTTGTTGCCCTTCTTTGGAAATGCTCTCGCACCTCAATGTCTTTCTTGTAGTGAGAGTCCTAAAACTCAACACAGTATTCCAGATGCCGCCTCACCAGTGCCAGGTACAGGGGAAAATCATTTCCCTGCTTCTGCTGGTCACATTATTTCTGATACCAGCCAGGATGCTGTTGGCCTTCCTGGCCACCTGGGCACACTGCTGGCTCACATTTAGCTGGCTGTCAGTGAGAACCCCCAGGTCTTTTTCTGCCAGACAGCTTTCCAGGCACAATTTTACAATCCTGTAGAGTTGTGTGGGGTTGTTGTGACCCAAGTGCAGGATGCAGCACCTGACCTTGTTGAACCTCATCCCACTGGCCTTTGCTGATCAACCCACTCTGTAGATCCATCCTGCCTTCAGGTGGATCAACACACCCACTTAACTTGGTGTTGTCTGCAAACTTACTGAGGGTGCCTTCAACCCCCTCATCCAGATCACTGCTAAAGGTATTAAACAGAACTGGCCCCAAAACTGATCCCTGGGGAGCACCACTTGTGACTGCCTGCCAACTGGATGTAACTCCTTTCACCACAACCCTTTGGGCCTGGCCATCCAGCCACTTTTTAATCCAGCGAAGCATATGCCTATCCAAGCCATGAGCAGGCAGTTTCTCTAGGAGAATTCTGTAGGAAACAGTGTCAAATGCTGTGCTTTCATCGGAAGTTTTTCTCTTGAATTACAGGCTGCTTTGGTAATTTGGTAACATATGGTAAGCTGAGTTTATGGAGTGATGTGCAGATGTTTCAGCCCAAGCCTCTGCAGATGCTCTTCTTGTCTGGACTACTGGGGATAGGCAGGTGGTGTTAAACCACATGGGCAGAGGTGCTGGTTTCAGGCCATTCCTTATGCTTTATGGTTGCTGCTAGGAGAAAAACCACAGCTTGTCTTCTTAGTACTCCCCGTGCAACTCTTCCAAAATCACACTGTTGCTGCTTAGATTTAACCCATACCTATGATCTGTGCCAGATTTTACCAGTTTTACAACTCGTGTACTTCATCTAATTTGAGGACAAAGAAACAAGACATTTCCTAAACTGTTAGACCAGCAGATGACATGTGAATGTGGCCTGTCCATATGCTAGGCTCAGCTAGAGGATAACAAAGGGATAAAAGTGCTGCCTTTACGAGCTGTTGTCCTGGGTCTTCTTCCTCCAGGTTCTCATGCATAGGGAGTCAGCCAGTGCAACCCCCAGTGCTGTGGAGGGAGATTCCTACATACTGGGAGGTTGCTGCTTCTTCTTAAACTCCCTAGACCCTTCATAAGCTGAAAACCCTTGGCTCGGAGGCCACTGCTTGCTATAGACTATTCAGTGGTGGGGTTTTTTGTGTGGTTTAAACGTTGACCTGCTTGTTTCGCCACATACACCCTGTAACCTGCATGAGACACGGCAGAGTTTGTATGGGTGCACTGTGTAGGGAACTTCATAAGGAAGGGCTTTAGACTGAGTTTGCCTCTGAAGTGTGGAAATAGGGCAATGTAATCCTTTGAAACACATTGCTTGAGTAATTAGAGAGGGTGTATGCATTAAAATATAGTTTGCACTAAACCTTAAAGCTTTTCAAAGCATTTATAGTTTACATAGCTATATGTTAATCCACAGGCAATCTATAGTTCTGAATATTCTAATAAAAACCGCAGATGAACAAATGATTTCCCTGGGCTATTTAGGCATACCACTGCTATTAGGTCCTCTGATTTTTAATTAAAAGGAAATAGCTCTAAACATCTTGAGGTAATTAAAACGATAATATCTTCTGTAGGATGCATTTGTTAAAGTAACAGTAATTCCCCTATGTGACTTTATTATTCAAAAATATAATTGCAACTTCATTAGATAAATGAGATTATCCATTCTTTCTTTTTCATGAACTTAAAATGTAAAATATGCTCACACTTCTGCTGCAATTCTTGAATGTAATAAGAGAATTCCCTCTCCTGCATTTTACAGTGTAACTCTTGAGATAATGATCTTATTAACCTTCACTCTATTTCTAATTAATACACCATATCACAAATAGTTCCTTATTATCTCTTCCCCATTCATGATGCTTTCATAAGGAGTTGATTACTGTGGTAATGTTATGGCTCCGTGTTAAAAAAATATACAAACACACTTAGTTCTAAACATTCATTTCTGGCTGAATTCTGACAAAAAGAAGTAACAACAGAGGGAAAACAAATTGGCTAAGCCTGCTTAAAAAAAAAATATTTTGGCATCTGGACACATATGCATGGACTGGGTTTTGTCAAAAAGTGTGTGTCTGTGAGGTGTGTATGAAATCTGTATCTTTGAAACGAAAAATGTTGCAACATGTAGCAATGAACCACTGGATTTTAGATGTTTTTAGGGAATAATATTATTCCAGGTGTTGCCTAGATACATATGGAAGCAAAAAATAACTGAACAAAAATTGCAACACATGTAATTACTTAAAGTAGCTGTTTAAGGAGAGACTTCCACTGTGGATGAAAGCTTACTGTCAGTCAATCTGGTCCTTATGTCCAAGCTATCTCTACATTTTAAAACTCCTCTGAGCTTTTTCTGCAAAAAAAGTATTGACTTCCCTCTTTCTCACACAGCTAAACTTGTATGTGCCCATTATTTCCTTTTTTCTGTCCTTGGCAAATGTACCTCTGTCCTTATCACTTCCATGCCAAATACAAGGGGTTATTTGCACTTTCTCTTAGCTGAAGACCTTGGCACTGTTGCTTGCTGTGTCTTTTGTCTTCTATATGAGATTAAGTGTATGTTCTTGGTCTAAATTCTTAAGACTCATCATAGTCTAATCCTAAATTTGAAATCTTTCATTCACTGATAGGTTATTTACTCCAGCCTCCATAAAGCCACCCTTAATGCCAAATGCTGGCTACCTATTTTCTCAGAAGCTTCCTTTCCAAATTAGGAAGCTCTCAGAAGATTTCCAGATAAACTTCCTACTAGCTTCTTTTACACCTCACCCTTAAACTCCTGTGACACAAGCTTATAAAAACTTTGGCTAGAAATGGCAACAGGAGCATTGAGATTCCTACACATGGTGCTACCCAGCACCAACATATTAATTTGTTCATAGTTCATTAGTTCTTCTATTAAATTGCAAGATTTTGGAGATATATTTGTGAGAGCTTTGTACAGCACTTAGGATGGTGGGACCCTGGTCTGTGATTTCATCTCATGCATTATAGGAAGCCCTCCTCCTCTGTCCACCAACAATCTACAAAAACATGCAATAAAAAAAAATACTAGATTTCTAGAATAACAGCCATGCCTGCCTGTTTCAGTATGTTAGTTACAATTTAATATTGAATCAGTATTCAAGAAAATGTCAGAGTTGAGGGCCAACACAGATATATAGTTAATCTTGTCTTGAAGAATAGCATTTGCCCTGATGACATCTTGAGTCACTTCAACTCTTATGATGCAGCGACACCTACAAATGAGTCTGTACGGGAACTTTTAATTGTTTTTCTTGAACTACTGTTACATCCCTGAATGGGAATTTGAATACATATGAGAGAATCATTCCGATAATGTAAAGATAACATGATGGTTCTGAGAAGTGGTAAGACACACCTCACTACTAATGATGATGCTACCATCTTCCTCCCAAATAAAACAAGACATAATCAATCATGTGGCAAATTGAATATCTAAGGAATTTACTTTTCTGCAGAAGCTTTTTGTCTCTAACCTCAGTTGAAGTAAAATACAGCATAACTTTCAAATCTGAGTTTTCTTAGGTCAAAATAAAGGATTTTTTTTTCTTTAAACATCTAAAATCCTGTCTCGTGAGATTAGCTGGTGAATCAAGTTTTGGATAATATTATTATGGGAGAAGCCAAGCAAACAGAAAGATGACTCAAACAGTTTAGTGCCAGGACTATTTCTTAACACAGAGGCAAATCATCTTCTGGTTGCATGTGGAATCCTCCCACAATGAATGGGGAGCCTGGCAACAGAAATAAAACTGCAAATGCTCCAACTGTGGAACTGGCCTCACAGCTGAAGTATAATGAGGAGACACCAGAAAAATGGACACTGAGGAGGAGAAACTGTAACATGGCTAAGTAATGCTCTACCCATTTCCTTGCTTGTCAAAACAGATAACCTGGTAGGTCGAAAAGTAAAATTTTCTTTACTTTTCCCTGCACATCAAAAAAACACAAATGAAACCCAAAACAAAAAGTGAGCCAAAAACTTAGAGGGAAATTCCCTGAACCTGTGCTCTCACCATAACCACAATGGACTATGCAGGCTAGGAGAGGATTTCTCCCGCTCAGGTAGAGTACAGCAGGACAGCACTGCACCACCTCCAAAGTGTCATCTGGTGACTGTTTGGGGCCACCCTGGAACAGTGCCCACCAGTGAGACCAAAGAGTGGCTCTGACTGGACCTGTGCCAATGGGCTGTGCCTTGGATGCACAACGCTGAGTGCAACTGCCTGCTGTGAAAATAAATGTGTGTTTCTCATCTGCCATAGAGTATAGCTCAACCATGTGAATATTTGTGTGTTGAGCCAAGGACTGGGCTGCCGCTTGCTCAGTGTCTTAGGCACTTCTGCATTTCTTCCTTTTTATGGTCTTTTCAAAGATCGGATGGCGGTACCCTTCCTCAGGTGAGAAAGGTAGTTTTTCTACAGAAATATTTGGTGAAAATTGTGCTCCCATTGCTTTGTGCTTCTGGCTGTGGGACTTATGCACAGCTTTAGGACTGGAACAGGATATGCAGTTTCTGTGGAGCTGGAAGACATTCTTTTAATAAGAAATTGTAAAGAGATCAAAACAAGCACAGAAACCCAATTCCACCCCATATGTGTCAAAAAAAAAATTACAACTGGGAATACTCCCCAGGAGATATGTTTTTCCTGGCTCCTCCATCACACTAGTGAAATACAGCCAGTGCTCAGTTCTGGACTTTGCAAACACTCATCATTGATAAACTAGATGGAAAAAGCCAAGTGTTTGTGTGGGCTTAAAGAAAATCATTATTTAATGACACTCAGAGAAGTACTTTTTTAGAGGGCAGTTCAAACAGCACCAGCTGTTCTGAAAAGGACATTTAAAGGATCTTGGTACAGCATAACAAAACCATAGACTGGTCTTTGGTCATCCCAAATAATGTGTGTGTATGCACACACTTTCCTTCAAAGTAACCCATTTCCTTAAATCTCTCCCTAGTGACTGGACACAAGTTAGATTTGTATTGACATTCAACATTTTCTTCCACTTTTGGACAAGCTGATAATCCTGTGATTGCATTGTATTTTAAGCTCCTCTTTGACCTGCTAAACAGTCAGTTCATCCAGTTTCCTGTTGTACCATGCTCTTCTCCAGCTTTGAAGTCAATACAGTGGCTCTTTTCTGCACCCTTCACTAGTTTATGCCATGAGGAAGCAGCAGTTTGGCACCTGGTTTCTGTGAACACTGAGACAGAATTACTTGTAGAATTTTTCACTTTCCACAACATAACTTCCAGTTTCCAAACAAGCTTGCATCTCTATGGGTCTAACTTTGGATGTGGTTTTTTAAAAACTAGGGCTGGACGAGGAACAATTTTCTGATCATGTTAAATTTGTAAGGATCACGTTTTCTTACTCCTCCTGTGACACTCCTGTAACTTTTCAAAAAATTGTAAACCACATCATTCTCTCCCAAATACATCAGTGCAGGTCAGTTGTTGATAAGAGCGATCAACCAGTGCAGAGGGAAACATTCACCTTGTCTTAGCTCTGTGTGACCTAGAATGACAGTATCTTTCTTTCTCTCTATATTTGTGAAGGTGCTGTTGCACACTTGGGTGAGCAAAACCAGGATAGTTGAAACTTACTAAGCATTTCAGACTCTGCCCTTTTGTCCAGTCTGTTTTCACCTTTATTTACCAATCCACCAATTCTGCACATTTCAATAAAAGAGATTTTACAGTTCCTTCCAGCTTGCTGAGGAAAATAATAAGCAGCGGCAGGTCTAGGACTACCCTTAATAACATCCCTAAAGCACACATGATGATTTCTCCACCGACGACTTTCTGAGGTCTTGTCAATCAGGAAGTTCCTAATCCAATTAAAGTGAGTTTTACTGATATGTAGAATGTTTATTTTTTAATCACAGTGTCATGTAGCACTTACTATGGTGTCTCAGAGGTAAATGTGTACATTGCATGTTACATATATTCAAAAAACAGAGTTTGAGAATACCTTGGAACTCCGCCAAGAATGAAATCAGGTTTGTCTGACAAAGTCTATTTTCTATAACATTTCTGACTGATACTAATTGTATTACTATATGCTAATTACTTTAGTAGTTGAATGCTCCTTGAGACTTTCCATTATTTTGTTTGTGATAGAATCATGTTCACCATTCTCTGTCCTTTTAGAATTTTGTTACAGTATCCCTGGCTGTGGGACTTATGGAAATTTCTTTGATACTCTTAAATATAACAGAAATGAGTATGAGCAGGCCAGTTAAGTCTTCCGCATCAAGCCTTCACAATCTTTTTTTACCAGTTACATGGGTCTGCTGATTTTAAAGTGTTTACCATAGTAAGTGTTGCTTAACATCCTCCTGGGTTACTAAGGGACTGGAAAGTATTTCATCACATCCTG
Source organism: Eurystomus gularis (assembly GCA_013400335.1). Classification (NCBI taxonomy): domain Eukaryota; kingdom Metazoa; phylum Chordata; class Aves; order Coraciiformes; family Coraciidae; genus Eurystomus; species Eurystomus gularis. The sequence goes on along the minus strand of VZZY01007720.1, from coordinate 82,799 downwards.
GTGATAAAAGCACATAAATACAGTGCAGATCTACTTGTTGAGTACTTCTTTTTGCCTCATTATAAACCATTTTGTCACCACAGCTCATATTTTTGCTATAGGGAATGATATCTGTCTACAGATTCCTGATTGGATTCTTACATTTTACAAAAATAACATATGACACTGTTAAAAGAGGTTTCATTCTCAGGCAATGTTTTCCCATTGCTAATGTGCACACTGCCCCAGAAGACCTTGTGGAGGTGGTAGGGCCAGTGCGGTATATGCTGCATGGCATGCTGGCAGTAGAGTTGCCTTTCTCTGGATGCTTTAGCATGCATCCTGGTCTATGGATCACTTGTTGAAAGCATGAGGAGGCCACAGGTCTGACCAAACCTGAGGGTCCCTCCCATGTGCTGTTTTTCAGCCCCTGGTTATCTCTCCGTGGTACATATACTGCAAGCAATTGCCCTTCTAAAAAAGAATTGTCATTATGAATTGAAGGCATTTTCACTATCAAAGAACTTACAATTTTAAAATACTCTTTTCATAAAAGGAGGCATAACAATGCATGTTTTATGTTTTGGCAAAAATGAGTTTTTAGCAAAGCTATGAGTACAGAGAAGATGACAAGCAACTGAAATGAGTTGGGGAGGGCACTGGAAGAACGTGGCAAGTGAAGGTGGCTATTGCCCGCTGATGCTGGGTCTTTGGAGTCTTCTGCAAATCTCAGTAGCCCATGCTTCCCAAACAAAAATTATAAAAATGTGTAAATTTTCTTCAGGAAACTCACTGGAAATTATTCTAGCCACTTGCTGGTCTATTGTTTGACAAACACAGTGAAGAAAATCCTGAGGGAAACTGCATTTATTCAAGAGAGATTCATGCTGTGGGAATGCTGGACAAATGCAACCAGACCACAAAAAATTTGGGAAAGGCAAGGTAGTTAGCAGAATTGTTGCTCTCAGCAAAATTTGTATTTATCTCTCTGCCTCTGAAAGGAAATGGTATGAAATGCTCTGCTTGCATTTGATAAACCTGAGACTTGACTTGCTTGGAGAAGAGTTAAGCTTTATGCTTCTGCTCCCACTGACAGTGTCGTGGGCAGCCCGCTGAGATCGCAGTTGACCTTCCCTTGGCTGGATCTGTCTGTCTCAGATTATGCTATCACATGGGTGTCACGCAGCGAGCTCCCCCTTGCTTATGGTGCTCCTTAGGCCAGTGAACCGAGCTAAAATGAGCTGGAGCCTTACTCTGATCTCAGGCTAATGAGAATTGGGAATAACAAAACACTGCGAAGACCCGTGGAGGTACAGTGCTACGAGAGGAAACACAGGCCTCTGAGATGTCCGTATGGTTGCATCTGAGAGAGAGATCGGTCATGCTGATAGCATGTGCTGGTATTAAATCACCGCTCAGGTCTGAAAACACATTAAGTCAGTAAAGAAAATACACGAATAAAGGCAAACAGAATAGGAACTTGCTACCCTGCAGAACACACGATAGATCATCTGTTACAGTGGGAAAGAGGCTTTCAGGCAGAACTGGCAGCATATGAGTCTACTTATCTCTGCAGAAAACAAGCACCTCTGGGAAACTTCTATTCACGGAACTGCAGCTGCATAGATGGTAGAGCTTCCATCTGGCTCCCTACACCTTTCTTCTGACACCATCACTCCTACAAAAGGTGACGTGAAATATTCATGTATTTATCTTGCCACATCAGCAAGGGAGGTGGCTGCATTCAGTGTCCTAATATACATGAACACCTTGTGGTTTTTTTCTGATAGAAAAGAGATTCTTTGCTTTAACTGAGTCCCACCGGCAGAGATACCACATCACAGAGGAAATTAGTTTGAAATACCCTTGGCAGGTAGATGGTTTGAAAAATTCTGAAAGACGAAAAATGCCACTATCCAGGAGACGAGCCACGACCAAGGGCACAGGGGAAGCGGCAGGTTGGGACTCTTTCAGGCATACTTGGAGTCAACTTTCTGGTGACAGATTTAGCTGCCTCGTCGCAGCTTGAAAGGACAGATTCTTGTGGCCAAATTATTTTGGACTAAAGCTGTTTGACAGCCTTTAACCCAGCTTCCCAACCAAGTTAAAATGACACATGCAACTTTATTTGGCATTTGAACTCTGAAGGAAATGACTTTTCTGTTCTGCCAAAGGCCTCTTTTATTTGTCCTGTAAAGAGGAACAAACTGCATATAATAATGACATATTGTGGCCGTTGTTGAATTATTGCCCTATGATTTAGTAGATAATTGGATGCCAAATTTAATGACATATTTATTGCTCCATGCTGCAGTTAATGCAAGTTTGCACTTAAAATTTGTGCTGCTCTGAGGAGCTGGATGTAGAAGACCTCTAGAATCTTTGGCTTATTGTTCACTTCAGAGGGAAAGGATATTTTGGTCACCTGATTACACAGGTCTGGCTTAACATACAGGTCAGAAAGTCATAGTCATGACTGATTAGAGAATGGTTATCCAGATATTCACACAGAAAATACTAGAGTTTTGCTAATAGAGTGCAGAGTGGCGCTGACCCATAGAATAAGCCTGCCTTTGCTGCGTCGTGGCTTTGTACTGGGTGTGAGAGTAAGAGGAGATAGCCTTTGTTGGCAGCACATAAAGCCCAACAGCTGCTGAACATCTGCACTGAGCTTGCAGACAGTCTTGGTGAGCAGCCACCATCGCCCCACAGTACAGAGATGTGTGGTGTTATCAAGAGTAAATCCGCAAGGCCTCATGATACCAACTGTGTGGGTATGCAAGGATCCCATGAAGCTCTCAGCTTACTGCAAGCTGTGTGACATGCTGGTGTCCATAATCGTGACATTTTACTAGGTATCCTATTTTGCCTGCCCATAATCATGTTCCTGCAGATGTACTCTCTGTCGTTCTTGCTCTAGCTAAAGTTAGAAGCTTTTCAGTGCAAACCACACACTTTCCTGCCACTTTGTACAGTCCTTATCAGCATGGAGGGACTCAGCTTTTATCAAGGAGTCTGGATGTTGACTAAATAGTCATAATAAGTAAGACTAACAAGAACAGCTTAGAGATATATTCCTACAGAGGTGTCTGTTTATCCTGACGTGTGTCTGGTGGGTATCTTTGGGGCTGTTCTGTTCAGTTCTGTTCTACTGTGACATATATCTGATTTCTTGAGGGTTTTTTTTGGACAAAGGTGGCTTAAGTTACATGCCAAACGCCTTTGTTTTTTATTCTGGGCTACAAAGGCCTCATAAATAGACTTATAGTTTATATGCAAGATTTATATACAGCTTTGTTTCCCAGCTGTGTGGAAGGAGGCAGGAAAAGACTGTATCACTCATGAGCAGCTCAGAGGCGATGGTGAAATTGCACACATGTAAGGCAGTGAAAGAATGCTGCTGATCAATGGATAATACAGGACGTGGAGTGACTGATCAATGCCAGCCATCTCTGCATCTCCACGTGCTCCTTGCATTGCCAGAGATCCTGGTGTTCACACTGGGTCTGGGCATAATGTGCTCTGCTTACTTCCTTCAGGTCTGCACAAATGCAAGCAGGAGACACTTGCTGGGTTCCTTATTGATACACAAAACAGATGAAGATAATCATGAGACTCCATGACTTCATAATATCTAATGATAGGTATTTAGCTGTACTGATCTGTTGGGTTTTTTTTTCCATTGGGATGATGCCACCTATTGGACATTATTAAAAGAGGCAAAACAGTTCAAAGAAAATAAATACTTTATACTTGTTCGTTGTTTTTTTTTTTTCAGCAAAGGCTAAACTTTTGACTGTTTCCTACAGTTCGATAGCTTCTATTGGAACATCCTGAATTACAGTGCCTCATTAGTAAAGAAGAAAGAATTGAGGCAGAAAAAACACAGGTGACACTGGCTATCTCTGGCTAAGAAAATGAAGTTCAGAAAAAAAATACAGGTAAGGTTTAACAAGACAGTTTTTATCATTTTTTTCCAATAGGACTACAAACAACAGTTCTGGCATTTGGGGGTTTTTGTTTACTTATTTTTTTTTTAACTGAAGTGCATTTAGGGTGATCATCTTAAATTTGCCTTGAACTTCATGGTAAAATTATTAATTTTTAAGATGAAGAGGCCTGGCTAAGAAGTTATCTGTACTAAAAGAACATTCCTTTTGACTGGAAGCTAACAGTCTGATTGTTTTTAACTTCCCACATCTGAGTTAAGATAACATGGGGTGTGCCACTAATACAGGCTCCAGCAAGAGCCATCTCTTCATGTTGTCGTGTTATTTACTGTTTAATTTCTTAGGTTAGCAAGCTACCTAAGGAGTCCGTGTCTCCAGGGATGGAGACCTGGCTTTGTTAGCATTGAAATGATTGCTTTTCCCTATTCCTTTCTTTTTTCTGAAACGGTATATAGGCTGGGTCTCTTCAATTAATTGGCTGAGAACCAGGGAGCAGAAGGCAATATTCTCTCTTAATGTTCTCTCACTATGATAATAATTAATAGAGTTTCTGTCTGGCCTGTTCTAAATTGTACTTGCATTATTAGGCCCTTGGACTCCTCATATTCTCTGACAAACTGCTCTTAAAAATACAAACAAAAACTTTAAAAAGAAATCATCTGTTTAGTAAATCAATGTGCCTTGAGGTAGTCTGAGAAATCTTTTTAACACTAGCCTTTCGATATATTCTCCAGTCATTAAATGCTTTCTGAGCATAATTCACCCTTCATTAGACATAAACAATACTCAATTTTTTAACTTAAAAAGCAGTCTCTTTGGCATGATAGCATTGCTCACAACAGTAAGGGCAACAGGAATTAAGTTTTAACAGTACTTCAGTTCATAGATACAATGAAGGAAAAAATGAACTTGTTTTTTACAGCATACCTAAAACACAGGATATTCTGAATTTTCAAAGCTTCCTTAGTTTCTTCCATTTGTGAATAAAAATATTTGATAGTTAATATAGTTGAAAGAGAATTATCCTAAGACATTCAATAATGCCTACCACCGTCATATGACCTTGTAAGACCACATTTCTAATAATTCATTTGAGTATGTTCTAACCTAAAACATAGACACAGTTTCTATGTCAATGTACCCCAGCCTTGATACTGGTTTTGCAGAACTGAAAATGTTATAGCCAACCAAGAATGTATATGAGACTTAGAATGCATTACCATACATGTATTTTATAAAGATGTATAAATGAGTTGTTTTCAATTAATTTTATCAATGGAGTTATACACAATTTAAAGACAGATTATTTAAAATCCCAATCCTCTCCTGCATTGAAAGAGCAATCAAGTAGTTTAACACAGAGACATATGAAGTAAATCAGAACAGCTTCACAGACTTCAAAGGGGCTGTTGGAAATGATTCCCATCCCTTAATACAGGTTTATCACTGTTGGTGTTCTTGATGTCTTTTTTCCGCAAATTCTCTTTTATTTTGCTTCTGTTCGTCTCATTCATAATCCCTTGTGGGAAATGTTTTCTAATTATTTAACTTCCGTAATATGGCAGTGAAGTCAAGAGACTGATTAGAACATTCCTTTTGCAGAAACTTTGCAAAGCGGCGATCATAATGAATCTTCATTTTTTTTGTATTTAATTGAGTAAATATGAATAACGCACAAATATGTTGCTCTTGCTCCTGACATTATTGTGTCAACAGGCCCTGAGACCAAGTTGGACTTGATTTCAAAGTTATCTTAAAACTTGGCACTTCTCTATGAAAATCTCTTTCATTTTCAGTGTTTGATATATGGTCTCATTTCCTCCTGATGTTTGAAATATGGTATCCATCTCAGGCCCATCCAGCCTCTCACAAGTTGTTTGGTTTACAATCTTGACCTCAGACTGCCTGTAACAGGTTTATTAACACAAAATTCTGCCCACCATGAAGGTCTGTTCAGAGCTTTGCTGCCTTGGAGGATCTCTGCCCACATATTTTTATATAACTGCAAAATAACAATAACAAAGGATTAATTAATACAGAAAATAAATTTTCTGCAAGATAAATTATCTAACTTTTTGGTTGAAATGAGATTGTGATTGAATTTCTAGATAATAAATGTGAGTAATTATGTACATGCAAGAATAAACACAAAAGTAAAGCACAAAATTTCAAAGTACCGTAAATATCAGATAACTGTGTAAATAATTGAGGTGATCTATGGCATAAAAGCAGAAAATCAGTAACCTTTAGAGTTTCTTGTTTTCAATGTGACATAAGTTGTACTATCAAAGGTAGAAATTTGGAAATAAGGTTATATTAAGCTAATCTTTGTTCCATCCAAACCCGAAGACTGTATCTGAAAGCACTTGTGCATGTGTTTTCACCTTTATTTCTGCACATTTCTGGAAATTAACATAACTTCTCTCCCAGGTGTGAATTGTTTGATATGAGCATAAGAAATTCCCTTTCTTACAAACAGGTTGTTAATTCATCATCTTCATCAATTTGCAATTTTATGAGGAATGGTTTAACAAAAGTACATGGGACGTAAATTCTGCAAAAGTGTAATTATAGCAATATTTGAAAGTTCCTAATTAACTGAAGCGTCAAACCTTAAATAATATTAGAAAGATGAGGAAAGGAGGCTACATTTTCAGTTGTAAATTGGAGTTACAGTATAATAGAATATTAATGTAGCATAAAACAGTTGGTGATATAAAGTGAAAAGCCTTTCTTCTACATGAAAAGATGCTTTGGCCCTATATATTTGTGATGATTTAAATACATATTGAAATATAATATACTTAATATTAAATATATTTTCACCATGATTACATGGCCTAGTGTTAACCATTTATTCCATTCAAAGTTTGACTTAAAATTGTCTAACAATTTTTAATTAATCTTGAAATACCTGTGGCAAAAACTTCGCATACTTAAGCTGAGATTGTCAAAGCTTCCATGAAGAAATGTGGTCCACACCATCACAGTTTCTAACAAAAAGAATTCTTTAGTGCTTAAAGCTGCCCAGTAAAAATTTTGAAACTTGTCTTCTGCTCCGATCAGGATCTGTGGCTCGTGGTTCAAGGCACTCCATTGTAGCATAACATAGGTTATCCTGAATTAAATTCATTCTCCTGTTATGCTTAGATTATCTATTCTTTAAAACAGTCTAATTTTTACTAAAATGTTTGCGTTGGTTTTTAGAAGCTGCAAAGATCACAGTGAATAGAGAATTAAATATAGGCAGCCACGAGACAAGGAGCTTTATTATTTTCTTTGAGTGAGGGACTGGCAGCGTTTTTCAAATTTCAGTCGAAAATATTTGCACAAGGTGAAAACCACACACTAAGAGGCAGTTCAGAAAACCTTCCTGAATCCTGCAGAACATGGGTTGGATATCATTGCTTGAAATGAATATGAGACAATGAATTTACAAATCCTTACCAAGTATTTAGTACACGAGGAAGGCAGTAGCATTTAAAGTCCTATCTGCACGTCTCACATATTATATTCCTAATATTAATCTCTCGGCTCAATAAGCCTCTGTGGCTTCTGTATTTGTGTCAGCTAAGAGCTATCCGAAGAGGAGCTAGCCAAATCCACCACATGACAGCTTTATTAGCTGCTGATAAGAAATCTCCAGCTGACTGCTAGAAAGGGGGCAGCATTCTAGGAACAGGTCACTGTGTACTTGCACCATATTTTATATTCCTGGCTAGAGCATCTACTCACAGCTTCTGTTAGACAGGACAATGGGTGAAAATAGGCTTTTGGCCAATACAGATACTCTCAACGTTCTTATAGATGATGTTTCTTCTCTTAAGAGTTACCTTTGGAGATTCCCTCCCATGACCTCTTTCATCAATCCTCAAAAATCTACAGAAATGGAAACAAAGGTTCCAGTAATGATTACAGTCCTCTTGTTGAGATGGCTGAACATGCAGCGCTAGCCTTTCCTTTATTTGTAGAGACTGTGTTACCAAAGTAATCACTCTGTTAGATCAGCAGCTCATTAGGAACATCTGGGCTGCCTTCTGTATTGCTTGATCACCATGGGGACGATGGACAACTTTAGACGTGAAGACGCAGACAGAGAATATTGAAAAACATTGAGTAAACTTGACTCAGCAACCCTGTCAAACTTCCTGGCAGTCTCCCCAGGCCCTAGTGATTCTCCACAGGTCTATCCACACTAAACCAAACTACTGTATTGTGACACCAGTCTCCACATAATAGTTATCCCACAGCTTGGCCCTGCTGAGTAGGGTTGGCTAGTAAGCAAGAATTTTGGTTTGCTGAGACTTTGGAATGAAATACAGCTCTTTAAATATGTCAAGGAAAAAACAGCAGAGAGGGACCATGACCTATGGGTATAGCCAAATCCACAGTGCACCCACATCCTGAATCCTGCTTGTAGGTCTTGTTATGACACCTCAGAAAGGATATGGAAGAACCAGGGAAGATACAGAGAGGGAAAACAAGGCTCTTACAGATAGTAAATGGATGTAGACTGGGACTAGGAAGCATTTTTTCACTATGCTCATAATTAATTTATGGAAATTATGGTGTCATGGAAGCCAAAAGAATGAATTTGAAAATGGATGGGAAAAATGAATGGAGAATAGATACATCTGTGGCTGCAGAATGATACAAGTACAACCTATGACATGAAATACCTCTTAAACCACCAACTGCCAACAGCTGAGACACCAGGGAAAGAGCACTTTAATCTGTTTCATACAGTGTTCTCCTTGGCTGCTGTCAGTTACAGAGTATTCCGTGAGCTGGAACTAATATGGCCATTTTTATGCTCTTGATGCAACTCTTGCTTTGTGTAATTCAGACCGTACAAAAAAAGTCTCTCTCAGCCTTAACAAGGATGGATTATATATTCCTTAAAGCAAGGAGAGGTGCAAACAAAACACCATTCATTAAGTCTGTATTAAGACTACTGAGATCCCTTGGGTAATGCTGTACCCTGCACTGGTTAGTACAAGATACCCTGTCATATCCTAGAATTCCCACCGGATAAACAGAATCCTCAAAGAATTTCAGAATTTCTGATAAAATTTTTAATGGGAGCAAGTTTAAAATTTTCTTTTCTCTTATTAAAATAAAAATTTTATGAAGAATTAGAAGAAAGAAATAATTTCTACACCATTTATATGCACATCACACAAACTGGGTGCATTGTGAATACCAATAAAAGCAACAGAAGTCATTGGCAGAGAAGAAATACACCTTATAACCTCTCCAAGGGATAAAGCTATATACTGAAGACATGTTACTCCTTAAGGGATCTTAGGAGATGGTATAACTTGGCGCAGATGCCCACAAGAGCAAACCAGAGCAATACTGTACGCGTTTCCCATTGAAGCCTATCTTCAGCAAATGCAAAATGTCATTTTCTGCTGACATCAGTTTAACCTATACTTTCCGATGAAAAGTTGTCTTCCTTTTCTCTTGTGGCTGTGAAGTGTCTTGAATATGTTACAGCTATTTGCAGGCAATATCCTTCCTAATGACTAAACTCAAAAATTTTAAAATGTGTCTTCTTACCTCTCCACTAGCTTTACCAATGGGAGAGTTGAGAATGAAGTCAGGAGGAGCAAAGACATCAACCAGGGCAACTGCATCATCTTTCAACTGTTTAAAAACAAAAGACATACATTTGGCAACTTCTGTAGTTGTCTATGACTACCTGTGTACTACAGAGCAGCATAAATATTTTTTTCATAAACTACCAGCTATTGGTAACTTAAGAGAAATACACAATAAGGAATCTAGATTTACATTGTGTTTTTTTTCCTCCCAGAATAATTGCCAAAAAAGACTGTATTTTTAATGTTTTTACTTCTTTGCTTACGGGTTTTTAAAACACATTTTAACCAAGATGGTACTATTTACACAAATAAAAATATGTATTTTTGAACTTTAAAAGTATAACATCTAATTCCTCTTTGAAATTTTGCTTACCTGCACAGAATCTAATCCAGTTTGAAAAACCTTTGTGTTGAGAAAAAAATTCATGAGCTAACAGAATAATGCAATAAATAGAACTGGCCTGCTGTATTTCACTGGCTTTCCAATGCAGAATGCAAAGCCACACATGACAGAGTGTTATTTTGTAAGATACATTGTTTTTAATTTTTTGGTAAATAAACTAGGACTAGATTCAGGGTCAGTGAGTTACTAAACTTTACAGAAAGTTACTCAGAAACTATTGATGTAATACCCTAATAATTTACCCCTTCAAGTACAGAATAACTGATCTATGTCTTTTTTAGCATTTATATACTACATTATTATTTAATCACAACAAACAATATTGAAGGCTTACCCTGTAGCAGAGCTCCAGAATAGCATCCTGAACAAATCTACCAGCTTGTTCACCTGAAGCATAGCCACCTGCAAATACAGTCACAAAGAAGCTTATACCACTTACAATTACACTGATACAAACCTTCGACAAAGGAGTTTAGCAGTTCAGTATTCAAAAGATGAAATAGATGCTCCTGTGTAATTGGACTGACTGTCTTTCTTTAATGAGCTGACTTCAAAACGGTTAATCTAAGACATTTGGAGCCTTTTGCACTAACAAGCTACACTAGAGCTTCTTGCTGTCTATTCCCCATCCTCCCCCCCAAGAACCGGACCACAGTGAAACTTGTGAGCGCTCCATCACCTGTGAGCTAAGAGAATCTTTTGGGTTAATTTGTTGCTCCAGATTCCGGCTCCTGAAAATTTTGTCCAGAATGATTGTTTTGTATGACACAGGCAATAAGAAAATGCTCTAATCTATGTCCTACTTAGGAATCCCTCCCCTCCCAAGTTAGACCTGTTAAAAAGTGACATGCAGAGTGTACTCAGGAGGCTGATCTCACCTTGGTAGAGCACGGCCAGATGTTTACTTAAAGACCAGAGTCCATACAGAGCACTGAGATTCTTAAGCACTGGCTGCAGAGTAGACGGTACGTTGGGATCATGAGTGTAGTCATGATATCTTCGTAAGACTGTTTGTTCAATAAAAGCAATGGCTAGTGATCGACAGTAGTACACCTTTGGAAACAAAAGAAGGATGCTGAGTAACAAAATGCAAGGAACAAATCCTCAGCTGGTGCAAAATGGCATTGCTCTGCTGAAGTTAGTGGGGATTTGTTGATTTAGATCTGCTGATCTAGTTTAAGATTAAGGAAACTCTAGGAGAAAACTTTCTACAATGTCTTTTAAATATTTGCATCATACCTGCATTTAAATCCACTGTGGCATTTAAAAATGGCATACTACAAAGATGACCGTCTCTCTGGATATCTGTTCCGTGGCATACTTATACCCAAGCTCAGCTACAAGTATGAACTACAAAATACACATCTATTCTCTGCAGATTTGGGGAGGACTTCCCCCTTACTAGATGCACTTTTTTAGGTATGAATGTCAATTCCCCAGTCAGACTGAAATGAGTCTTAATGTCACAAATGAAGCATTAAGAATTAATTCCCTATTGTTCCTCCCTATAATTTTTTCCTTCTTTACCTTTGCTTGCACTTCTGTTTTTCTATCAAGCTAGCCCCACACCAAAATAACCTAGGGATAGGCTAGGAATCTTCTTCCGATCTCCCATAGCAAGAACCAATATTATATATTATTCAGCCACTGAGCTGACAGAAAAGTGCTTCTTCATGCCCAGAAAGTTTTAAATCAAATATGTGTATGTCTTTAAAGCACAGCTTGTAAATCATTTTAAGATGTTTTTGAGGCATGCCATTTAAAATAAAAAATCCCACTGTCCTGAAGATGAACCGTAGGGAGAAAAGAAAACCTAAGGACCTAAGGTATATCAATGCCTATCTCAGAAGCAGTTGTATGCCTAAGTATCTGTAAATTTTAGCACACTTGAACATAAAAGAGAAGAGAATCTTCACACTTCTGAGCAAACCATTCTCTGCAACACACTGGCCCTGGCACCAGCCTCCCAAGAGCTGGCCAACTGAAAGGCAATCTGACTGGAATTTCTGGTAAATCCCATTCTGAATTTGACCCTGAAGAGTTTCTGTAATAGCTGCTTCTAGGGTAAAACCAGGGAAGATTTCCTCCACTCCACCAGCGGTTTCACATGGACCATCCCCTGTCAAAACTAGGCTGGTTCTTTCTGGGTGCAGAGTTTAATAAGCCTTCCTGATGTTTGCAGATATGGTGAATGACACTGGCCATCTTCAGGGAACAGATCTCTCTCCTCAGTGACAAATGACAAGCATTCTTTCATAGAATCATAGAATCATCAATCATTACGATTGGAAAGGACCACAAGGATCATTCAGTCTAACCTTTATCCCAAAATCTGCCTAACCTCTAGACCATAGCCTCAAGTGCTACATCCACTCGTTTTTTAAAAAAAACCCTGCACCTCCCTGGGCAGTCTGTTCCAGGGCCCAACCGCTCTCTCAGTAAAGAATTTCTTCCTAATATCTAATCTAAACCTCCCCTGACACAACTTGAGGCCATTTCCTCTCATCCTATCACTAGTAATTTGGGAGAAGAGACCAACACCAGCCTCGCTACAACCCCCTTTTAGGT
>VZZY01007720.1:40206-70040 GCA_013400335.1 Eurystomus gularis | reverse complement strand
GTCCAGATCCTGCTGCAGAGCCTTCCTACCCTCAAGCAGATCGACACTTGTGCTTAATTTCGTGTCATCTGCAAATTTACTGGTGCATTCAATTCCCTCGTCCAGGTCATTGATGAAGATATTAAAAAAGACAGGTCCCAAAACTGAGCCCTGAGGGACCCCGCTTGTGACCGGTCGCCAACTGGATTTCACTCCGTTCACCACCACCCTCTGGGCTCAGCCATCCAGCCAGTTTCTAACCCAGCAAAGAGTCCACCTGTCTAAGCCATGAGCCACCAGCTTCTCCAGCAGAATGCTGTGGGAAACAGTGTCAAATGCCTTACTGAAGTCCAGGTAGACAACATCCACTGCTTTTCCCTCATCCGCTAGGCGGGGTCACCTGATCATAGGAGATCAGGTTGGTTAAACAGGACTTGCCCTTCATGAACCCATGTTGGCTGGGCCTGATCCCCCTGTTGTCCTGCACTTGCCATGTGATCACCCCCAAGATGAACTGTTCTATAACCTTTCCCGGGACCGAGGTCAGGCTGACAGGCCTGTAGTTCCCGGGGTCCTCCTTCCTGCCCTTCTTCTAGATGGGTGTCACATTGGCAAGTCTCCAGTCATCCGGGACCTCCCCCGTTCCTCAGATGCGAGCCAATTTTTTCTGATGGAGTTAAGGGAACAATCTGGGAAGCTTGGGTATATACACTGACATTTGGAGTTAAGCCATTCCTAGCTGTTAAAACTCTCTGGTGAGAGAGTAGATCTGCTATATGTAGATTGTCAATGTTTCCTTTTCAGGTTCCAATGCTGTCAGTCTGGTATCTTTCATGAGTACTTTGCACTATAGAAATTAGAGATGGAAAAGACCTATTAGGTCATCTAGTTTACCTACCTGCCAGAGCAAGATTCTTTCCTACAGTATGTATTTGGCCACAAGACCAGATGGAGATGTAATAATCAGATGCTGCAGTAGATTTAATAGTAGGTTTAGTCTTCAGAAGTCATGCTATCAAAATTACAGATGTCACCCAGCACACGCCTGGAACTTCTCTGAAGGAACTTTTCCTGCAAGACTTCTGCTGATGGTAACTGTCCTCCTGCTATCATGTTCAACACAACGCACATGGACAGGTATTACACTTTATTAGTTATTTGACTTGCTGCTTTATGCTTGAGGAAATTGTACTTCATAACACAAGAAGATAAAACTAACAGGATCTGACAAACTTGGATGAAAATGAGTGAATAAAAAAGCTGAGTAAGTATCACCTGACAGTTGTTTTTTGCCTCAAAATCACTTCGCCCAGACTGCTTCTCCTTGCTCAGTTTTAGGTCACTTTCTCGGAGCAGGTAGCAAACCAGCCATTCATATGCTGCTAAAGGAACTGTGAAGAAGAGAAAAATATTCTTAACATTCATGTTCACAATGCAAGAAGTCACATGCAGATTCTACCGCAGTCTCAGTTTTTGTTACCCGAGAAGAAACGTGAAAGTGTTAATTAATCAATCCATTAACATGACACTTTGCCCATTAGTGCAGACGCAATAAATAACACCTGGGTAAGATAGTCAGACTGTAACTATATGGGAAAGACAGACCGTGCCTGACCATACACCAGTTCAAACTGACCCCAAGCGAAAATACAAGGTATATCCACAGCTCAATTTAGACTTCTGACTCAATCAAATTTTTTTAGCTTGTTCTTTTCTTCACATTTAAGATCAGGTCTGCAAGGTACACTCAGTCCTTTTTGAGACTACGAAAACAGAAGACAGTCTACATTTTGTGGAAGCACATGACTTCTAACATTGCAAAGGTGGCTTCATGTAATTGCATATGAATGACCTGCTTTGTACATAATTATTTTTAGGGCAGCCTGAAACTATTAAGGAAAAAAGTATTTCAGCATAAAGTCCTTGTATGAATCCTGCTTGCTTCTGTCTTAAGATTTAATGCAGAATATTATTTAGGCAATTGTGAGTGTTCACATGCTGCCTAAATTTAGCTAAATTACCAGTCCAGTTGCTAACAGAATCGAACAACAAGAGAGTTAGGATATTTGTAAAACTATAGTTTCGTTCAGTAGGTATTACAAGAGAGGAGAGAATGTGTGTTTAGGTATTAGTTTATTCTCTGCTGGATTTCACAAGTTGGAGACAGACAACAAAGAAGAAAGTAAGCAGTTGTTTTGAACTAGTCTTTCTTATAAATCTTTGTAGTTTGAAGTAATTCAGATTTTATCCCATTGCTATTATGACACTATCTCACTTGGTACTATGCATCACTATCCAAAGTTCAGTGTTTTTGCAATTATTTGAGGACTGAAGTAGTTACTGAATTCTAGGAATCAACTTAATTGCCCCTGATATATTGGGACTGGAGTTTCTTCCCCTAGTATGTTCTCAGTTTCACAGATGCAGTTTTGCTCAGTGCCCTGGCACTATCTCACTATCTGCTTGGTTTTTTGTTAATTTCTGCCTCCAAGGGCCAATCTGGGCTCACAGTGATACAAAAGCGGGAATGGCATCTAATGTCATACTTGATTTGACTATAGAGAGTAAGCCAGAGAAACAGTCAGGAATTCTCTTGCACCATTACTCATTTTCCTCCATGCAACCAAAGACAACTGTGAAAGCAGACACACTTTAAGCCTTTTCAATGTATTTCTAAATCACTTGTATGGTTTTCTAAAATGATACCTTAGCGATATAAGGTATGGCAATCAATGCCCCTTACAAAAGTTTCACTTGAAAACAATTCTGTGGCAAAAAAACCTAGATCACAAATGCTATTTTACAGGAACAAAAATGGAAGAAAAATACCTGATGCTATTCGCCATTCTAGGGTTGAAGCTGGAGACAAGAGGACATACTTTAAAATGCAAACTATGTTCTTAGTAAATTTAAATATCTATAATACAATGAAAATCAGCAAATAGTAATATGTGAAATATCTAATCAGTAGCAGAGGTTGAATCTCAACTGTCTGGATCCTCTCCTCTGGAAAGGAATTTCAGTTTCTAGAATCAGTTTAGCAAGAGCAGAAGGCTACCTGAGGAGTCCATGCAATCTTTGACACTAATGGCTGTGAATTTGCAGCCAAGGATACGATGGTAGTCTTGTAAAAAGTTTATTGTTCCACAAGGGGATTCAAAAGGAGCTTTATCTGAAATAACAAAGAAAATAAAAACGATTTATGAGAAAAGAAATCAGACTCTTTGGAACTAAGAGCCTATTGCAAAGCCATTCATACACTTGATAGGCCAGATGCAATTAGGCCATAATATTTATTTTATTATGGCCTAGTCCAGCCAAATGAGGACTGGTGGACAAGTGCTGAAGAATTTCACAGCATTGTCTACAAGCCCCATAAGATTCAACTCCTATTGCTGAGTTTTGCAGTTCTGTAAGATGCGGTTTAACTCACTGCTAGAAAATGGAAACAAAATCATTTACCTGGAGAACCAAGAAATGCACTGATGGATATTGCCACCAAGTTAGGTGATATGATCCGTTTTAAGTACAATGAGCAGAGGATACCCTGACTTACAACAACTTTAGGAGTAGTTCCATTGAACTAAACTACACGTCTCAGGGAGTAAGATACTACTTAAGCTGATTAGCGATGGCAAAACATCTAGCTAGTTTAGGCAAGACTTAGGAGAAAGTATTTCTTGCAGGAAATATCTGTGTATTGTGAATGCATCATATGATGGAGTCTGTAGCACATTATTTCTGCTCTACAAAATGATTAAATGACTGTCAGTTGCTTTTGGTATGAAATTACCTCCTAATTCCATTAACTACACACTGTTGGGTCCAGCATAGGATTCCACAATGAAAACTTACTTTTTATGCAATTCATCCAGCTCATTAAGTAGTTGCTGGTTTGCTGAATCAAGACGTTGTTATCTCCCTCATATGTGCAGTTTGGATCATTGTCATTTCGGATTTCACCCAGACGGTTCACTTAATAAGAACAAGTGCATGATTTAATATATCGCAATGTAATAATCGAAGCTAAGAGAGACTAAATAATTGTGATAAAATGCAAGACAGTTGTCTGTTCCATATGTGTATCTATTGTTACCAACAAATGAGCTTGAAAGTTTACTGTTTAGCTTATGAAAATGAATATAATAGGAAGATTTTAGAAAAGTGTGTCATTCATCTTACAAGGGAAATTTTCATCTATAAAGTCTGCATCTTTATTTTTGGAACTGAGATGAAATCACATGTACAGTAGTCTATCCAAATGCTAGTGCAGGTGCTGTTTTGTGGTATCAGGTATAAAATGAACTTTAAAAATACAGATATGAGGAAAACCCTCTTTCTAATCATACTTCTAAAATGCAGACACCATGACGTGACAACAGTAAAAAAACACATCAACAGAACCATTCTTTTTCTGATCAGCATATGAAGTCATCTGTAACTTACTGGCAAGGTAACCATGTCCTCCACAAGCTTCTCGACACTCCTGGGCTGCCTGCTGAGCAGTCCAAGAAGCCAGTGGTTTGCTGGCAGCAGACAAAGCATGAATCTCACGTCCCAAATCAGCCTTTGTGAAAAAACAAATTACAAATGAGTAATAGCTTTTACACCAAGTAAGTTTGTGAAGAGTTAAAGCCATAGCTATGTGCACTGTTTTATAATGGAGAGAAGAGTAACTGGCAATACACACATAAAATTTTCTGAGGTCTGTGTAAGGGCAGAGAGTATTTTTTGCTGCCACAGAAAAACCCTGCCACCACTGAAAAACCTTCTGCACTAACTTTCTTAAAAGAGACAGCAATAATTTTTGCCAGGTAGCGGACACATGGGTACATCTTAGCTCAGATGTGCCAGCCGACGTGGCATTGCATGGACAATTCACTGCTTGCCAACCTTTTCCTCCCAAAGATGGAGAGGCAGGTGGCTGAAGGTAGCATAGCCAGAGAAAGCTTTGATCCTGTCTGTGACACAAACAATCCCTCTCTCCTTAGTCTAGCAAGGACTACTGTCTCCAGCAAAGGGATATTTATACTCATTGCTGCCTTACACAGCTTTCACTTGCTACTTCAAGCACCACGAGTAGGAAAACTTAAATGTACCCTCTCAATTTTGAGAGAATCACAGTAGCCTGCATTTACACTAACTTTGTTGGCCTTTCTTTGAAAACGTGTTTGGAATTCCAGTTTCTGGAGATAGTGGATTGATACTACCAAGGCTCATTTAACAGTAACACCCTGGTTGGTTGGTTTTTGTTTGGTTTTTTTTTCAGATCTCCTGTAGAACAAAAGGAATTCATAAGGATAACAGTCTTAATATTGTCAACAATCAGATTTTTTTCTATCATGATTTTTTTTCTGATAGTCACTGTTCTGCCTGTGATTGCTAGTCAGCAATGGAGACATCCAGAGATAGAATATTAGATTAAAAAAATCAAACAGATTCTTCTGTGGTTTGTGCAAAGAGGAGAAATTAGAATGCCCAGCCATTAGTACACAGATCTTTCATGAACTTTATTTTAGCTGAAGAATGCCCGAGTGTTTAAGTGAGATCTCAGCAATACACAGCCAGCGTCTAGGCTCTAACAAGTAATATTGTCAATTTTTAAAAAAATAAATAAAATGTATATGCTATAAAGAAAATGTACTGCAGTTATTTTAGTTGAGACTCAGTTGTTGCACAGACACAGATAGGTCAAACTATTTCCCTTGTAAAGGAGTAACTTCCAATGGTCTGATTGTAGATGAGAAATTCAGCATTAAGACTCAAAAGTCTTCACTTTTTTCTCCAAAAATATTTATCCTAATGCATGAATAATGAATTTCAAACTCAAGCCAGTCTCGCAGAGTCTGTGCAGCAATTATAAACAGTAGCATTTCACAAAGTCTTTGATATTATACCCCCTGCAGTATCATTTACAACAGTTATAAGCTGAATTTGCATTATCATCATATATTTATGATACACAATTCAGAAGGGGAACATAATCTTATATCCCACAGAAATCAGTAAAACTTCAACCACTCCATCAACACTAATTTGGATGCTTTTCTGAATCCAACTTCAATCATTACTTTGTATTTCCTATATTTCTGAGACATTAGTCTAGCATTCTTGGTTGTAAGATGGCCTAAAACTTCTAAGTAGGTCCTTCATTTAACAATTTCCAGTTTATTATAGTAAGAATTCAGTGAAGAAGAAATGTGTAAATATCTCACCTGTCTCTGACTCCTTTGCTTTGTCAACAAGCCTGCATAAAATTCTACAAAGTTCTCAAACAGGGATTTGGAGAAATAATCTAAGGCATATGCAGCAGCCAGATAAGGAAGAAGACGCCATTGCTAGAATAAAAATTAAATAGATTTTATTGCAAATTGATATACATTCTTATAGTTCTATGTATGTAACTATATTATAATATTGAATCAACCCATTGGTTTCTACTTTGTTCAAATCAGAAAACTCTTTTATGGAGAACAATAAACATGTATAAATGTAATTAAGTGTAACTATGCACAAGTTCCAGCTACGTTATTCAGGCATTTTATGAATTTGTGATAAACATTCTGTTAAACCAGTGCAAAAGTTCACTGAAGCTTTGGGGATCAATGACATTCTTTTTCCCTGGGTTTATACAGTGTCTGGCAAGCCAGGGCCATTCATGATCCATGTGTTTCTTCAGTGCCAACATGACAGAGGTTGTAACTGTTTCACTTGCTTGTTCATTGCTGAAGGTACCTTAGTGTTGGTTGCACTCTGTGGAAAAACCCTAGGGCTGTGAAGCAGAGAAAAAAACATCTCTGCTGCTCCATGCAACTCAGAGCCCGTGAAGGAAAAGAGAAATGGCTTGAGGAAGCTTTTGTGGTAGAGTAAGAAGGAAATGAGAAGTTCAGCAAGCAGAGCCCAAAGCACATGCCAAAAGCAAGAATTACTGAGAGACTCAAGGAACAGAAGCAGATGCTGGCTTATTCAGAAGAGCTGGAAAGAAAGCAGCTTTTGCCTGTTTGTAGAAACCCATGAAATCTGTCAAAGTCGCAGGACTAAGTGCAAACTTGGAATAAAGTACCCACTTTGCAAGGACAAACTGGGCAGGTTTGTTTTCCGCACTTCTTATATATTAACCTTTCTCATTCAGCAGATCCGTGTTTTTTCTATTTCTGTTACCCTACATACCCTTTTTTTCTCATTTTTTTTGGAGCAAAAGGTGGTTTTCATCTACACAATCTGATGCAAAACATTGGTTATATTCCTCTCAGAATTAGTGCTAGCTTGAGACTTGACAGAATGGATGTCACTGATTTCTATACTTTTAAAGCATAAAGGCTAACAAAGAGAAAATTAGCATAGCAGCAAGAGGCACTAACATTTTAAAACAAATACTAGTTTCTACATCAGCAGTACTTTCAGGTGTGCAGAGAAGACAGTCTTTCTCTGAAAAGGCTACTATTTTAGAAGATAAATTTTTCTAGGTACTTTGAAGAAACATGAATATTTTGGGTTTTGCTATTCCAAGAACTTATGTCAAAAAAGCCTGATCATGTCAGGAGAAGGTTTTGAGTTGGAATGAACCTCCACAGCTGCACTAGAATGACAGTTCAGATGGCACAGACAACTTTAATGTCACTAAAATCTGTGTCGGTATTTTGATCTGCAGTAGCTCTGAGTTTCATTATATAAAAGTCTGTAGAAGGGAATTCAAAAGTATTTACCTGTGTTTGGTATTCAAGAACAGGTATTTCTTCATCATCAGTTGGTCCAAACTGACGGCGAGCTGCTGAGAAGCGAATGGCTATCGATATGGCAAGCTTTAAATTCGTTGTGGAAATTGCCGTGATCAGAATTCTGCCAGTGGACAAGGACCCCAGAGCTGCACTAAAACGCTCTTTAACATCCTGAATGAATAAAACGCACAGACTGAATGAGGAGGCTAACATTTCATCTACATCCTCTGTAAAGAAACAACTCTGGTAGTATGATTCGAAGCCCATAGGATTGGTCAGTTTTATTTCTTGACACATTCAGATAAGGACTTCAGGCAAGACTCAAAGTAATTTCTCTAAAAGACTTTGGGATCAGTGGGGGTAGCGCAGAGAGCAAGAAGTCACTAAAATCAGTAAGGTGAGTTGAGACATCTCTGAAAGGCAATTAAAAAACCAGCATTCTGATTATCTCAGGTGAAATCATCAGCAACCTTATTTAAGTCCAGGTATCTACTACTTCCCAACATGAGAGGCCCATCTCTTAACTCTATCTCTTAACCTACTTATACCTTTGTATATATAGTGGACTATATTAATGAAACAAAACCTTGATAAATACCTTGATTGAACTTGAGTACTTCCCCTCAGCTGTGACATCTCCAGATATATTCAGTAGGTTTTCTTTAGGTATCCTGACATTATGGAACATGGCAAACCTGTTTAAACAAATACACAAGCAGTGTAAAATCTACTTTGACATAGTCTGAGGTGTCTATATTACAGAAAAAAGGTCACAACAAAGACATGATTGCACAATGATCTCAGGTGTACCACTGAACTGAAAACAGTGCCCATCAAGCCAGGCAGGTAATTTGAGGAGAGTATGTCTGGGAAAACAAAGGCTTTCAGACTTAGAGCAGCAGAGGAAATTCAAGACGGGAAATTATTTGCTGTAACTCTTTAGTTTGCTTTTTAAAAAAAAAAACTAAAGATGATTCTTACAAAACTGAAACAAACACCTCATTAACTCTAGGAGACCATTTCAGCAGCTTCGTAAGTAAAGAAGTAAACAACTAATGCAAGGGTGAGCAATGTATTCTGATTGGAGGGGAGTGAGAGGTAAAGTTACTTATTAGAGACCTTCAATAGGGGCAGTTCAACAGACACTTTCACAGAATGCTAGAATTCTGCAGGGGTTGGAAGGGACCTCTGGACATCATCTAGTTCAACCCCCAACCTGTTCTGGGCTGTTCACCAACAGCCCATAAACCTCAACTGAATTCTCAGTTTGCACGAGTTTAGGTAAGTTACTTAGTTTGACATCTCAGCTATCAAAAAACTTGGGAAGATGAACAACTTCCTTCTCCTGCTTAGAACATGACTGGGCCATTCTGACTCCTAATAATTCCCTGCCACAAGCAATTTTGCTGAACCACGTGCTTTACTGAAGTGTTGTCCAGTCTGGAGACTGCTTTGGAATAGAAACAATATATACTTTTATAATTCTAAAATATAGATCCATGAGCTGATCATGTTATTGCATTACAAATGTTGACATAGCTGAAATAATGCCCTGAGAAGGAACCTAATGGAGAATTTTCCTTTGTTTAAACTAAGACTAGGATTTCTCTTCCCTGGAATGCGGCATCGTAAAAAGGACGAGCAAGATAACCTTTGCTAAATTGTGGCATTCTAGCAGCAATAACGAAGGTTTTGGAATAGGCAGGATGCCCCGAGTATTCATATTCTTCAGTAAAAATGTGTATGAACTGTTTCACCCAAATGGGCAATGCAACTTGGCACGATAGCAGCAATATCAGCTCTGCTCATGAGTATCCCAGTATCTAATAGTGCTTGAAAAGCTGTATTTGTAATCAAAGCAAATTCCTTTTTCCTGCCAATACAGGCTGATCTATTTAATAAGGCTCACGAGAGCCAGGTCTTTCACATTAATAAATTACATAAGGGCTGCGTTGCTGCATGTACTTTAAAATTACAAGTTGTTTCCAAGGAAACATATCTGCATACCAAATTTATTCAGCCTTAGAGATACATAGTATTTTCAGACTGAGCCACAGAGAAAAGCACACTATCCTAACCAAGAACCAGCTGCTTACTGGCCTTAACAATGCTAAAAAGTGCTTTAAGTGCTTTATTCAGTGAGACAACACTACTTTGTAACAGAAGCAAATTCAGAAGTTCCAAAAATCTGATTCCCATCTTTGTGAATTTCTTTTCATATCACTGAAAAGAAAAAAATCTCAGTTCAAGAGATGTTTTGGTTAAATTCACATTCTCTGTTGCCTATATCCTCCAAAAATCCACCACAACTAAAACTGTACGGCAACTCCAATATTTTTAAGCAACAGCATGTATGTCAGACAGAACTTGAGCTTTTAAATTATTATGCATTGCTTAATTACAGGGGAGTGTGTGTGGCAAGACTTAAGACCCTAGTTTAGCACACTCTTTTCCTGGTTAATATACATCCATACAACTACAACATGCTTCCTCCTAGGACTTTACAATCCAAACACAAGGCAAGAAGCTGCAAAGGTGTTCAAACAAACAGTGAGGAAGACAGTAACTACTGAAGAATACGTTCTTCACGATACCTGCCAGTCACAGCACATTGGCAGCTAAGCGTTGGCATTTTTTTATAAGCCATTGGAGCAAATGAGAATTTTAAGGAGGAATCTGAGAAATGAAAGTCAGGGAGCTTCATGGATGTTAAAAATCCATGGATTTCTCCCAAGGATCTCTCCCAAGTAGGAAAAGATGCATGGAAGAAAGCAAGGAAATACTATTTTAAAAAGCTATTGAGTGGGTGATAAAAACTGGAATCATAAGCCAGACTACACAGGTTGAGGGAGGTGATTCTCCCCCTCTACTCTGCCTTCATTGAGACCCCATGTGGAGTACTGCATCCAGCTCTGGAGCCCCCAGTATAAGATGGACATAGACCCATTGGAGTGGCTCCAGAGGAGGGTCACAAAGATGATCAGAGGGCTGGAATATCTCTCCTGTGAGGACAGACTGAGAGACTTGGGGTTGTTCAGGTTGGAGAAGAGAATACTCTAGGGAGACCTCATTGCAGCCTTCCAGTATCTGAGGGGGGCCTACAAGAAAGCTGGGGAGGGACTTTTTACAAGGGCTTGCACTGAGAGGACGAGGGGTAATGGCTTTAAACTGGAGAAGGGGAGATTTAGATCAAATGTGAGGAAGTTCTTCATTATGAGGGTGGTGAGACACTGGAACGGGTTGCCCAGGGAAGTTGTGGATGCTCCATCACTGGAAGTGTTCAAGGCCAGGTCGGATGGGGCCTTGAGCAACCTGGTCTAGTGGGAGGTGTCCCTGCCCATGCAGGGGAATTGGAACAAGATGATCTTTAAGGTCTCTTCCAACCCAAACCATTCTATGATTCTGGAAGAGCTGACATAACAGAGAGATGATGCAATCTTTGGGGCATAGATTAGGAAAAAATTTCAAAGGGCTCCAGCTCTTGGGCCCTGCCTTTGCAAATACCTATTTGGAGCCTGTTCAGTCCTATGAGTGATGAACGGTAAGATTCATGGTAGTAACAACAATAAACAAGATAGCAAATTGTCCTTTTGTGTTTTACACTGTAATGATTAGTTCAATTAATTCAGCAAAGCTCTGCTGTTGTAGAAAATTATTTATATTGATATGTGCTTGAAACTCTAGAGTTCTTAGAAAGCGAATTTAAATCTAGTAATGTATAAATCTATATACTAATAACTTACTTTTAGGAAATACTGGTCTACTAACATTGAACATGTGGCAACTGCGTGGCAAAAAAACTCCCAAAATGACCAAAAGTTTTACCTACTTTCACCTGTTGTGATACAATCCCAAATAGTTAAATTTAGAGGAAATCTCTTTTTGGAAAGAGCAAAAAATATTTTAGAAAGTCCTATTATAATCTATCCAACATAAATATAATGTAGCTAATTCTGTACCACATAAAAGATTACCTAGAATTATTTTGATTAAAACCCTTGGTAGACCCTTGTTTTAATAACTTTTCACAACCAGTGAACCAGAATACTAGATTATCAATCATTATATAACAATCTGTTTTAAAATCCAAACTGGTTCAAATACAAGTTTTTGAAAGTTTAGATTTTTCCCTTGATATTGCCCATTACAGACACATTATTTCTACCTTTTTCTGTAAACTGCTATCAAAATAAACATGTATCAGATGGCAAAAACTCTAAGAAGCAAATGAGAGAGTCAGAACTTGCAATTAAAAATCACACAGAACTTTCCCATATGTAAAGAAATAAGATATATGCCTATAAGCACCAGTGTTGGAAATAAAAGCAGAACCTTACAGGTCCTGGGAGTTAGGCAACCTTGTGAGATCATTGCCAACTGCTGTTACGCTCCTTCTCCAAGAACTTTGCTATTTGAAATTGTTACATACTGGCCAATTTGAACTTGATATCGGAACATATTAAAAATAAATAGTAAGATTATTGAAGTCAATGACCACATTTCTAGTGGTTATTAGCCTAGGAAGCATAGTGAATAGAGATGGACCACATCTGTCAATGCATTTAGGGGAAAATCTCCTTAAAGAATTGAAGAAATATCTTTCAGTAACGGAACTGTGTACACAGTCATGGGGATATCATGTACCAGCAAGCTTGGAAAATGGTTAAATTTCACATGGTGATGACAAGACCATAGGTTTGAAAGCTACCCTAGTTAGGGCCTCTCTGCACAGCAAATAGTGTGACTGAGATTAAGACCTCTCAGCAAGACAGACAGATAGCTGTCACTTTAAATATATATCAAAGGGCTCTATAGCAATGTGCAGTTTTGCATCATGTAGCCCACAGGTAAAACCAGCAGTATCACATAGATTTCCACCCAGATTAGCTGGGCAGACCGAAGCACTATTCCAACAGTAGCATTCTTGTTTGGGTTCTTTGGCCAGTAATTTAGGGAACACTTCAAGCAAAGTTAATCTTACTTACTTCAAATCACGCAATAGTAATTCATCTGGTGTGCAGTAAAGCTGGTAAAAAAGGAGCAGCTGGAAAAGCTGAGCTCCTTTTACCAGTACTAAATTAATAAGCTGTTACCTATAGTACAAATAGCTCAAACATGCTTTGGTGAATTTCAGAGTCACTAAAACTCCTTTCCTGCCAGCTTTTGTTATTCACTGCTTTAGAGATGGTGCAGTGACAGTTCCTTCAACCCTTCCAGCCAGAAACAGAAAGCACGTGAATGGTACAGGAAGGCTGTGAGTCAAGTGATCTCATGGCTGTTTATGGGATACAGTAAACCTTGGGAAGAATAACACTTCAGAGGTTTAGTGAAAAACTTGCAGAAGGAAAGAAAACAGCCACGTATTTCAGACTGAAACTCACAGAAAGGTTAAAGTTGAGAAGAGTTACAGAGAAGTGGGGAAAACTGCAAGGCAATACTTTAACTCTAGTTTCTACAATCAAGGCTCTAATCTAAGAATGCAGCTCCCTAACAGTAACGCTCAATAGCAACGATAAAACAACACAGCATTTTATTGGCCTCTTAATCCTATCTTAATGGACTTAATGGACACACAAAGACTCACTCACCCTAAAATTCTTAGACTTGAAGTGTCAGCCTTGCAAGGAGTTCTGGATGTGCAGACTCCTGCAACTCTTGTGAGCTGACAGAGCTCTGCTAAGGAAGAAAAAAAGATTGTTTGAAGTTCACTGCAGATGTGAGGCTGTATTTCTGTGGGTGATAAAATAAATGCGTCATCTAAAGGTAGATCTGAAGCTACCTTTCCCCATTAGCACCATCAAATGCCTGTCAGTGTGAACTGACTATGGCTACACAGCTTTGAGATACACGTGAGTGACAAAAATGAGAGGATAAGGCAGCACTCCTCACGATGTGACTACATCTCTGCAACGTGCACAGCAATCTATGTACCCATACAGTGTCTAATCTTGGCTGTAGAAACTGAGTGGAGAGGGCAAAACAGGGAAATATCAATGATTCCACTGCAAAAATCACTGTTTTGACTTAAACTGAAAATATGCAAGATGTGTCTTGCAAAATATTTGGCTTAACTGTGAAAGTGGGACTGTTCCCAAGGACTGAAGTATTGATGGTACTGTATTCAGATACTTTAAATACAGCTACAGGCAATTTTAACATTTATTTTTATTTTGTAGCTGCTTCTTTACTATTGCAATTGTTTATGACAGATGGTCAGAGGCTGCAAGACAATAAAAACATTAAGCACGAATAAGTTTGTTTAGTTGAGAAGCAGGACTGATTTCCACACTTGCTTTCTTATTCACACCCAGGCAGTTTCCCTTTCCCTGCACTGGAACAGCCTCTTCTGTGGCCTTGCAATGAACCAGGCCTGACAAACGATCTGGTTGAATACAGCCAAATTTTGTTGGTTTGTTTTTTTTTTTTGTCAGATTAATTTTCAGCCAGTTCCACTTCCCCAGCTGAGTCCCCTACACAGCTACATAAATGTCTGTCCCAGTACAAAGAAAAAGGCCGTGTGGGAGTAAAAGCAAACAACCAAAAAAGCTGAGTATGGAAATTATTGTCGCTGAGCTACTGCTTCAGACGCTAAGATGAAGCTCCAAAGACTATTAGGTATTACAGCTCCTATCTTCCTACTGAAATAACCGCAACCATTGCAAAAGAGGATAAATATTTGGAGACAAAACCCCTTCTGACGATAAGTCGCCTTTATCCATTTTCTCTTTGACATTTTGTTTTGTTTTCAGTATCCTGAAAACTGACACTGGCCTCAGTGACTGCTAGAGAACATGCTGAATACCCTACAGCATGTTGTATGTGTGAATAAATTGATCACATTTTAATTGTACACTAAAGGTTGTTAAACAGCTAACAAAAGCTTTCAGCTTTCCAAAGTCCATCGCTATAATTAGATAAAGCTAACAATTCTTCTTTCTCCAGAAAGATCCTTTTCTCCCTTACAAACAATTCTGTTAAAATAAATAGCTTTCTGTCTGGCAGTGGTTTGCTGTATCTTTGATAGCTTCATTTCACTAGTTCTTCCCTTATCATAGGTTTTGTCTGCTCACAAACTGTAGATGCCTTATCAGTGGGTACAGCTGAATGAGCTCAGAGCATGTTTTACATATCCAGGCATGTTATGCACCGCTTCAGAAACACAATGATAACTGATTTTCAAACTCTTCTCCATGCAGATTCAGTTGGGCATAATTTCTATTTCTGGAGCAGGGAAAGCAGCAATTTGCTGCTAGTTCTAACTGGACATGAAATTGGCTTACCACCGATTCAGCAGCAATCATTTACTGACGTGTGCTGCAGTAATGGGTAATTTTGGTAATGTTACATTAGCTAGGGCAGAAAAAAACAGAGGGAAGAAACCGAAATGTGCATCAGCGCTTACCCAAGCTCTTGCTTTATGTCCCTCCACTTATGGGTTCCATTCATTTTACTAAAAAGACCCTGGATCCCAAATACCCAGAGTTTTTTCAGTGGTTGTTTTTCTCCTCAGCTACATCCATTTTGAGACCTCAGTGAACAGCACATTTTGAAGACTGCCAGAGCACTAGCAACAGGTGGACATTTTTAGATTACAAAAACAAAGACTGAAGCACTTGCATCCCCTGGTGGCAGTCTGATTTATGCTTTGTTAACATAAAACCAGCCTAAACTCTCAAGAAAAATCTGAGTTCTATTTTTAACCTTTTATGTATTGATTACACAATTGTTGTAAATGATACAGAGAAAGAAAAATATTTTTAAATGTTTTAAAGTGATTTTGTCTTTTCTTGTCAGGGTAGCTTAAGTTGCAAAGACTTGCAAACCCCATGTGATTTTTGGACACTCCAATTATGAAGCTATGAGAATTATTCGGACAGATAAGACTTAGAAGGAGCAGGCCAGTCAACTGGATTTAGACTGCAAAAATTCCCACATTACTTCTGAAATTCCTTTCTTACTGAAAACATTACACTCTGAACTAGCAGGAAACCAGCCTTCAGCCAAATGACTGAAGAGATTAATTGTTTTCCAAAGCCAGAAGGGACAACTACAATCACCTACTGTTCTCTTATATAGCATAAATCAATGGCATTTTCCAAGGAAGCTCTGGAATTTCTTCCCCATGTCCTACCTAAGCATTCAAGGACTTAACTCTCTCTGCCCATTCTCAAGAATTAGTAGCATAAACTTGAAGTGCAGGAACAAAATCTGAAATGTCTGCCAGAGACGTCAGACTCTGATCTTCACTCTGACCATTTATCCTGAGCATAACTACATGGAAATACATGTGATTTACTAAGTGTCTATGGTAGTTGAACCAGACTTTACACATACATTCAGAAAACTAGCAAAGCACGCAGGACAGACTAACACCCGTAGTCGGAGCATAACGGAATGTCTTCTCATCACTGCACACAACAGGCTTCTATACTGCAGGCTGCGCTTTCTTGGGGATAAGCTAGGATATAAGATTACTAAACTGCTTAGGAGAACACCCTGACAAGGCCGTGTCTGGTGTAATGTCTCCCTGTGGACCTTGGCAATTTGCAGATCACGCAACCTACAGCCCATTTGCTAGAGTAGCACAGCTTGTCATCTTGCAAACAAATGCAGAGCTATGAAGCTGCTACCTCTGCAGTCCCTATCCAGACCTTCGTGTACTGAGAAGCAGGGGGTACAAGTCCTGACACTTGACAGCTCAGTGTGAGCAGGAAGGTTGCAAAGTGAAAATGAGGTCTCTTGTTCTTCTGAACAATGTTGGCATCTAGCTTCAGACCTCTCAAAAAGTTTGGAGTTTTCAGCTGAAGAAAAGGTATCTGTTGGTAACCTTGGGCTCCCTCATCCCTCTATTTTAATTTGCAGGTCCTGTCTTAAACTTAAGCTTTCCTAGTGCAGGGACTCTTAATCCCTACATAAAGAGATCTAGATCCATGACTGGGACACCCCAGGCACAGCCGTTAGCAGAAAGTAATAATACATGTGTATTGGGTCTGGCTGAGCTGATTTTCCCCATAGCAGCCCTCATGGTGAAGTGTTTTGTGCTGGGAGCTAGAAGGGTGTTGATAATCCACTCGTGTTGTGACTACTGCTGAGCAGGGCTCACACAGCACCAAGGCTCTTCCCAGCATTCCCCCTCGCAGTGGGATGGGGTGGGCAAGGCCTTGAGAGGGGACACAACCAGGACAGCTGACCGAACTGACCAAAGGGATATTCCATACCATATGACGTTTGCTCAACTATAAAGCTAGGAAGAAGTAGGATGGGGGAAGGGGGGCATTCCTTTGTCCTCAGGAGCAACCGCTATGTGTATTGGAGCCCTGCTTCCCAGGAAGGGGCCAGGCATCGCCTGCTGATGGGAAGTAGAGAATAAATCTTTTTCTTCACTTTCATGAGTGGACTTGCTTGGCTTTGCCTCGTTTTCATTAAACTGCCTTTGTTTTTACCCACAAGGTTTTTTTTTTCATCTTATTTTCCTTCCTCCTTTGCCCTGCTGAGGAGGGAGAGGAAAGGGTGGGTGATAGAGCAGCTTGGTGGGCACCTGGTGCTCAGCCAAGGTTAACCCACCACAATGTTTAAAGTAGCATATGCAAAGCAAACAGAAAGATTAGAATGCTCTATGATTACTTTAAATGATATGTGATGTCATAACTAAGACAAGGGACTTCATCTGACATTAAGATAGGAATTCACTAGTGTATCTTATTTACAGTGTATTGCGTGCATTATCATTTCAGATTATTCAGTTAGCAGTAGTGCTTTAGGAAATCCTCTATTTTTTCCCAGTAGATCAAAGGATAAATGGATTTTTAAAATTATGTTCATTTTGATGTTATGTGACAAGCACACTCTTCTCCTTCCTTGTGTTGTGCGTAAAACTATGCTGAAAATTAAGAGTGCACAGCAGAATTTGAACATTTCTACAGAAATATGAAGCTGAATTATATATAGATATTCAGGCCCATGCTGATGTGCCATCTGGTGGCTGCTAGTTTATAATGCAGATGCAGACAAAATTACCCACCAAACCCCAAACTTCTGGCTTTTCCAGGCTTTTTCTCACATTTTTCCTCTATAAAACTTAATTTCCTACATGTTTTCTTTTCTTTAGTTCATTTGTGTCTCCAGACAACAGAGCATCATTGAGAATGAGCAATACAAACATAAAAGTTGCTGCTATTTTTGCCATTACAGGCTATTTGGGACATCAGGAGGAGGCTGATACAGACAACATACTACAGAAGACCCACGATCTTCTAGAAAGTCAGTCAAAGCCATTACATTTGAAAACAGGATACCTTAGGATGTGTATAATTTGTTTACTGCAATGACATGTTATGAAGGGCAATATATGCATCTGTAATTAACTGAATCAGCAGAAAGAGGTAAATTTGAGGCATAAAGAAGTGACTCCCCCCCATCCTTTACTATTTAGGTCTCTGTCTTTACACAGAGCTATGTAACTAATACAAGGTTTTAAATGGCAATTTTTAAATAATGGCTGTTTTTATGCAGAAATCTACCTCAGTTTCCTCTCTGTCTCTCCTCCCCATGAGATGCCTTTGTTTAGTAAAGTAGAGACACAGTAAGGCCATAGAACTCCATGAGTCAGAAATCGAGCCCAGGTACTTTTATATTTTAATTTATTTAAATTAAATTTTATTTTAATTTATTTAAATTACATTACTTTATTTATTTAATCTATTTAACACAGAAAATACTGAAAAAAGTAACTAACCTTCTCCTTCTCTTCTGCAGTGACCAGCATTATTCCAGAAATCATAGAATCACAGAATGGTTTGGGTTGGAAGGGACCTTAAAGATCATCTTGTTCCAACCCCCATGCCATGGCAGGGACACCTCCCACTAGACCAGGTTGCTCAAGGCCCCATCCAACCAAGCCTTGGACACCTCCAGTGATGGAAGATCCACAGCTTCCCTGGACAACGTGTTCCAGTGTCTCACCACCCTCAGAGTGAAGAATTTCCTCCTAATTTTCAACCCAGATCTACCCTCTTCCATTTTCAAACCATTACGCTTCGTCCTATCATTACAGGCCTTTGTAAAAAGTCCCTCCACAAGCCAAAATCCCATGGTTTAAACAAGATACCTAGTTTCTCTACTGGGTCTCATTAATCTTACATCTTTACTAACAATAAACCTTGTCTGTGGATCTCCATTAGCCTTTCTGTGGACTAGAAATCAACAGACAAAGTAATTAAGGGTTTACACCCACATGGACAGAGAGACTGAATAAGGTCTTTACTCAGAACTTCATTTTTTTTTCATTATTATTATTGCATCTATAACTGCAAGAATGCTTGGGGATATTCACAAAGTATCAGTGGCATTTGTAAAAAGTTAAAGAAGCAGAAAGAATATGGTTATTCAGATAGAAAATACTGAAATTCAAGATCTTTCAATCTGGGGTTCTTTTTAAGAAATAACAACTTAAAACCACTAGTGGATACCTCAGAAGTAAAGACAGAACTGACACAGGAGGATATTGGCACCACTAGGGTGTGATATAACCTAGAAAGTTTTCTCCTGCAAAAGGATTGACTTACCCATTATCCAACCCATTCTGTCCAAGTTTTTTTCCAATGTCACCTACCATCACACCTGGCATCGGCAGGAGAGTTTTTGTATCTCGAATCTGCACAGAAGTGGAATGAAACATTATTTCAGTTATGGAACAATGAGAGTTATTAGCTGAACTTTTCAAACAGTGAAAATATTCCCAACTTGTATTCTGTTATTAACACTAAAGAAAGCTCTCTGGATTTTTCACGCACATAATCCTGGATATAACTTGTATTTACATATTCTCTCATTCAGGACATGGATCCCTTAATGAAAATCACTTTGGCAATATGACACTAATTACATCACTGTGTTAAATATGCCTTAACACTGATGACTGCTCTCTGTAGACAAGCATTGAAACCTCCTTCAGATGTACACAGACATAGTAGAATCAATGGAACTTTGTTATATAAGAATCAGCTTTGAGTGATTCCTCGATTTTGTAATGAATTTTGGTCAGTCTGCAACTAGTCCGTTTTACTGTACCATATTTACATTGCCCTGTTTTCTGATGTCTTTCATCTTACAAACTGATCTCTGTGGTAGAAGCTTGCAGATTTCATGCCTGTCAGCCTGCAGCATTGGCAGACATAAATCATCTTAAGCTTCATCCAACACCTTCAGGACTCCATATAGCATAGGTTAGTTCTAACTTTACAGGTAGCATGATAATCTGGATGTTTTTTCAGCTTTTTTGTATTTTTCAGAATTTTTCACAGAAAACTGACAGTATAAAACTGGCTGTACAACCATCACAAAATCAGTGAACATTTAAAAACAGTACACTTGTTACGGTTACAATAAATGTCGAAGGCATTAATTCAAGAATCTGCCAGTCAGATATAAATAACAGCATAACAGAAAGACTTTAATTTGAGCCCATTCCCCCCAAAAAGAAAAAAAAGATTAGCAATATTTCTACCCTACCTGTACAATAAAGGAATGTAATCCTTGGCACTGTCCATCAGGAGTATAGAGCTGGGCGTACACAACTGCATGAGTAGCATGTTTCCCCATATTACCAACCCAGAACTTTGCGGCTTCAAAATCAGGAGTATTGATGATGAATTCCTGTAGCCGAGTAACACAGGAGCAAATTATATAAATCATAAAAACCAACATATAGCTATTTTTTTGTTTTGTTTTCATGACCATGATAGTGTCTTGAAAACATCCATTAACTGCCAGGGTTTCACTCTGTACTCTAACAGCTGGTATCTTTCTTACTGTGCTCAACTTTGGAGAGAATACATGGAGCTAG
Organism: Eurystomus gularis; assembly: GCA_013400335.1. Taxonomy (NCBI): domain Eukaryota; kingdom Metazoa; phylum Chordata; class Aves; order Coraciiformes; family Coraciidae; genus Eurystomus; species Eurystomus gularis. Next base: position 49,499 of record VZZY01007720.1, on the reverse strand, counting down.
GAAAAATTTAAAGCTGTAAAAAAAGTTCATTACTACATTGTAAAGCCTGAAATTCAGCCTTTTAACTGACCATTTAAGGAGTTAAAAAAAGTAAAATGAAGTGATGGACTCAAAAGCATTTCCCAGATCTTGGGTTAAGCTGAGCTGTGAGTCCCCATGAAGGTCTGTGAAGGCTGTTTCAGCTGTGAGGGCTGAAACCTATGCAGGGACCATCTGCTTCTTACACACTTTTGTGTGCCTGGCTGACAGTGTGAAAGGCAGTACACTTCCCAGTTTGGACAAGTGAGGGACCTGAGCAATGGGAATCCTGAAAAATACATGTATCCTGAAATTTAGACATAGCTTCAGCATTCCGATTTTTTAATTCCAAATCGCGTGCTTTCTGGATGTAAAAGAAATCTGAACTCAGAGCTTCATGATCTTAACAAAGATTTAGTCATTTCAGTCATTTTTCCTGCAGTGTACTCATCACCAGCATAAATCTCTGTTTATTTCAGTGGAACTTTTCATGCTGCCAAACTCACAAGGTGGTTGCTTTATTTCTGGAAAGGGATCTGATTGTCCATCTTGCATAAATGATCACTGAATTGCTTGTATATGAAAAAATGCATACTGGAATGTTGTCCTACTGAAGAATATAAAATCTGACATTTCAAATCTATGATTCTCATTTCTCATTCTTCTGAAGCCACTTAATGATGTACAGATATGAGAGACATTGTTTGTTGACAGTAACAGCACCTAGTTCTGTACATTACAGTGCTCTAAAATGCCAGTCTTGGGGGGAAAATGATGAACCTACCTTCTTGGGACATTAAATAATGCATTTTACACATTCAACTTGGCATAAACCAAGCATGTAAATGACAAAGAGAGAGAAAGTTCTAACAGCGCCCCTCTTTACTTCTATTTTTTTCATCCTTAGTGTCAAACTACAGTGAGTTCTATTCATTTACTGAAAAAGAATGTTAGGAAAATTAATTTATTTCTGCAGCAGTGTTGATGTGAGAAAATAAATTATGAACAGAAAGCAGCATCCTCATGGAAAGAGCAGTTTATTGGTTTGATCTTTCGGTTTCTGTGATAGTCTTGTTATCACTTTTTCATATTTCCTTTTCTGATCTTCTGGAAATAATCCGAATTGTTACATATAAAGACTTCACATTTAAAGACAAAAGACAACCTAATCTGCTCATGCAACTACTCCTTAAGAGACACAACAAAGCAGAAGAATGCAATCCTTATTTTATATCACAACTGGAAGCTAAATTAACTACTTGTGCAAGAAAACATAAATTTCTGGATTTATTGTAAATGTTTATATATGACAGACAATCATTTCACTCTCTTGTATTTTGTTTTGCTGGAATGGAATCACTTCCCTCTTTTTTGAAAGTATTCTGGGTATTAAATGCACTGATTTACAGTAGTCAAAAATACTAATGCAGAAGACTTTGTTCTGAAAACACTGGGAAGTTGTGTGGGAACATGCTTATCTGTTGAAATCCCCACATCCTCTAACTGTGCATTTTGCAAGAATCAATTTCTCTCTCTTAGAAATAAATGAAGGTGAGAGGAGGCTGTCTCTGAACTGAGGCACCCACAGCACATGAAGGGTGATATATATGCTGGTCTGTTTTGGTTTTCTTAAACCAGGGCTGTCCAAAACCACTCTTCCCTCCAACGTAAGTATTTGCCCTTTTTTTTTAGATTTGAAATTGATTCTTTCTTGTTAAGCAAAGAAATCCTTCAATCATTCTGTCCTGCTAGAAAATATCAGAGTCTAACTGTCAAACATTATTCCTGTGCATTAAGGACAAACCTGAGCATCACGATCAAATGTGGCAGTAGTTCGTATGCCTTTGGTATTAGTTCCATGGCTGAGTTCAGTCAGAGCAAAACATCCAAAAATCTAAAAAAGGAGGTAGAAGGCACAGTTCAAGACTACTTCATTGTAGCAATTGAAACGGTAAGATTTTCAAATGACTGTAAATACAGCTATTGGAAATTAACTTACAAATGCAAGAACCCAATCAAACGTAACCCTAAGGCTAGACATTATGCCTGCAGTAGAGTAACAGGCACATTTTTCCTTTGCTGATGGCTGACTCCTTCAGGCAGGTACAGACTACTACATTCTGACTAGGTTTTCAGCTGTATGGGTTGGAATAACTGTTGCATTTTGAAGATCAGTGAGTCTGCTTGCCTTACAAGCAGTTCCAGGAACTCCCAAATTAGGAGACAAACAGAATGAGGCTGTTTATTTTCAAAATTGTGAACAGCCTACATTATTGAAGGGGATAAATGTAATATCAGATCAATGTATGCATATGCTTGGGTCTCAGCAGCATTTAGGAACACTGCCTGCTTGAAGCCACACTGAAATGTGCATACTGGAATCCTTCACTGGTTTGGCCAGCAGCACATGCTGTTCAGTATGAAACCTTTGAAAAGCAAGTGAGAATGAAAAAAAAACAAACCAAAGCTGGAGCCTCAGCCAAAATTATTCTGACAAATACATATCCTCAGGCTTTTGTGTAGGCTGACACTCATTAAAAGAATTCATCCTGATGTTTCACATGTGATCCCAAATCAGAACTATGTAGCGGTATATTGCTGTCCACGAGCAAACAGAGAAAAAAATAATTTCAAATAATTAAATAAGCAAGGAAGGTGAATCATTGTCAAAAAGAAAAAAAAAAACAGACTAACAAAAGAAGTGTGATGCTTAGTTTGGGTATGCTCAGCACATATATCTTGCAAAATCAAAGAGGGTCAGGCCAGACAGTGAATGTTGCCCAGTTGGCCAATTGGCATGAACAGAAGAACCTCTGGAGGACTGGCTCTGTCTGTGTTAGAAAGGCTGCTCTTATTCTGCAGAGCACTTGATCCTGAGTCTCCGTGGGACTCCAGGTGGTGTTTCTGTGGCATTAAGATGTTACTGTTTTCTATTTTATAGCATCAGAATAGAATATTTATAGCATCATGGCAAGGGTATGTGTTGCAGTGTATGATGTAGAAGTGGGAGGTGGGAGGGCCTGAGTGTGCGAAACTTCCTAGGATATACTTTTAAAGGACTGTGAACAGAGACAAAACTAGTGTAGTGTCATCTACATTGCCTTTTGGGAGAACTCCTCAAACTTTGTCTGCATGTTAACTTGGACAGTCTAAAACAGATCCAGGAAGTGGCATAGCAGCTGGCAGCGACAACAGGCAGAACTCAGTGCTTCAATATGCTCCCTGGTCTTTTATTTCGCTATTTAGAAGTACCTAGGAATGTAAAGAGATCAGAAACAACACAAGGGTGCAACTAGTGCTATGGTTCTGATGGTGCCCCATTCTCACAAACTATAAAAAAAAAAAAAAAAAATTACCTCCATGCTATAAACCTGTTTCACAAAGCCTGCAAACCTCTTGGAAGCACTTGAAATTGCACCTCCAAATACCTGTAAAAACAGAGAATTATGATTTAAATCAGCGACCCCATGATGGAAAGCATGCATAATCATTTGCAATAGTGATGTCCATTGAAGAGACTGGGGAAAGTTGGCTGCACAGTAAATTACTACTAAGACTGTAAGTGGAGGGGGTAACTCAGGATTTGATCTTGTGAAGGCCTCTTTACAGAGGACTGAAATTTTCACAGGTCTAACCTGTTCAAGCCTTCATTGCAAACTCTTAAAAATGCTTAATGGGCTCACTTTCCACTTGTCCTTACTGATATCCCTTTGAGCAAAGTAAAACATTAAGACTATGCTAGTTTGCTTTATTGCAAATGGATTGGGAACTGAAGCTAGCTGCTTCAAGATCAGACAAACCCACTGTTATTAAAGGTACCTTCATTTTTTCTAGGTGGATATTCACATAACAAAACTATTATTCCCAGACCTTCCTCTGCCACGTGAACAGTAATAATTAATTCAACTAATATTATTCGACCAGCTTTGTCAAGTCTTCTTTCTGAGAGACTCATCTAAGGAGCAACTGATGAACAGGATCCCAGCCACTGATATCAGTGAGAAACTTTACACTGGTTTCTGTTCCTTCTGGATTCTGCCCTGAATCAACACAGCAAGGGTGAGGCAAGGAAGTTCCTCATACCTGTAGCAATGACATAGCCACCAAGTAGGGCCTAACAACCAAGTTCTTTGGCTGCTAATGCCATACAGAGGAGGTAGAGGACAAAAGAACATGGAATGGTAGACATCAAAATATCTTTCTGGCTGTCTGTACTGTTCCACCTTTAGTTTCCAGGTGGGATTCCAGTGGAGACAGAGCTTAATGACAAAGATCTACTACCTTCATCCCAAAGCTCTCTGAGAATCAGTTAAATGGAATTTCATTTTTGAAAACAAAGGACTTGGGAAAGAGACATCTTTAATAAAATAGGCAGAAAGCAATGTAATTATGGTATTTACAAGACATTTAAATTCATACACCACTATACCTTTTGAACTGTACTTACAGCGCAATGTAAGAAATACTGGACACACGGAGACCAATCGTACATTCCTATACAGATCACCACATTAAGTATCTTCAATGGCTTTTCTATGATCTCTTGTTGAGTAAGAAAATCATACTCAAAGAGCCTTTTACAGCGCAGGAATGTCAGCTCCTGGTATTTCTCACGGCACAAATCTTCTCCAGGGCGATGTGCAAAGAGAGGATCACTTTCCAGAGCAGAGAAGATTCTGTTCTTCAGGGAGAAAAAGCTGACATGAGAATATTAATCTAAAAGCATTAAAAAAACAAGATAATGTTCTTCTAGAATGATACTAGGTCTCAAACTACATTAGTTTGATAGGAAGATGCAAATTTATAAGGTCAAAACTCCAGAGAATTAGAAATATACATTTAAATGGTCTGTCATTATATATAGCTCATGCAGTTAACTTTTATGAAAGCTCCTTCATCATGAAGTAGTAAGTGTGGCACCGATTCATTCTGAATGTAAGAGAACAGTATGGTAAATCTTGCTTTTTAGAGCAGCTTCATTAATGCTCTATCTGAAGCTGCTGGAAGGATCTAAAGGATGATGGTCCTCAATCTGAGAATACAGGTAAAACTGCAGCAGTTACATTCTGTTAGAAACATACCATGACGGTAAATCCATTAAGCTACCACAACTCCTCTGTTCCCAAATCAAAGCAGAAATGGACTCTATTTATTGGAACCATCATATGCTGCCATTCAATATGGGGAGAGGCATTTTTTAATATTTTAATTTGGATCTTTTTTTGTATGCTAGATGGTATACTATGGAATTTTTTTACCTCTGGCCTCTGTGTCTTCAAGATATACACATCTTCTTAATTGTCTTTCATGTGATTTAGAAAAAAAAAAAGTGCAGTGCCTTAGGCAAAAGGCAAAACCTTTAAAAAAGGTTTTTGAACTCCTTTCTTCCCTTCTGAAGAGAATGACACAGTAAGAAGGAAGAAAACCCCATTTTTCTTTGAACGATAGTGTCATTCCCTCTTTCTGTATGCACAACACTATTTGCCCACACAACCCCAAAACTCTCTCAGACACAAAGCACTTGTGTTTTTCTATGCTCCTAAGTGGGTCTGTCAGATGCAGACGATGGCATTTTTCACTTCTCTGATCCATCTTCTAAGATTTTAATAATTATGGTGAATATTCAAGACTAGCTTACATCCATGTAAATCTACACTACCTTCAAAGAAGTCAGTTCTCTTGCTTCCTACATCTCTGAGTCATGCCCTCCCACAACATCTCTTGTGAAGCAGTTAACCTCTTTTTTTTGGTAGGGTTCACTTTCAGCGAGGTAGGCATCCTAATCTGTCCAACTGCAATGCTACATAAGCATTAATGCAAGCACAGAAGATTGCAGGAAATTATCGCAGTCAAAGGAAGATGTTTGGCAGTGGCACAAACTTAGTTCAGCTTAAGTGCACTGTAAAACTGTGGGATAGATGATTTAATGCAAGCAGTAAAGAAATATGGTAGAACATAATTCTTTCACAGTTTGAAACAAACAAATGAAAATTGAATGTGCAAGCCCATTTTTTTATGCTCCGTATCTATAGAGTATTATTAAATACTGTCCCTTTGAAAATGACATTGTTACTTCTACTGATATCTTCAAGACATCTCATACTTACAATACTTGCAAAGTTTACCTTAAACTGGATGATATCTTCACCATCTAGAAACACCGCCATCTCCCTCCAGTTGAAGGAAGCTTTCTTACGATATTTGCAAAGTGGCCCTTTAGGGAAATCTGGTAGCAAAGTTTCCCATGAACGTTGGTTGCCAGTGGCTTCTTTCAGATTTAGCATAGATGCCATTATTTCCTAAACTGCATCAAACAAGGGAAGACATATTACAAACTGAAGCAGTGTAGATGTCTAATCTGTAACAATAAAAAGAAATCAAAAGATTTGTTAATAAAATCCACAGACTTGTTCAAATGTGTGAGTACAGCAGTGCAGAGCCAACTAAAAGCTTGCCCTTCAATTTTTCTTACTCAGTCAGCTTGGTACAAGCTAAAAAATAAAAACCTTTCATCAAATGCAAATGAACTACACGGTCTTTCTTATTTAAATATGAGCTAAACCTTTTTTAACAAGCAAAATATGCAGCAGGGACAGCATTGGTTAATATTTCATAATAAGAAAGGGGGATAAGATAAAAGACCAAAGCAAAAATCACATCTTAAATAACTTACTATGAACAATTGTTACCTCACTTCTAATTTAAAGGCTAAATAATAAAATATAAAAGCACCGAAACACGCATACAAAGCCCTGTTCAAATGCAGGAGATGACTGTGATCTCCGCGTTACTAGTCAGCATTTAAATAACTTTTAACCATCAGGAGTATGGGGCAGAAGCAAAGAGGTGGCTGCACACAGGAAACCTAAGCACCTCCAGCCCTGTGTACTACTCCATTGCTTTGACATGGTGAACATTTAGAATTGTGAAACTTGAATATCAACATGCTGTCCATCACTGACATTGACTTGAATAGAACAGGCAAATGGGACAAGCAGGAGGCCCTGCCTGCAATGGGTCTGTAAAAGGTACAGATTAAACCTGCATAAATGAAGTAAAATAAAACTATCACAGTAGTCACTTCAACAAAACACATAAAACTCTTAGGCATTTCTTCTACATGAGAGATGCAGTTTTGGTAAATTGTAAGCATGTAGGTATGTACTTCTCTTAAGCATCATATTGCCATACTCAAGTGTAAATTTTAAATAATACAAAGTATGAACTTTGCAACCACACTTAATTTTTCCCTCCTTCTTCCTTAAGTTTAAATTTTCATTTAAACTCATTTTCTGTTACCAGGTGGCTTGTAATGTTTTTAGGTTGTCTTTTTTAGTAATTTTTTTCTGAATACACTCATTACTCCTGTGCCACCAGTATCTGAAGGGGGCCTACAAGAATGTTGGGGAGCAGCTTTTTACAAGGGCTTGTAGTGACAGGACAATGGATAATGGCTTCAAACTGCAAGAGGATAGATTTAGATTAGAAACTAGGAAGAAGTTTTTTACTATGACAGTGGTGAGACACTGGAACAGGATGCCCAGGGAAGTTGCAGATGCTACATCCCTGGAAGTGTTCAAGGCCAGGTTGGGCGGGGCTTCGAGCAACCTGGTCTAGTGGGAGGGTGACAGGCACCCCATGGCAGGGGGATTGGGCTAGATTAAGGTCTCTTCCAACCCAAACCATCCTATGATTCTAAGTTGACCTCAGACTCTTGGGTATGTGATCAGAAGCCCCATGAAGTCTGATGACATTTTATTGCGTATATCTACGGGTTATGCAAGTGCACTGTAAACGTTCACAGAACCAGCAGGATTTCATTATCAGTAGGTACAGTACCAGTATCTCTGGTTTTGGAGAGAATGGGACTCATGCTTTGTGTTATAACCTGGCCTCTTCTGCTTCCAGAAGCAGATGTTGGAGTGCCCTCTGCTGCTACCTGCTCATATCACACCCAGCAAGTCCTGTCTTCACGCAGATGGCAGAGATCTGTGCTACGCTTCTAAGATCCAGAAATCATTCGGCAGTGGAACAGAAGCTGGCCACATTACAATAAATGGACTAGCTGGAAGAAGTAGAAGACTAGCTGGGGACGTTGGACTAGATGACCTCTAAAGGTCGCTTCACCCAAAGCATTCTATGATCCTAAGGAATTCTCAAAGGTGCTGCAAGGACATGGAGGCCCAGGGCTGGCCAAGGGCTCAGTACGGACTATGGACATAATAAAGTACAGAAATGACTAGCCTGACATTCTACTTTTTCCATTACTTTTTCTTCCTTATCATCCTGATGGTATCTCTTTGCTATATTTATTTTCTTTCAATCCAATGCTCTCATGGAGGTCATTCCGTTTTTCTAAACAGTTCAGATACAGAAGAGGACTGCAGGGTGGTATTTCGGCATGTGACTCCAGGTCAGTTCCAGGAAGGCGCAGTTCTGATATTGAGCAACAAGAGTATTGAGCAACAGGTTCAGAAAGAAAAGAAAGATAACCAGACGTGACTCTTCTACCCAGAAAACAGGTAAATCAGGCCGAAGTTCAAGGCTTCTGGCTCAGAACAGAGAGAAATTTACATCAAAATATTGCGCTTATTGCAGCTAACTGTATTTACATTGCAAATCAATGAGATTGCTCAAATGAGAAAACCTAAGCGTTAATAAAAAAGGGTCCTGTACTTCAAAAAAATTACAATTTCTCTGTCTTCACACAATGTTTTCATATCATTTGGTTCCAAGCAAACCGTTTCAGAATCAGGAAACCCAAACAGGCAGTTACAATAGAAAAGCAACACAGGACTCCCCTAAAGAATCACCCCAATGATCATTTCAGCCTTGTGCAGACATTTAGAAATCTGTGTGCAGCTATGGCAATAAAAAATAATGCACGTTATTTTCAACCTGCAGAGCAGAGCTGCAGTTCCACTGAGAAATGCCGAGCTCAAAACTTTTTTAAGCGGAAAGGTGCTCCTAAGAGCAATTCAGATTCACGACGGGCCAACAACAACGGTACGCGAATCACGCGGGATTACTTCGGTTTGCAGTGTATTCTGGCCAATTATCCTGCATGAGGATGACACAGCTCAGGCAACTGGCAGCTGTCAAGAACACGGGTGAGGCTTTTAGCGACCTGGTCTAGAGGGAGGGCAGGAGGGTGGAACTCGATGATCCCTTACGGTCCCCTCCGCGGGCAGGCCTGAGAGAAGGCGCTCGCCGCCCGTCCTGAGGCCGGCCGCCGGGGCGCCGAAGCCCTGGCCTGGGGTGAAGGGACGCGGAAC
>VZZY01007720.1:0-39774 GCA_013400335.1 Eurystomus gularis | reverse complement strand
TGCAAGGTGAGCCGGAGCCCGGCTCTGAGGCGGTGGGAGAGGGCGGGGGGCCGGGCCCTGGGCCCCAGCTCCGGCGGGCGGGGCGTGCTGCGTCTCTGGCTGACCTTTATCTTTTTATTTTTACCTTCTTTGTTGTTGTGCTAGGTAGTGTCAGCAACTGAAATTAAAATTACAGAGGTCAGGCCTCTGTAGGACTCCGGTTTAAACAACTCCTGGCTCCAACACCCCCTGGCATAGCAGGGGAAGGGTTAATGTGTTTGGGGTAAGGTGCTGCTGAGGTGAGAAGAGCACTTGGGGACAGACTCCCTACTCGAGGGTGTGTAGAAAATGGAACACTCACCTTCTTGTCCCCCTTAAAAAGAGGCAAGGAGGGTGTTGTCATGCATGCTCCCGTTGTAAGATGCCCGTGCAAAAACGTTGCTTGTAGCGCAGACCTAATTACGGGCTTGTAAGGAGTGATGGTAACTTTTGAAAATGCAGTTAAAAAAAAAAAGGCAGCTGTGGCACCTGCCTGGCCAAGTTGAACTGTTTGTGTCAACTTTCTTACTGTTTAGTATTGCTTAAAAATAAAACAACCTCCCCCTCCATGTTGTATGGTGGTAATGTGCTGCTGTAAGTCCTACTGTTATACAGAAACGTATCGGGTAGAAGGTGACACCTTTTTAAGATAAATTTTGGAGAAAGGTGTTTAAATTCTAATAGTAATGTTTTGAAAAGAATCAGAATTCCAGAAACAATTAAATATATAATTCAAAAAGGCCTGTAGTCATTTCTAGGGGACAGCTGCTCTGGTGGCCTATAGTTCTTACTTTGGTGCTTTTAAAAAAAGTATGATGCATTTTTAAAAAAGTGTATGTTGCAGTTTTTATTTAGTTTTTCTTTTGATGTTAAGAGATGTTCCTGAGACACATCTAGACAGCCTATGTGTAAGAAAAAGCCTAGAAGAATACTTTTTTAAAATTAATATGTTTAAAATAAAAAATGTTAGAGACATCAGCCAAGGATGAGCTGAGATAGGAAGACTTGATGCTTACCCTGTTGTTAATTATTCTTTCCTGTCTCAGAAAATTTCAGAGCCCATTGATACGGGATTACTTAGCCAATATACCATTTGTGGTTTGAAGATTTGCAGTTGTTTGGATGGTAATTGAAAAAACATTTTCAAAAATGAAAACTTAATAAGTTAGTCTGAAGAAATTCTGCTGGATAAACAATAGCTAAAAAGATTTTTGCAACTGGTTTATTAAGTACTAATGCATACATATCATATACCATAAGGGATGGTTTTAAGAGTAGCTTTACAGGAAATATATAGGGAATAAATTATTAAGATTTTTTTTTAAATGTCACATGTGAGTGCTAGGCTTTATCGTGCCATTCATATTTCACTACAGTCGCCTTTCTTTTTATTTGTAAGTTATTTCAAGAGGACACACTCTCTATTTTTACTTCTGTAGGAGTTACTTATGGTACATGCACAATTGATATCAGATTATGAAATATGACAAAAATTGCAGAATATCTTCTTGAAATATGGTAGAGGCACTCAAACGTATTGCCAGCTGTTTGTCAGCCCTTCTCAACCCCTCCAAAATCTCTAGTGTTTGGCATCTGCCACTAGACAGAAATGTTTTATTCCACAGGTGATAGATACCATTAAGATCAGTAGTGTGGTTGCCAAATGTAATATAATACATGCGCCTTCACCTGAAAATGGGTCTTCTCAGGTGGTCTTCCTTCAGAGAGATGAGATACTAATTTAGGGATAAATAACATGTTTTTTCACAGTGCTTAGTCTAGTAACTCTTTAATTGGGAAAGCTACATGATGCTAAAAGGGAAGCATGGCTATGCTTCATTATAATCACACAATAGATCCTCTGTTTGAACACAGCAAAAGTGATGGATAGTAAATATATTGGTTATTTTTTTAAATATTGAACTGGTAGTTTATGTAATACTGGGAGGATATGCAAGTCTCTTAATAAGGAATGTGCTTCCCAGGACTCTGGATTTACTGTGTGGTAGGGGGAGGCAGTGGTTTTGTGCTAGAAAAAGCTTGTTGCCTAGCTTCTACTTTATTAAAATAGTTACATTTAAAGAAAATGAGTAGTCTTACTGGTTAGCCTTAGATATTTTGGAAACATCACGCAGCAGAATGTTGAATTTTGAGAATTCAAACTGTGCAGTAGTTTCAGATGTCAGGCACGCCAAGAAACGTACTCTTAGCAGTTGTTCTTCCTGCGTTGTCCTAGATTGCACTAGATTGCACAACTCAACTAGTGAGTTGTCCTCACTAGTTTGCACTTAAGGTAGCAAGGAGACAAAAGTTTATTTTGGTGTTAACCAGGGTGGTTTGCATCATTAAACAATGTATCACTGTTTGTATATCGTTTCAGATGTTTCCAATGGAACTGTGACCTTTCTGCCTTTGGAGGAAAACAGTGAAGGAAAATACCAGATTAAAAAGTGCAATATTTATCAAATTCAACTTACACACATAAAAGATGAGGAGTGGTAAGTGCTGGGAGTGAGGGGGGAAGCAAAGCCTGACTTAGTGCAAGGATCACACCATGTTTTAGTATTGGTATCTGGGCAATTTGCTTTGTGTAATTTCCTGCTTGATAAGTGACAGTGCATTGTATTCAGTTAAAAGAAACATCTACAATACCCAAGCCAACACAAAACAAATCTGTTTCAACTTTGAATGTATACGTTGACTGAACATGTGTGTGGTCTAGAAAAGGTATGCGTATTTCTGATGGTGTGGAGCTAGCTGTGCCTGTCAGAGCAGTCAGGTTCTGTGGGTGTTAGTACAGTCGAGGGTCAAACTGGAGTTGCTGTGAACCTCTTGAGTGTCAGTCATTGAAATGTAGACCACTGCAGCTTGGTCCTGAGCATCTGAGGGCACAGCTCTAATGAAGTCTGGATAAAGTTAGAGGTGATGAAATAATGAAATGTGCCAACTGATACATTCCTTATGGATATCTTGCTAAATTGGGTTGATCATGGTGTGCGAGTCCCTAGGCATTGTGTTAAATGCAGCATGGACCTCTGTGGACAGCGTTTGAACTGGCAGATAATGAGCTGTGTAACAAAATTCAGGGGAGACTGCTCCATTATTCAGTAACTTCACTGTTTTATTTTCCTTTTTGTTTTGTGCATTATATTTTTCTTTATTCTGCAGCTTACTTTTATACCTCTGAGCTGCTGATTTTCTCCACTTAATCACTGCTTTCTCTCTCTTGGAGGTAGCTGAAATAATGAAATACGCTGTATTTATGCAAATTTTGGGGTTTTTTGTTTGTTTTTTTTAAAGGTCTGTGTCTATTGTAGCTCCATTTCCAGAAGACTGGTTTTCAGATGGAATTGTGTACCCCAAACTAGAATGGCTTGGAAATGAACTGTTGTCCAAACTGGCTAAGTGGTCTGTGGAGCAAAGGCCCAGCGAGTTTAAAAGTACACTCTCACTCATTTCTGTAGCAAAATACAGCAAGGTTTATCAAGACCTTAAAGAAAAATACAAAGAGATGGTAAAGGTAAGTTCAGCAATAAATGCAGCAATAATACGCTTTTCTTTATTTTTTGTTGTTTGTAGTGAAACTGCTTCTTTCACTATTTTTTTTTTTTTATATAGAAGCAATTTAATTGAGAGATATGTTTTATAGTTTCATGCTTTGTTGGGTTTTTTCTGTGTATGGGGAAAAAAATCAATTTGGTATTTGGAATAACTGAATTGGAAAAGCAAGGTTTGGAGCCAGATTCACACCAAATATCTGGAGGAGTTGGGTATTTTCCAGAATGTATCCCTTCTGATAAGAAGTAAGCAGTATGTCAGTGGATGTAAACACGAAGTCATCCCACACTTGATGGCATAAGTAAATCACCTCTTTCTCCAAAACCTGGAAGTGTAAGAAACAGCACTGGTTAGCAAGTGGGTTAAACTTCCTATTACTGTTCATAAATTTGGATGTTATAATAACATGTGCTTGAGTTGGAGGGGCAATGTTGTAATTTTACTTTGTTCTGGCCATCCTGAAAAATGACAGTGATGATCTGAAGTGCTGTTTGAATCAGTGCCTAGATCCTTATACACCAGGCTGTAGCTACAAGCAAAAAAAATCATAAATGCTATTGTAAAATATATTGTGAAAATGTTGAAAGGTTTTACTGTTGATATTTCTGTACTAATAGAAGGATATATATTAGAAGAAAATTGGATTTGTGGGTAAAGTAATGGCTCAGGCTTTAGCTCTACAGTAGACTTGCTGTTGAGCATTTTAATATTTTTGTTTCAGTTCCTCTTTTACAAAATAGGGGTAATATTTCCACTTTCTGTCTTCCCACTTCAAGTTTTTATTCTTTGTGTTCCGTTGTGGTAGGATAATTCTATGCTTCTTACATTGTGAAAATAAATTTACAAATTCTCATGTTATCAATGTTGCACGTAACAGAAATAATAGAAGCATTTTTCTTCTGAGAGAGTTGGGCAAAAGGATGCATGCTGTGTTACAGAACAGATACAGCTGCTTACTTCTTGTAACCTGCACATATGGACCCATAGTATTCTTGGAAACTTCATTAATTGGATGGCAGCGGACATTCTTTTATGCCATGAGCCTTTTGTGACTTGCAAAATCAAACAGTCTTTGTATATACTCGTTGTGTATATTTTTCATGAGGTTAAAATGCAGAATCAGTCCCATGTAGAAACGTGTTGAAGTAGATGAGTATGCAGCAGATGAGCACTTTTAAAAGTAATTTCAGATGGTGCAGAAAATAATTTTTCTCTTTGTTTTTTCTGAAGGTGTGGCCTGAAGTGACAGATCCTGAGAAATTTGTGTATGAAGATGTTGCCATTGCCACTTACTTGCTGGTACAGAACTGCTTTGCCTAAAAAAAGTAGTGTGACAGAGCAAAAGGAAAATCAGTTGATTTTTTTTATATTACCCTACACCACAAAAATCAGCACAATGACAATGAAAGTAAAGTTTGGAGGGATGCTAAAGCTTCTTTGTGAAGATGTGCAGCTTCTTTGCCTTTAGCAAAACTGTCAAATACTTAACAAGTAGCAATGTTATAAATAGTAATTTTTATGATTAAATACTCTTGAGGCTTTTTCTTAGTCATAGTAGAAAACAAATATCCAATTATTAACTAATTATGAGTTACATAACGTGAAAGTAGCTACATTTTTACAGAGCAGGAACTAGAAATGGGCTAAAAGCTTTGGGGTGCCTTTAGCTCGTGTAGAATGTGGGGCAGCTGAGTGTTGTTAGGAAGTTGCTACTTTATTCAGTAGAAAGTGATGTTATACCTACCTGTATATGGCCAGGTGATTACAAAGAACATTTTGGTTTTTATTTTCAGCTGTGCTACAAATTCTTTCTTTAATGCGTTGGATAAAGTGCTTCTATGGTGCCACTTGCAGAGACACTGTTGAAGTTTACTTGCTACTTCCCTTACTTCCTCTGCTTATCTCTTGCACCCTTTGTTTTAGCAGCTTATGTTACTTTTATGCTCAGTCTAGCCCAGGTTTTATAGCCTTGATTAATTTCAGTTTCCAGTGACTCAGAGGGGAGTGGAGGATGTGCTTAGAAAATTAGTGATATTTTGCAACATAATTCCTGCCCCTCTCCATAAACAGTTCTAGTGGATTTTGGTGGTGTTTTGGTTTGGTTTTTTTTTCTTTCCTCCTCTCAATTATTTCCCAGCTTTCTCCTTTCATTCACAATAACCTTTGCTGCTTTTTTTACAGGAAAACTTGAGAGCAGAAGTCTAAAACGTTTTCTTTTCTGGTCTTAGATTCTTTGGGAAGAAGAGAGAAAGGAGAAAGGGTTGACCAAGAAACAGTCATTTGTGGATCTTGGATGTGGAAATGGTCTACTGGTTCATATTCTAAACAATGAAGGGGTAAATAAAATTCTTATTTTATTATAGACATAGTCAATATTCTTGTTATGCTTTTCTTTTATCTGGCATGCAAATAGCCAAAATTTGGTTAATCCATGTCTCTAAAATAGCATTTTGTCAGTCTAGTTACCAGGAGAAAATCGTAGCAGAGCTTTAGAAGCCTTTCAGTTATCTTGCTTTTTTATTTTTAGCACAGTTCCTTTATGGGCTATTTTTCTGAGGTAAGAAACTAAGAGGAAAAAGAAAAAGTGTTGTTTCAGTTATGTTGTAGACAAAGCAAAAAGGAATGAGGAATTTTATTGAAATTGAGTTCTACTTGTCATGTCCTGAAAATGTGTTTGTTTTTTGGGTTTTTTTTTTGTATCTTTAAAAAGAATCCTGGGATTTGTTAATTGCCAAAATGCCTAACACCACAATGTCATTTTGGGAGTGAAAATGTGGCAACAGCAACCTAGTATAGTTTCTGAAACAACAACAAAAAAAGGGTCTGTAGATTGAAGAAACCCAGTGAGGCTGGGTCTTTCTGTTTCAGAAAATTATATTTTCTTGCTTCTGGGAGAACGTGGTAGATTTGTAGAGAAAATTATTATCTCCTATTTGATCAATAGATGTCATTGAGAGGAAAAACATCCCAAGTTCTCCTAACACAAGCTCTCTATCCTTGTGTGGCCAGAAAAAAATGATGTAATGCAAGGTGCTATTTTCCCTGTAGAAGTTTCTTCCTGTATGTCATGAGGGCATCACTGCTGTAACACTGACAAACATTGTTGACTATCAAAATCACGTGTGTGAGTTTTATGAAACTTTTTTAGTAATTGATTTTGGTTAGTTCTGCCCAGGGTTTCTTGAAGTTCAAATACTATTATTTATGCATTCTCTATTTCTTGCTTCAGTTTCCAGTCCTGCATCAGTTCACACAGGAAAAAGTGTTTGGACTCAGGCAGCCTAATTGACTTTAGTAGTTGAGAGGGTATTCTCACAGAATCATTATGGTTGGAAAAGACCAACAGTCTTATTATAAATGAAATTAACACTGTTAATATGTACATTTAGTGAGCCTGTTTGACAATTTCTGCTAAAATTAGTACTTCAAAATAATACTTTCTGTTGTTCAAATATTTCAGCATTTAGGTAGAGGAATGGATGTGAGGAGAAGAAAAATATGGGACATGTATGGACCAGAAACTCATTTAGAGGTATTATGCAAATGTATGTAAATTTTACTATTTTGTAGCCTTATTCATTTGTTCATTGCTTCAGGTTTTGTTGACACATATGTAATCAGCCGTAGGGTAATCAGGGTTACAGACCATTAGTACCTACAGTGATCTGTGGGTTTGGTGTGATGCCACCCATGTGTCTTGTGGAACTGTAAAGTAAGTTGTAAAGGGAATTATGAGAGCAGTGCTGTATCATACCCTTGCCTTGTTTGCAACTTATCTTTCAGTTGAGATGACAAGTGTGATTTCATTCTGTGTGTGCAGACATGCACACCATGACACAATCTCTGCGTTTACTGGAGGATTTAGTATTAAGCAGCTTTGTTTGCACCACTGTACCTCATAAAAGGTATTAGTACCCAGAGTTGCAAGCAGTTTATTTTAGAAAGTGATTCTGACTGTCTAGTGCTATGTTCTGTTTTGGGCACAGAATTGTTGTGGAATGTCAAAGAGCCAACCCTCTGTTGTACTGACCTTGTGGTAAATAATAAGTGATAGCTTTCAAAACAATGAACGGGAAAATGAGTGTGAAAGTGGGATTGTATTTCAAGTTCCGCATTAACATTTTTATGAGAACAGAAACAATTTGAGCACAGGAACATTCACTTTAACTCCAGCTGTTCTGGGTCTGATCCTTGTTAAGTGTGGTACTGATGAACAGTTGCCCTGTGGAGGTCAGGTGTTCCTGGGTTCTTGTTCTCTAAGATGTCTCACTCCGCTCTCTCAAAAACTGTCAGGTTCTAATATATTAAAAGATTTTTCCACCTGTAGTTTTGTTTGTGTAGTTTTGTTTAAAAGTTAATTCAACATATTGTTGAATGCTAGCAACTTGTATTAAATTAAAAAAATAGCAGCAGTTTTCACAGATGGGAGGTGGAGCTTTCTCAGTCTTGTACAGCCTCCTCTTTGCCACCTGCCATTTTGGGTACAGGTTGCCAAAACTGCCAAATCCCGTTGCTGCAGTCTGCAACTAGATCTTACTGAAAGGCTTCAAGAAACAATCCCAAACATCAAGCTGTGGTGCACCCTCATTCTTGTTGTACTGTATTAAGTCACTTCTGATCATACCAAACATCTTCTCTTTTAGTTCATGGTATATATTCCCTTTTTCTGCCCGTGTTCCTATATTGTAAAAATATCTGAATTTTCTACATTCATTTCATAGTAAGGTTTGGCTGTTTTACAATTTCTCAGATTTCTTGACTCATAGGGAAACTTCTGAGCATCAGCTGTGCCTCTGTGCAGCAGGAGGGAGCAAAGTAGAATAGGATGAGTTTTGTCTTCTTTAAAAGAAAAAAGAATTCACAGAGAACATTTGAAAAAGCCAGACAGAAACAATAAAAATATCCAAAATATGCATATAAGAAAAATACTAATTTATATATAATAAACAGGAAGGGTGCAGAGAAGGAGAAGGCACCTGCTCATAGCCTTTTGTTGCCCTGGAAGCTAATTTTGTTTTGATCCTTACTTAAAGCATGAGTTGCAGGATTAATATTGCCACCTGTGACATTTGGTGCCGATACTAACAATATAAATGAGTGTAACGGGTGGCACCCTGCATCGCCAAACTGCTGTCAGACATGGTGGATGCAAATTTGATTATAGGTAACTGTCAAAACATGGAGTGTGGCACTGATAATTCATGCTATCCCTAAACTGAATGATCAAAACTGAAATGTAACATAGAAGGAACTTGTTTAATGAGCCGTGAGAACTCACTCATCAAACGCTTGGTTTAACATCTGCTAACCTGACAAAAAGAAATTTGTTACATGTATTATCTAGAATATATATACATAACTAAAAATGGTCAGAGATGTAGTATTTAAAGTGAACAATAGTACATCATACTAATACTTGACACCTAACACAGTGCTTCCTGAAGAGAGGAGCCAAGATTTAATACAGGAGTCTGAGACTTCTGAAATTCCCTTATAAGTGGGGTTGGTTGTTTTCATTCCCGTACAGATACTACTTTGCATATACATGTGAATTTTGAGCCATAAAAACATACATTTTGTATATAAAAAGAGTATGAGTATCATTTTCAGGGGTTTTCCTAAAGGTCTGTGGAGATTCAGATTCAACACTTTTTTTCAAATCTGCCCAATCATTATTTAACATGTTTTTAGAGAGGATATGTACTTCTGTAGCATTGCCTTATTTAAGATATTTCTTTGCTGAAATCAGTTCAAGGTAAGAAAATACATATCTGAGACATACATTTAAAGGCACTCAAACTTCTAACCCATATGAAGAGTTCATCCTGTTTGATTGGTTTTTGTTGTGGTTTTTTTTTGGTTTTTTTTTAATTCTAAAAGAATATCAGGCTAGGTATTCTTGAGACTTAATAACTATTTAGTGAGCCAGTTTTGCAGTGGAAAGAATTCTGTACTGGTGTCTCAGTCCGTATGAAATTTCCATGAGGCGAAACACTGAAGGCCACCAAAGAAGCTTTCTTTCTCTAACTTGTTTTCTACTTTTGCTCCTGATTTTGCATGTGTCATAAGGTAGTCTTGACACAACGTGGAAGGGGTGGAATGGCAATATAGACAAGAGGGAAAGTGTTAGGCTGGAGTAGGTTTATTGTACATGAATGATAGGGTGTGAAGAATGGTTTTCTGTGTATAAGGATTTGGTTTGGGAAGAGTCTGTGAAAGAAGAGAAGATAGTGAAGCTGTGTTCTGATTAATTGCTGTTTGAGTCCTAGGACTGGAAAATACAGCAAATTAAGTGGTTTTCTGAAAAACTCAGTCCAGGAGTACATGTGACAGAAGGAGAATGGCAAGAAATCATAATCAAATTTGTGATACTTGTTTATGAATGTTTAGGATGTCAGATATCTTAATCAGAATTGTTATTCCACTTGTGTTACCAATATTTTGTGGTAGCTCTTGCTAAATTACTTCTTTGTAGCTATAAAAAATTACTACCTGGCAAAAGTGCAGATAGAGGAAAATGTTGATGTCTGTGGTTCTCATTCACCTTGTATTTGTCAGCTTGTGTGATTCTCTATTGTTACTTAGTGCCTTATTGGAAATAAAATGCATTTAAGGTAACCTGTACTAACATTCATTTAATGTGTTTAGGAATCTACAATCATGCCAGGTGACGATCATCTCTTTCCAGACACTGACTGGCTCATAGGAAACCATTCAGATGAATTAACACCATGGATACCTGTAATTGCAGCTAGGTATTTGCTGGGGGAAGGGAAGGAATTAAAAAAAACCCAAAACCGTAATTACCTATGTGGGCTTGATGGAAACTGTCACTTTTGCAGCCACATCTGTTGTCCTTGAAGGGCTTCCTGCTTTTGATGCCAATCGATTGTTTTTACAAAATGTTTGTCTTCCTGTGGTGAAGCACAGATGTAGTATTTGCTGTCTCATAGAATTCAGTACAATGTCTTGCTTTTGGTGTTCAAAAACCAGAACTGATTTTTATTCTTTAGATGTGAATCTGTTGTTTGAGGTATTTTGTTTGTGTTTTTTTAAATAAAAAAGCTGTTGGTTCTGCCTTTCCTTGAACTGTTGTGCTCTTCACAACTAACTGCAATAGTTTAATATTTAGAGATTTAGTCCTGCAAACCAAGTGAGCACAGTAACTTGCTACAGCAAATAATTTGTGGAGCAGTATTTTTGCTTATTATAGTAGATCTACTGAAAGAGGAACATATAAATATTATTTCATGAAGCTCTGTCACTTAAAATTCCCGTTATTGCTTGCATCTGAATTTGTTAAATTTGTGTGTTCTCTAAAATAGCTCTCCATTCAGCAATTTGTTATCCTTCTTGTAGGTCTTCCTATTCATGTTGCTATTTTGTGCTGCCGTGTTGCTTCTTTGATTTCCATGGAAAATACAGCCGAAGACAAAGCAAGAAAACTCAGTACAGAGAATATCTTGATTTTGTTGCCCAAGTGGGACTTGTATGCGGTTTTCAAGTGGAAGAAGATTGCCTTAGAATTCCATCAACAAAAAGGGTAATTTTGGGCTTTTTGTCCTGTGGGGTTTTTTTTCCTGTTGTTTTTTGTTTTCTTATTTTAAAGTCGCTAGCTGTCTGAAGCATATAGATGTTTGTTCATTACTACTGTTGTAAAATCAGATTATAGTCAATTGTATTACTTGAGACAGTATGCTCTGAAGAGAGACTAAAAATGCTCATTGTTTTCTTGGGTATTCTGCTCTTAATGTCATAGGTACAATCCCAAAGACAAGAAAGAATGGAAGTTTTTATGGTTATTTCTTATGCCACCCCATAGGATGGAAAACTTATATAACTCATTGTTTGCTTTAACTTTTCCAGCTGCCAGTGTCTCTTATTTGTATTTCATTTTGCTGTTTTTCATGTCCTGTGAAATTTAAAGTGAAATGTCCTCAGGGTAGGAAGAGGTGTCCAGCTTTAATTTTGTAAATTATCTGAGGGTCAGGAACAATCTCTTTGCTCTGTGCTTGTATGGCACGATGGATTATGGTTTCATTACTGAATTTCTTCTGCAGCACCAATATTCAAAAATTAAAATTAAAAAACTCTTAGCTGTTAATGAGCATTGAGTTTGACTGGCTGTCTACTGTAGATGGATTTAGAAACCTGCATAAGACATGTGCAGACCCGGGGGGCTGTGTGTAAGTATGGGACTTTGTATAAACAGTGATTTACCTGTTTGTACTAAAATAGGTAAGCCTCATTGGAAGAAATAGGACCTATCCACCTACAGAACATGCTCTGATTGACAAGCAGATAACACAGTATGTTAATAATCGTCAGACCTGTGCTGTGGTCACATGTGAAAGAAGAGTTGGATTTAATCATAAGGATGGCTCTGATGCTGCATGCAAGGAAGTAGGTCTGGAACTTCCTGAAAATGAGACTGAGACTGCCGGTACAATGTGGATGCCTGGATTTCAACCCCGAGAAAAAGTAGAACAAATCAGAAATTGTGCTTCCCTTCCTCGGGATTTTGTAGATGATGTGGTTCTCAATGTGGCAAACTTGCTGTTAAATGCAGCCCCCCCAAAATCACATTCAAATGTGCATGGTGAAAATAAAAATACTTGGAATCAAGGAGGTGAGATTGTCTTTCCTTTACATTATCTTTTGCTGGTAGAGGGTGTATTTTCCAATTAATTTGCATGTTTTACATTTAGTTAAGTGAAATGGATGTTAGCAAATACTGAGAAAGTGAAGTAGTAATCAAAAGTAATTTTTTTTGCTATGTTTTATTGCATTCTAGGATGCAAATAAGGTGAATGAGAATATTTTTGAAATTGGGGTGGGGTGTTTTCCCTCTAAAAATACTAGGACAGAATCAATTTTTATTAGAAAAAATAACCAAAACAAACTAAACACAGAACTCCACCCCATTTACCGAAATAGAACACTTGAAATCTATTTGGGGAGTATATTAAGTTTCTTTTTTGATAGTCACATAATAATTAGCTGTAATTCTGTAAAAATTGTGTAAGAAGTGCTTTGAAGTGCCACTTGGTTATGACATGTTTAGGAATTTTTAATTTAGGAAGAAAAAGAAGCTGCTGCTAATTTATGAAAACTCACTTCTCGCTGCTGGATTTTTCCATTTTCCTCCATCGATTTTTACTATTTACTCACTGTAGGTTGTCTTATGTTACTATTGCGGGAGATCCTTCAAGTCATTCTCACTTCTCTCTATCTATACGCATATGAACAGTGCTTAGCACAATGAGGCTTATATGCTACTGTAAAAAAAGCAGGGGAAGATGAAAAACGTGTCTCACTGTGGAAATTCTAACTTGAATCTTGTAGAATGAAAGCTGCTATCTTACAGACAATATATGCATAGAAGATATGTAACATGCAGACACTGGGAGTACAAAGTTGCTGGAGTAGTGGTAGATAATCCATATATTCTGCTCATAATCATTAAGTTAAATTTTCTTAGGATTTTATAGATCTAAATTTTTAATAGCTTCACCATTATTTATTGCAGAAAGCCTTTCCCTGAAAGAAGTAGCAGAACACTTAAGTAAAGAGACTTTAAAAAGGCTAAAGAGTGAATATGGAGGCCTGCAGACACTGCTCAAGAATAATCATCAAGTATTTGAAGGTAAAGAAGGGAATGTGGGGTTTGTTTTGCGTTACTTTAACCATTTTTTTAAATCTCCTCTATATGCAGTTAAACTCAACTGAAAAATTATGAAGATGGTAGAGTTTTTTTAACTGCTTTCTATACCTTTGTGGGAAACTTAACATTCGTCATGGTCCTATTGCTCCACGATACTGTTAGTGAAACTCTTTTGAATGAGACAAGGCATCTGTCAGCCAAGTGTTCTTCTGTCTGAAAAGACAACCTTTTAGTCAAAGTGGCTAATTTGATGCTATGGTTTGACTTAGAGAATTTTTATTTTTCCTATAAAGTATTGATGATTTTGAGGCCATCAAATGCAGAGCAGGTTCACTAAAGCATTTAACTGAGACTTGTTCTGGCCTTACCAAGCCCCACAGTGTAAATGCTGACACAAAATAGAACTAGTCTCCGTAAGAACCTGCAGCTGTGAGGCTTGATGTGTTTATATATCCTGTGTGGCATGGCAGAACAAACTCGGCAGCAAGTTTCTGTGATTGGCTGTGTTTGTTGATTGCTGTTTTTTGGTTTTATTCCTGTTGTAATGTGGTGGTTGTATGTCTTGTGTTATGGTTGGCTAGGGTTATTTTTTGTCAGTATGGAGTTCTGCAAAAGTAAGGTCTAGCTTTACAGTAATACAAGATCTTCAAGGCTTTATCAGTGTTAAGGCTGCTTCAAATTTGGAAGTGTGTTAACTACTGTGTCTCAATGGTTCTACATCAGCTGTAAAATGTTGATCTACTAAACCATGGTAAATAATCCTGAGTATGCAACCAGGTTGCTGCCAGTGGTTAACTTAGCCAAGTTTAGAATCTGCTAAGGACTTTTGTACTCTTGGCAATTTTTTAACATGTGAAGCCATACTGGTATCCTTTTGAATCGCCATCCATTGCAAAAAGTTGGTCACACGGTATTTATTATGTGTCTGCATTTGATTCTCTTTCATTAGGGACAGGTGGAATAGATCTACAACCTCTTGCACTGAATGAGCATTTAAATTTGGTATGGATGCTGTCTGCATGTGACCTCTGAAGAAAGACTAGATTAAGGCCAGATTTTAGTAATGTACATCACATGGCAACTTCCAGCAGCTTCAGCAGAGACCATTAGATTCTTCCCTTCAGTAGTATGTCCCATACCAAGGGACTGTTATCAGTGAGTGGTCTGGAAGGACATTGCGCATGCCAAAGTGAACAGAGAATAACATAGCTACAAGTCTTTTGTCGTCTTTACTGAAGTCTTTTTCTTTTAAGGACAAGGAATACACATGAATGCACATGCATACACTAAAAAAAGAAGGGGCTTAGAGTAACTGTTCTGTGGCAGTTTCTTTTGATCAGGCATCCTGTCCAGGACTGATTTTTCTAGAAAAAAACATGCTTGATCATAAATAGCACTATATTTACTCATTTTCATTTTTTGAGAGAGATTTTAAAGCTCTGCTGAACCCACTTTGGGATTGGTGTTGTATGAGTTCAGGTCTATTTGTGTATCACAAGGAAACATCGAAGGATGAATTTATCCAGGCCTGAATGTATGATACTAAGCTTTCACGGGACTTCTTACCTTTGAATAGTGATTATCAGAATGCATAATGGTACCAGTTAACTAATTCCAAGCTATAAGTGATGCAGAAGGTGTGATTGAAGCAGGCTATGAAAACAGAGCATGGCAACTTAGAAATGGCAGATTCTTCCCTCCTCATTTTCACCACTGATTTTCATCTACATTTTTTCTTTCTCTTACCAAGTTCCTTTTGTTGTGTTTTACTTACACATTTAAGGAGTTAACAGAGGTTCACTGCAGCGTGTGTGCAGTTTATAGTCCTAACACAGCAAATGAATTTAAAAAAAGAAAGTGCCAAATCATTATTAACCAATCATAATTCACTGTTGATTCATGCAAAGGATTAGACTTGTAATCCGCCTTGGTGCAGTGTATTTTTAGGTCAGTGAACCATTGCTTTTGCAAGAACATCTCTGTGTAGTGAAAGCAGTAGAAGACTTTCTAGATTTTTGCTGGTAATCAGATTTTAAATGTGGAGTAATAATGTTTTGAACGTGGGAAGGATTACAGTTCTTGAAAGTTCTCTGTCAGGACTTGCAATCTAAATTCAGAGGATTTTAGTCTAAGTGATCCTAAATACTATATTTAAAAGAAATACAAAGATGATGAAAAGGTTCCTCAAACTATTCAGAATTCACAGTGAAATATCTTACAGGGAAATCAATCGATCAATTCTTTAGACCGTGTCTGTATTATCTCAGTTTGTTGTGCACTTATTTCTATTTCTGTACAAATAGCACATTTGGTTTTGCCCGAGTGATCCATTTGTAGAATATATATTTTATCCACAGAATGTCACTATGCATTTTTTCCAGTGTGAGTCCCATGGCTGTCTATTAACGGCTGCGGTTTTGTTTGTTTTTAAATCTTAGTTCTAAATGGGAGAGTTCATATTCGTGACTGGAGAAAAGAAAAACCATCAAGGAGAACGAAGCCTGAAGTGAAACGGCGCCTTTCAGCTGAAGCATTTAAAACACGTCTCTGTTGGTTTTTCATTCATCATCCTGATGGTTGTTCTTTGCCTTCTGAATCTTGCCCATATGCTCATGGGACTGAGGAGCTAAGGCAGTCTCAGATTACTAAAAAGAAAAAACATATAAAGTAGTAAAATGCTACCACTTATGTTTTAGCTTGTGTAAGTAACTGAATCCATGACTGACTTCGGGGCTGCCAAGTGCATGAAGATCTGGACAATATGGAATGGTTTTCCCTGTTCATTTGCATCTTATATTTCAGTTGGTTTACAAGTTCTCTTGTATCTTTAAATTCTTGATTTTTTTTTTTTTAATTAACTTGGAAAAAATACAGTAAAATATGTATATACTTTTGGATTTTGTCGTGGCTTGTCTATAGGCATTTGTATATGCAGAAAAAAAAGCTTAATTTCCAAGAACAGTCCTTGTGATCCTTGATCAGATAAAATGACATGACACAGCGTTTTCAAACACTGATAGTTAGCTGGTTTGTTCCAAATTTTCCAAGAGATTTCACTCGTTCCTGATGTGACAGCTTCCTCTCATGTTACCATGGAGTAATAATACATATTACCCTTCCTTTGCTGGTCAGATCTTAGTCCTCCTTTTGGTGCTGATTCAAAAGGAGCATTGGTTTGAAGAGTAACTTTCTGGGAAATTATTATTGAAGTCTTCACGTGCAGTTTTTTGCGATTCTGTAGCCATGCTGTCCTCTCCCTCTTTTTTAAAGTAAGGAGTAACAGTAGAAAATGTATTAAATAATATTGGAATGGTAGGGCTTCTGCTTATCAGGTAACAAAGGAATGTCTTAGCATCTTGATCAGGTAATGATTTTTTTGGTAGACTATTACTTTCTTTAATACGCTTAACTTTTGAATGTAAAAGTTAAATGTGCATACAGAGAAAGGCAGCAAAGCTAGTGAAGGGTCTAGAGCACAGGTCTTGTGAGGTGTGGGTGATGGAACTGAGGTTGTTTAGTCTGGAGAAAAGGAGGCTCAAGGGAGACCTTCTTGCTCTCTACAGCTTCCTGAAAGGAGGTTGTAGGGATGTGGAGGGTCAGTCTCTTCCAAAGTAAGAAGCGATAGCATGAGAGGAAACAGCCTCAGGTTGCATCAGGGGAGTTTTGTATTGGATATTAGGAAAAATTTCTTCACTGAAAGGGTTGTCAAGCCCTGGAGCAGGCTTGTGGTGGAGTCACTGTCCCTGGAGGTATTTAAAAGATGTGTAGATTTTGTGCTTAAGGACATGGTTTGGTGGTGGACTTGGCAGTTCTGGGTTAACTGTTGGACTTGGTGATCTTAAAGGTCTTTTCCAACCTAAATCATTCTATGAACTTCGCAGAAATCCTAATTATTACTCGGTGACAGTCATTGAACTAGTGTCGTAATTCACATCTGTGAACTGCTAAGTACTTTTGAAGTTTAATGTCTGCTGTACAAGCTGAGACAAGGAATTGTGTTGGTTCTGGCCTAGCTTGTATACTGATAGTGTGGAAATTCTGCTATGAGCTACTGAGACAAGACTTTAATTCCAGATCCTACTGGGGAAAGGGCAAGATTTGAAAAAAAACCGAAAAAATTTCTAAAGAAGAAATGTGGAGATAACAGCAATGCCATAGAAACTGATTGCAGGACAGGGTTGTCTAGGAGTACGAGTGAATAAGCTATGTGAGAGCTCTGTAAGAGCTCAGGGAACTTGAAGAGCAAAGGAAGGAAACAATTGAAGACAAAGCAGAGGAAAAAAGAAAGATGACACTGGAAACACTTTTCAAAACAGCTCCAAAGCTGCTTTTCTCACACCCTAACTTTAAGCCAGCATATTGCAGTCTGTTGCATGCAGAGAAGTGGAGTCTAAATCTACTGATAAGGTTGGAGCAAAGAACTTACTGAAGTGTTGTATGTTCTCCCTTCTTCATTTACATTTCTCTTCTGTTCCTGGAAGAAGCAGCTCTTTCTAGATAATTGCAGCAGCACTTTTTTCATGGATCAGTTTTCACATTACCCAATGTGCCACATAGCACAGCTACCTGGCCTACCTCTAGCAGGAGCTGTGGTGGGCTCTGAGCCTTCCTCCATGGCTCTGGTCTGCAGTGTTGTATTCCATATCTTGAATTTAGCACTAATCAGTGCTGTGTTAGTCATTAATGAATTTACACATTTTAAAAAGAAGAGATACCCTCAGGTGAATCACATTCTAAGGGATAGGTTGAGTGTAGTTCAATTAAGGTTATTGGGCTAAGGGAAAGAACAGGTGAACTGCAACTCCTGCGAAGCAGGGCAGCACGGTATGGAAATGCAGTTGATAGTGTAGTTACTGTTGTAAGAATCTCAGAAAAATACTTCATTTATTGATGGGACGAGTTGAGAAATGCCATGGAATTGTATAAACTTGCATGTAATCAAATGATGATGTTGCCTTACTTGGCATTTGGCTAGGTGCAGCGTAAGAAGATAAAGATGCTTATTTACTGTGGTAAACATA
Organism: Eurystomus gularis; assembly: GCA_013400335.1. NCBI lineage: Eukaryota > Metazoa > Chordata > Aves > Coraciiformes > Coraciidae > Eurystomus > Eurystomus gularis. The sequence continues at coordinate 21,513 of VZZY01007720.1, read as the reverse complement.
CGTTTGATGAGAGGGAGACCCCTGTAAAATGAAGTTCATGCAGTCTCTGGATGGAGACTGTTTCCGGATGGTGCAAAGAGCAAAAACAGACTTGTAGTTCTTTTCCAGCCACTGGTGTATTCCCTGATGATCCACCTTGGGGTGGGCTGTGTTTCACTTCTAAGAGGTGGTTTCCTGTGGAGCCCCTCTGAAGCTTGCAGGAAGGCAGCGTTAAGAAGGTGGAAGAAGGTTGATTGTATTTTGGTTTGTGCTTTTTATTTTTTTCTCCTCTCCAATAAATGGGGAATGAAATACTTACTTGACTCATTGAAATCACAGATATGTAGACATGGTAAGAGTAGTAAATTAGTTTTAAAACTACCTTTTAAATTATTTGTGCAATGCTATGATAACTAGCATAGCATAGTATATTACTGTAGGACGCTGACTCCTTTGTGTAGACTTTGTTTCTGAACTCGCCAGCACGCAGATCTGTCACAGATGCATGATGGCTGTTCCCCTTCTTGTTTGGCATCGCTGCAGGTGATGAGCCAGCCAGCAAGTCTCCTGTAATTATAAAACCTTCCCTGTTGTTCAAAGAAGTGGTAATAGAACAGTTTTGCATCCAAATGCCAGCCTTATATAATTCTACGTTTAAATGTGAAGGTAACTGCTGGAGGTGTAAAATAGCTCTACTTTAACTAAATTCCGTATCTTGTTGCTTTCTCTGTGATCCACAGTCTTAAAATGGTATTAATACAATATTCAGCTTTGGCAATGGATGAAGTTTTGTACAGAGTGAGAATTGGTTTTGCTTTTGACAAAACAGCTCTTGCTCCACAAGGGATTCTAGTATACAGTCTCAGTCGTCCAGGTGATGCTCTCATTTTACTCCTTAATTTATTAGCATCACTACCCACTAGTTAATTTGGCTTTATTTTAAAAGTGAGGATATAAAGAGAAGTTAGATGTCAGATTGCAATCAGAAATGCTGGGATCTGGAGATTTTGTATTTCCATCTCTAGATGAACTACAGTTTCATTATAGAAATATTGTAATTTAAATAACAAAAAAAACCTGTTTGCATTCCCCCTCAAACCTCAGTAAAGGACTGAATTTTAGTTTTTCATCAGATCCTTAAAAGTGGAAAAAAAATTTCACAATATTTTTAGTTCTGGAATATCTATATAGACTGTTCTGAAGCTGTATTTTCTGGCACATCGTTTGGATTGTCTGTTTACAATATTACTGTCACTACTTCATGTTACAAGTTATTAGCCCACATTTAGAGCAATTCCTAGAGGAAGTCTAACAGCTTATCTGATGGCAAATACAGAACTCTGGGTATGCTTTGTAATGAAATTATGTTCCTTTTTATAGGTTTGGGGCTTGTTTGTTCAGATTCAAAGTTTTAAATGATAATTAACTCTTTATCTTTGGTGATCTTAGCATATTTTTATGAGCTGAAATCTAGCTTTAGCTATATAAAGTAGGCAGTGAGCAATCAATAGCTTTGCTTAAGGCATCATAGTAGCAAATATTTCAGATTCAAGAGAGGTGAAAAATAAAATCTGTAACAGTCCTACTAAGTGACAGCTAAAACAAATATTGAGACAGGTGTCCACTAAAGCATCTAAACATTTGGCATCAACTGGTCAGACATTATGGTTTGTTATTGCTGGTAACTTCTGTTTATATAGTTAAAACAGCAATTAATTGGGAATTCACCCAGAGTGTATTGCTGCCATGTTACCCTAAGGAATACCTTTCACAATCACCTTTTTCTGCTGTTGTATTGTGCTGCACCTGTGAGTAGCATATTAAGATTTTCCTCCAGAGTGTTGGTGCGTGTCCTCTTGCAGAAGCTCGTTGCAGCAGCAGCACTATATATGTATGTATGGCAATGTTTTCATGACTGGGCTTTGTGTGCTGTGAGTAGTTTTCAGTGAACACTGTTATTTGGACCTGCGGAGTTTATACGTTTTATTTGAATTATAACTTAATGTTCATATTTATCAGGTAGAAATACATAACTGCTTCAATGCTCTTTTACCATCTTACGAGTGCAGCTTTAAGCCACTGGGTGCTACTGCAATACAGCCAGATAAAATCTGCTTAAGGATTGCAACCCTTTATTATAACAGGTTTCAGCAGCTCTAAGTGGGTGAGTGTAACTTTGGATTTCTTTCTGGCAGGAGCATCGTGGCAAATTTTTGGTCAGAGGTCAGTGGATCCACCTGCATTAGTTTCTCGGTGAGCCATCCTGTGCTTCGGACAAAGCTGCGTATCCAGCCTCGCCAGGGATGTGGTGCTGGGCACGCTCAAGGGGCAGACGTTTGCTGCTCAAGCTGAGTGCACCTGCCACGCTGTGAAAACACCCTCACTCAAGCTGTCAGTTGGTCTTGTTGTCTGCCAGCTAGCCAGACACTGTACAAAATCAAAACAGGCTTCTCCTGGAAAGCCTGCCCTGAATTTTGAATACTTTTGAATTGCTTTGCTGTAGTAGCAATAAGGAAACTGTCCTTGCTGCTAATTGATAGTGTGAGTGGGGTATATGCAGAGGTACAACTGCTGCTGTGAAATGACGCTCTTTGCTTTGGACAGTAGGCAATAAATGTGGAACTGAGAGAAGGGGAAATTGTTTGCCCTTTTCTCAGGTACAAAATATTGAGAGAACAGAGTTTTCAAGTGGCCTGTCTTTTGCCAGCACATGCTTTTTTTGTTTTCTTTGAATGCGTAGCCTTCCTGCAACAATGCTTTAGTTCTGCAGCACCATGGTATCTTCACTGGCCTTTGTTGCATCGTGAAGATATCCATCCAGTACGGGCACTGCTACCCTTATCTCTGTTATATTGTGGAACAGTACAGACATAATAATTGTGTTCCGTTTTTTTATCTTCTATTTCATTTAATGTTTGTTTTGTCAGATTGTTTCAGAGACTTTAAATCCCTTAGTGAACACATCACCTGTGAGCAATGATCTGATAATGCTGCAAACAGAAATACTGAGTTTAGCCCAGCAGTCCTATTCTTTCTTGTATTCGAAATCTAAGCAGATAGAGAATGCTTTCAAGTGAGAGAAGTCTTCTGTTTTTTGAAAAGCATTAATGATCAGGTGTTTTTGCCCTTTCTTTCATTGTTGTTTTACTGAGATGTCTCATCATAGATGCTAATCTTACCTTTGACAGTACAAAAATGCAGTGAAACTTCATTAATGGCCCGTGGAAGCACCTCGGTGTGAGGACAGTATCACTTGAATCAGATTATTTTCATATAATGGAATATATTAGTGCTGCGCTGCTTTCCAGCATGGCCAGCAGGTGGGGAAAGTGGAAAAGCTGCAGGAAGGCAATTCCAGTAGCAGCTGCTTGTCCCCCAGTTCAGCGAGTCCTCGGGCTGCTTCTCCAGCGCTGGCTGCGTTGCATGTTGTTAGCTGTTGTAGGCGATTGGTTCTTGCATCATTCTTCCAGGGTATTCCTGTATTTTTCCCTTGAAAAGATAACCTGCGTTTACTTCAGTCTAGGATCTTCCTTCTGTATAAATATAATTGCCTAAGTGAAGTAACCAAAGTGTGTTTCAAGTAAGTGCTGTTATTTTTGTAATTGCCCTGATTAGATGAAAGACAATAGATTATTTCAAGTCATTTCTTGCCAATCTGAAATGCAAATTTTTATTAAGAAGCTGGGTATTTAGGTAATGTTGCACCTTTTGTTTTTTTTCCTCTGAAATGTTGCTTTCTTTTCTAAAAATGCCCGTGGTGGTCTAGGTCTTGCAGTGGATGGGAAAAGGGCAGTTTTTGCCATCTCTCCTCTTCTGGTAAGCTAGAAAGTCCTGAATAGTCCTGATGCCTCGTGATAGAGAGAGATGTCACAATATTTCCTTTTCAAAGGCTTCTTCGAATCTCTGTGCCTGTAGTGGCCAAAACAATAAACCAGAAAAGTGCTGCACAGTGGTATAAATCAGTGTCTCCTAGGAGTCCTTATCTGAAGAAGTGTCTTTATGGTACAATTAAGTGCCTTTGTGAACTCTCATTTTTTCTCTCTTAGTTGGCTTTTGGAGATAAAATGACCATTGCAACAGGAAAAGATGTTTAAAGATATTTATGATCTTCGTGTCCTCAGAAGACCAGTATAAAACTAAATTAGCAGCTAACTGTTAAACTCCAGGTGTCTCAGAAAAATAATAGGCATGTTGGTTTGCTGATGGATGCTCTGCAAGAAAGGGTGATCAGCAAGATGCTGGCTGAGCACATCCAAAGTTACCTCGTTAAAATGTGTCTCAGGCGTGTAATTATTAGTAGCTCAACTTGCTGCGTAAGAGAGCTTGTCTTCTTTCTGCTCTTTGCCACCAGATATTTAACATCAATTTGCATCTGACACAGAGCTCGTGAAGCTGATTTGCACAGTGTCTCAGTCACTGAAACACTCCCTATTTTTAAATATTGATGCTTTCCTCGGAAAATATTTATTATTTGGATTTATAGGGAGAGTTCCTTCAGTTTGTACTACCATGGTTTGTTTCTTTCTTTGGCATTACTGCATCCTACTGTATTACTGCTAAAGCTTTGGAAAGGGTCATAAAGAGATTAGGAAGTATTATTTTGAATAGTTGTATTTTGTTTTTTCCTCTTTGCTTGTTTTATAAGTGCGCCTTTCTACGTGTGCATGTTTCACAAAAGTATCCTTATTTGAAATAGCACTTGCTCTAATTGAACTTGAGAACAAAGCTGGGCTAAAAGAAGGCTGGGAAGGGACTTTTCCCAAAGGCCTGCAGCGGTAGGACGAGGGGTAATGGGCTTTGACTGCAAGAGGATAGATTTAGATTGGAAATTAGAAGGAAATGTTTTACCATGAGGGTGGTGAGACACTGGAACAGGTTGCCCAGGGTGGTTGTGGGTGCTCCATCCCTGGAAGTGTTCAAGGCCAAGTTGGATGGGGCCTTGAGCAACCTGGTCTAGTGGGAGGTGTCCTTACCCATGGCAGTGAAAGAAAATGGGTAATGTTGATGTTGACTGCCATAAGAACAGCCAACCAAGCAGTAGCAGTCCCTGTCTTGGGCAACTGGAGCACGAACTTCCATGAGCAGCAATTCAGGAAAAGAGTGGCTCCTGAGTAAGAGAGATGCCTTCTAATAGGAAGAAACACTTTAAGCCAGTATGAATGGCACTTGATGGCCATGAAGGAAAGTTCCAGTGCTGATCTATCACATCACTGTCAACCTGGAGACAGGTCCATGGAGCTGTACTTCGGTGCATCATGGTCGGAATCTGCCCTTGGTCATCGCTTTGACATGGGGCAGAGCTACCTCTGCAGCTGGATGGGAAGCCCCACCGGTCCCATGCCTCATTTGTTTACAACCAGATTCTGGCATTACTGAAAAAGGGAAAATCACCTCTTTTCTCCTCTGGGTTCAGAAGATAACCCTTTATTAAGGTCCTGCAAAGACAATGAACTATTTTCCATTAACTTCTTTGAGATACGAGATCAAGCCTTGACGCAGGTTCAGGTTCCTTTGAACACCTTTGCTGCCATTACTCATCTATGACAGCACTCCACCTCTGCACTTCAGTAGATTATGGGCTTAATTTTGTAAAATCCAGACGTATGTTTTGATTTTGTCAACAAGCAATCAGCTTTGGCTGGAAATACTATTCTTAAATGTGTGTTCTTAAGGGAAATAGCTTTTTATGTGCGTTTCCTCCACAAATGATGATTGTCAATGTTTAATCAGTGATGGAACAGTGTCTAGCAGCTTCACACCATTTTGGTGAATAGGGGACTGGTATTTTTGATGAAAGAAACAGGTTGTGCCCCAGCTAGATCTTTGAAGTACTTTCCTCTATCAATCATTGTTAGACCTTCTGTAAGGTCAGGACAAGTTTTCTGCTCTTTGCACAGGAATTAATTTCTGCCAAGCACTGTGACATTTTACAGCCAGCAGCATCTGCGGAGAGTAGAACAGGGAGTCAACTATACCTTCTTGACAGGGAAACCTATAGGGTGTGGTCCCTCCAAGTGGGTGTTGAAGAGAAAGGAGGTAAGATAGATCCCAGGAGGTGGGCACAACAGAAGGTTTTTAAAGAGGGTGAGAAGCAGGATTGCACTTGTATTCCTTGGATCTTTCTGAAAGAAATAATTACTGCCTATATAGCACAGTATACGTCCACAGGAATAGTTCTGATTGCTGGCTGGCAACTGCAATTTTTGTTATGGAGTGTGTCAACGTTTTTAGCACTTTCCCGTAACGAGTGGAAGGTGTGCAGGCAGAGATGAAACGTGTTCTTTTTAAGACTTCTTTTTTTTTTTTAGCATAATTCAAGCAGCTTTGAACAATTCTCCTTTGACTCATTAACTGTCAAAAGCAAATGTATATGGGAGGCATAAAAGTGTTCCTTTCAGAAGAGTGTAGCTGCAGTATAGTCTTCCTCCATGTGGAAACATCCGTCACATGAATCCAGGTTTATACATAAGCAGGCACTGACGCATTATATGATGTATTTATAATAAGACAAGGAAATATATAAAGAGCAATTCAGTTGCCTAAATGTGAAGTGCCATTTGAGATACCATTGTCTCATCTCCGGGTTTTCTCACCGGGTCTCCAGCTTTTGGGCCAGGCGAGTATAGGGCCTGCAGTAGGTCCTTTATTGTATCTTGTGTGAACGTATCACCTGTCCTAGGATATCTGAAATGGCACAAGATACACTTAGACTAATAAATTAAGACTACATAGATGAAAATAGCCTGAAGTTTGTTCCTAGCTGATTGAAATACAACCTCTAGAGACACATTAAGTCTGAAGAATGCATTAAGAGTCCTTATGCACAAGGTGCTAGTTTTAGAATCCTAATCTCTAATTTTTTATAGAATGTGGATGATGGAATAAAGATAATGCTTATTACATTTTCAGACTATACCCCATGGAAGTCACTGTGGGCATTTTGGTGTGGATGGTGGTAAATGAGGTCTTAAAATGGAGAAGGTTAGGGTTTTTAATGTGAATTTTGACAACTATATTAATAACAAGGATGAATAATTAAAAGTAGGGACGAACAAAAATGGGTGAATTACTTCAGCTAAACGTGCGCTTTTTCACAAGATGGTTAGAATCAGTGTGTGTGTGAATACTTCGGGTCAGAAGCAGGATTAATAGATGTTCAGTACTATTTTATATAGGTAGGTTTATAATCCACAATGCAATGGTATGTGTATTATAAAAGAGGAAACTAAATCTTAAAATCTTTGGTTTTGAGCTTTGGTATAGTGAGTCCCAAGGTGGCAGAACTGAATTTGTAGCTAGAAAGGATAGCCCCTGGCTGGCAGGAGGCAGTTCCTGGAGGAAGAATGAAAATGGAGAGACACAATTACAATTCAAAATTATCTTGATTAATAGCATAAGTGATTTTTAAATCGGTGAGATGAAGCCCGGTAAGTTTAGGTGCTGAACACATGGGGAGAGATGTGTGTTTGTGGCCAGGGAAGTGACATTATTAATACAATGTGGGGAGTTACTGACTGGGGAATAATGCTATAATGGATCACAATCTGGGATTAATGGTGTTTTCTGCAAAAGAGGAATAAATCTAATTGTGGGATTTATCAGCAGCATGATGCATTGGAAGCAGGAGGTGAGACAGCAGGTGTAGTAGAAACTGTGGTTCTGTACACCATGACTGAAGAAAGATGTACATACATTAAAAGAAGGCTACAGGAGATCCATAAAAATTATTAGATATTTAAAGATCAAAGGGCATGATCTTTCGGTGATATAAATCACTACAGGCTCAATAACTTCCAAAGAACTAAGACAATTCACAGCAGCTGAGCAGCTGATTAAAGAGTTATTTTTAAAATTTTCTTTCTAATCTAACCTTAACAGTGGCAATTTACATTAACTTCTCAGTGCCATCAAGTTTTCCCCAAGGCTTGCAGGAAAGAATTAGAGTGTCATAATTTAACTCTCTCTCTTTTCTTTCATTTTTATTTTAAACTGAGCTATAGGGGTTTTTTTTTTTCAGTTTCTATTTTAGCATTACTTAAAAATGAACACAGTTAAAATGGAAAAAGGGAAGTACTTTTTAAATACAAGGCACAATTAACCTCTGAACCCTATTGTCTCTTGATATTGTCACCAGAAGCTTAATAGGATCAAAAAAGGGTAATAGATAATGAGAAAAATCTCCTGACATATTGAGGAGATTAAAATAAAAAGACTTCAGGAAAAAAGAAAGGACAAAAAGCTACATGCTTCAGCACATAAGAAAGCCTTTATACATCTGAATGGAGAAAGCTGGTTTCTCAAAGAGCATGTTGTCTTATAGTTGCCCTTAAACTTTGAAGAATCTCCTGTTACCCCTTGTCAGATGGGGGATACTGAAGCAGATGGACACAGCTCTCAACAAGTCTGGCAATCATACTTTTTTCTCATTTGAATTATGTGCAAAAATCTGTGCTCCTGTGGCTAACCTTGTAGGAATGTGTAAAGGTGACTTGAAAGGACTACTTTAAAAAACAGCAAAAACAAGCTTCTTTTTTCTGTGTATTCATGTCTGTCTGCATATTCGTATTATATCCATCCTCACCACTATGTTGTTTCAACATCCTTTATGTATCTATGTGTTTAATTTTTATCAGAGGCTGGATCAGGGGAACGAGGAAAGTTTTCTCCAAGGGTTGATCTAGGAAAAGGTGGAGAGCAATGAAGAAAAGCAGCAAAGGAAGACTGTAAAAGCATTGCTTGGGTACTCAGGGACAAAATTAGAAATAGCAAAGCCCAGCGGCAGCTAAAACTTAGCAGGGCATGTTAAAGATGGTAAGAGTGGATTCCAAAGATGTGCTAGCTACCAAAGGAAGTTTAGGGGAAAATATGTCAACAAACAAGAGCCTAGTGATAGACTGTGGGGAGAAAACTGAAATTCTCACTGTTTTTCTGTTTTTTCCTCACTGTTCATAGGCAAGCTTGCTCCCAGACTTCTATGTGTACTGCTGCAGTTTGGGAAGGAGATGGCAACCCCTGTGGGGGAGCAGCAGGTTAGAGATTACTCAAAGTCTGGTAGGGGTCACTGGGATTTCATTTAAGGGTGCTGGTGTGGTGACTATGAACCTGCTGTCTGTCATTGATCAAAACTTATGATGGTCAGGGGAGCAAGATTGAGTACTTCTGCTCTGCATTCATAATGGATGGCTTTCTCAGCAGGGTTTTGCACTAGCCTGCTTGTGTGGATTCTCAGCTGAGCTGATCTAATACCTTGATTATTTTTTTGTGGTTCTTTTCTTCCCCCAAGCCTGCATAATGCTCTTTGGATTTGTTGGTGACTCATTTCTAATAGCCTAGTGCTGTTGGAGCTGTATTCTAGCGACAAGATACTTGAGCTTTGGTAGATGTCTCCGAACATTGACTAGGTCCAGGAAATGTTATCTTTTAAAGGGAGAGACTGGATTTCACCCTTGCTGGCTCTTAATGGTCATCCTCCTTAGATTCTTCCTTAGAATTAATGGATTCCTATAACAATTAAATGGCCAAAAATGGGATGCTGAGAAGAGATTTTACTCCTGCACTTTTTAACATGCAAGTTAAACATCAGATGTGGGGTGTTTAACTTGCATGTTAAAAAGTGCAGGAGTAAAATCTGGGCCTTATGGAAGCAAGAAGTGGTTAACTGAGTCAGATTACTTGGTTGAATTAGTAGATCCTATGCACATTTTAAAAACTTCTCACAGCTTCTTTCACACTTTCCTGGAAAGACTTTTCCAAGCTGCTTGACCAGCATCACAAAATCATCTTGCAATTATCTGAGGAATCTGTTTGTGCTTCTTCTAGGTTGTGTGAAAATTGCGTCTGATAAAACCCTGATTTTGGGGACCTGCATCTTTTCCTGTGAAACTGAGCCAAAACAGTGTCCTACAATGGTTTATGTTAATAAAGGACCTGGCCTAATCTGCCTGTTTCTGGCATACACAGAGCAGTGGCTGCGTGCCATTTATGCTGTGGTCTATCATCTTCCCTTAACACTCTTTGCAACTAAATGCCTCAAACCAGAGAAAAGAATAGGCTGAGCTGAAGAAGGTGAACCTTCTGTTTCAGCTTCAAATGTTACCTTAAAGGTTTAAAAACTTGTAAATGTCACAAATTTTCTTTGTGGTTCTTTGCTCAATGGGGAAAAGTCTTCATATGGCAATGAGCTTCAAGCTGGATCCCTGTTACCCTTGATTGCTTGTTCATTAAGCTGCAATAGATTGATAGAACCAAGGACTGTAAAAGGTCTGTGACTTTCTTTCAAAGATGTACTCTCTTGATTTGAAGGTCTTGGTGCTTAATCACTCTTGCAGTTGAAACTTAGTCTTGTTTTCAGTTTGAATTTGTTTGACTCGGCCTGTCTTCTTGCTTTGCCCCTGCTTAATTACAAATCCTGCTCTGACTCAGCATCCTTGTAGGTCTCTTCTTGAGAAGGTAGGCTATAGAAGCTTTTGATTCTTCCATGTCTGTGTCTCTTCAGTTTTGTGCCATGATTCTCCAAATGTAGACACCAGAATTGGAAGCGGCATTTCTGTGTCAGTGCTATCAATAAATGCACTGAAGTCAGATCTCACTTTTCTCAGGTTCATATACTGCAGGAACGTATCAGGGTTTCTTGTGTTTTTTGTAGCACTCAAACAGTAATTCCACGTATCATTTGTTTGTCCATTTTAACTAGATTCATTTTAACTTACTGCTTTGGTAATGCACCCTTCATTCTGTAGGTATGATTTGCACTTTTATTTCTAGATGTATAATGTGAATGTGATTTTTATTAAAATATTTTGTGGGCTTAATTGTTTCATATGCTGAATTACTTCAGATCATTCTATGTAACTCTTCCATCTTTGTTCTTTATCATTCCGCCTTTTTTGTCAGCTGTAATTGTTTTAAGATTGCATTAGCCTTATTTCAAAATCATTTATGAAAATGTTATATATTCTGAAGCACAGTGCCAACCCTGAGGAATCATATTAAAATTACTTGGGTTCTACGGTGTTTTTTGCCTTTTGTGACTATTTCTAGAGATTCGTGGGCCATTTTTTAATTCACTTAATGTGTGCTTTATTAATAATGTATAGTGTTAATTTTTAGATTAGATTATCTTTTGCTTATGTATAAGTCAAATGCCTTATAAAAGCCTGATATCCTTATAATTACCCTTTTTTTTAAAAGAAAACTGTAATGTCATCAACTAATTAAATAAGAATTGATCAGTAAGATATGCTTTCTGGAAAATCATCATCACTGGCTGTATTTACATTCCAGTGCTTACTTTTTAATTGATAAACTGATATAGGACTTCATTGGGAATTTGCCCATGTTAGATTAATTGGCTTGCAGTCATGCTGCCTGTTCTGCTTGCGTTTCTTGAAGATATGTACACCAATTAGCAATCTCTTAAATTTTTAAAAAACATACCACAGAGGCAGATTTCTCCTCAGGTAGCTGTAGCACACCATTTATATGTAAGAAAAATTTTGAACATGTCATCAAAATATTTTATCATTGAAAAAGGCTGATCTGGCGAAATTATTTTTGTCATATTAGACCGTGTTGGGTTTGTGGCTGATGGGGTTTTGGTAGTGGAGGAAGGGGCTACTGGCATGGCTCCTGTAAGAAGCTTTGAGAAGCTCCCCCAGCTCCAAGTTGGACCCACCTGTGGCCAAGGCAAAGCCAATCAGCACCTCTGTGATAATATACTTAAAGGGGAAACCCTGGTGGGTGAGTTCCTTTTTGTTTTGGGAGCACTTTTGTTTTGAAGAGGAGTGGGAGGTGGTAGAGACAACTGTTCAGACACCAAGGTCAGTGAGGAAGGAGTCATACCAGGCAGCCATTTCTTCAGCCCAGCCCTTTTTTGCCTCAGCTGAGCCCTTGCAGCCCTTAGAGATCAATGGTGGGACAGAATCCTGTCTGCAGTCCATGGAGGACCCCCCACTGGAGCAGAGGATTACTCCTGAAGAAGGCCACCACTCTAAGGGAAGCCCACGTTGGAGCCCATCGCTGGGAGGATTGCAACCTGCAGAAGGGACTCACACTGATGGGAGAAGTTCATGGAGGACTGTTTCCTGTGGGAAGAATGCCAAGTTGCAGCAGGGGGGGGACTGTGAGGAGTTTTTCCCCTAAGGAGGAAGGAGTGGCAGAAACATGGAATGGACTGGGACTGATGGCAACCTCCGTTCTCTGTTCCCCTGCACCACTAGTAGGGAGGAGGGAGCAGAGCTGGGCCTGAGAAGAAGGGAGGGGTGGGGAGAAGGTGCATTTAAGATCCGGTTGTATTTATCATCGCCCTGCTTTGATACAATTGGCAAATTGATGGTGGTTTTGTTGTTTAAATAAAATTTTGTTTCCTCAAGTCGGGCCTGGATTTTGCCCATGACCGTAACTGGTGAGTGAGTCCTCCCTGTCCTTTGTCTTGACCCTGGAGCCTGTTGCATTTTCTCCTCCCCATCCCACCAAAGGGGGCTAGGAGCAAGTGACCGACTGCGTGGTTGCTTTGTTGCTGGCTGGGTGGGCTTAAACCATGTCAGAGACCTTTTTATTTTTTAATGCTGTTTTCAAAGAAAATACCAAAGTACTCTTTGTTAATAGTTAATGTGTTGCTTAATACCAGCTTAACCAAAGCATCTCCTCCTCTGAATGAAATCCTGTGTCTTGTGTAAAGAACATTAAATGTAATTTACAGTAGATCACTGGTAAAAGCATGATGACAAAACAAGGAGCCAAGAGGATAGTAGAATTATTGGCTTTGTGCATATTTTTATGCCCCTTCAAAGTCAAATCAAACCTGCATGTCATTGAAATTCAGAGCAAGTGTCCTTGATTCAAGGATAGATTGTCTGGTAAGAGCGGCAACCTCAGTCTTTGTATTGGCAGAAAATGAAATGGAATCTATTTTAACCAGAAAGAATCAGTGAAAATCAACAGCTTATGACTGAGAACTAAAGACAGCAGGGAGAAGTTCAAATCTGAGCCATTCTGAGGCTCGTCAGAGGCGGATGAGAGGTAGCCTGGAGGTGAGGGGGAATGGGTAGTCCCCAGAGACAACTGAATTCAGGCAGCAGCTGTCACGCAGGTGGAGGAGGAATTATCTAAGCGAAGAGATTTGATGCCTTATCAAGGAAAAAAGAGCACGGAAGGGAAATCCTTAAAATTAACAAAATAGAAAAGGCAAAGGAACAGCATGGCAGAAGTATGCATTGGCAAGATGAACCCAGAGCACTTGCAGATCTGGGAAGGGGAAATGAAACTATGGATAAAATATGAAATCACAGTTTTCGTCTGACATCAACACAAAATTAATCTGGCTAAAACTCCTGGTAGAGGCTTCCTAGTAGGAAGAGGAGCAACCACAATCAGGTAACCTATGTCCACCAGAACAGGAAGAATGCTCTGATGGCGCTGGGTTGTGTACTTTGAATACCAGGATAGTGGCACATGGGCATCAGGAAATGGTATTGTCCAAGACATATAACCCATAGCAGCCCAACCCTAAGAAGAACCCACAGCAGAGAAGGAATGATCAAAGTCAGTGCTATGCAATACCACTCTATGTTTTATCTTGTGTTGCTGTATGATCTCCAGAAACAGGAAGAATATTTCTGCACACCAATAATTAATGATGTTTGTTTTATCATTAATGATGTAGGACCATAGTTTCTAAAATTATGTTGACATTTAAGTCTTTTCTAAATTGAAGGTCTTATGAAGGGATTTGGCTGTCTAGATACCTTTAAAAAATCTGTTATTTCAGCTAAAAATTTGTTGAAGTTGATAAGCCTGTTTCCACTTACTGAAGCTAACTTCGAATTGGGCCTAAGTTAATCTGTTTGATTATCTGTTTTGGCAACTTTATCATCCAGAACTTCTTTTTTATGTCAAGTTGCAAAATCAGTATTTTATTCTATTCAGCGCTGAAGGTAATTTGATGACAGATAGCACCACTGTTTCAGAACTGACATGTACCTACTCCTCCTTCAAAGAGAAGCATCTATGTCAACTCTGCAAAGTTGCTAGGACAACATAAGAGAACTTGCAAATTCCTCTGCTCCTCGAGGAGCCGCATTTTTCTTGCTGTGGCATTAATTACATTACTCTATATTTATCACAGTTCAGGAGAAAAGTGACAACTAAGCTATGATACTTCTGTGGAGAACTGCCATTTTTCTTAGAAACAACATGAAGTTGGGGCCACATAATCAAAATGAAGTGGAGACCCTTGCCACACTGTGCTATCAATTATATCTTAGATAAAGAGATTTTTCCATCAGTGTCCAATTTAGGAATTAATGGCGCTTTTGCTTTAGAAGTATGAGGAGAAGTTTTGGCAACCAGAGTTTGGTTTTAAACAAAGTACAAGAATCAGAAGTAAAGGGTTACCTAAATTTTGTGCTTGTGCAGGGAAATGTAGGATAAGGTCCTACTGCCAGGGATATTTGGAAATGTTCTTCAAACTTCTTATTCTTTTATCACAAAGTGTCAATTCATCACAACTGTGGGAAATTCCTCAAGAAAACCTTTTCCAACTTGAAAAATATATATACCTTTTCATGATTGAGAAAAAGATCCTGTTTCATTTACTTGATTTCCAAAATCAGCTCTGATTTATTTTATTTTTTTGCAAAAGAATGATTTGTTTCACCTCAGGCATCTTTACGATGACATTTTGAGTAGACCAAATATGAAATATTCGGAATGTCTCAAAAGAGGTTTCAGGGGATTAGTTGGAGAAAATGTCTAGACTCTCAACTTTCTGCCCAATGTGGAAAGGTGGAAAAAAATGTCCTAAGGGTCAGTAAATTCACTTCTTGGACAACCTTGGCCCTCTGACTGTAGGCAGCCCTATCTGAGCTAAGGAATCACAGTGTCATGTTGCTGAACATTACCTGTAAGGTACGCACAGGTAGAGCTCTGTAATACATAGAAGGTTATATATGCACCTGTTTACTCTCTGGAGCAGCATAGCAAAGAAGCAATCTTCAGAGCTGTTGTGACAGTAGCAGAGTGCCTTAATTTATTGCTGGGCTGGGCTGGCAGATAACTCCCTCTTCACAGGGAGCAAGAAGAAAGCAGGGAAGGATGTGTATTCACATGCTTCCAGAGCGAATCTTCTAAAACCTGAAGCATTACAGCAATTAAACTAATTTCTGTCCTGTTTGATCATAATTTATATAGCTGTGAAAAGAATGAAAAGTAACATTACTTTAACCTGAAGCATTGATAATCCAATACTGAAAATAAGAAAGGACACAAGCAGCAGTATTGGAGTCAGAACAAGCTATTTTTTTTCTCAGAATCTTGCTCCATTTTCTCTATGCTGCTTATTAGCACTGAATATGTTTTAAGGGCTATCATAGTATCCATGTGCACTATTACTTTTTGAATGTTTGATCTTATTTAATTGCTGTCAGGTGATATTATAGCTAGAGTTCCTTCAGTGCTAATTGTGTAGAGGGAGACGATAGGAGATCACAAATATCTAGAAAGGCCAAATAGACCTACGATCCATGAAATATTAGTACAGCTTTGTGAACAGATACCAGTTTACCTTTTTGGACTACTTCATTGTTAAATGGAGTCGAGTTACTATGTTATGTTTACCTCGTTAACAACAGGAGAGAAAGCGCTATGCAAATAGGCTTCTGCACTGGGACAGTTCTATGGAAATAGGAGTAAAGTGGTCTTTGTCTCTAATTTACTTTGAGACAAAATTGATTTTGTTTATTTTCTCAACTTCCATTATAAAGTCTGATGATGACACAAATTGTACATGAATAGTAAATGTCACAAATCTGAAATGGTATTTTGGGGTCATGTTGTACAGTTTAATACAGATATTTGAAACTAGTTTTATTTTGTGGTCTTAGTTTCACCTTTCCAATCTGTGACACAAGACAGAGGCCCTTCAAAGTCCACTTCAAACTAAGGAAGTTTCGCGCTGCTTAGTTTAGCATCTGAGTATCATAGGCTTTGAAGGAAGACCCACCAACCATAAATGACATTGGATTCACTAAATAAATGTGCTTTCAATATTTACAAAGTTTCTGTCCTTAAATTCTTTGAACATATGTGCTGGTAGATTTAATGTATTACTCTTTAGAAGCTTTGGATATTCTTATGTCGTGAAATTATTTCAGCAGATGGTTGATGTATGACCCAAAAATTTCAGTGGATGTCAGCAAAGATGTGCTAGATTAGGTTTATCCTTGGTTAAACCCACTGCCTCAGCTCTTGCCAGGTAAGAAATGGGCCTTTGTAATCTACTTGATTGTGGTGTTCCTATCAACAATTTATGTACATCTGGTATTCCTGTGTAGTACCACAAATAATTTTGATCAGTGATATATTGCAAATAGATTCATTTTTTTTCACTGCAAGCTATTATTTTATGTGTTCCACTTCAAAGACATGTACTTCCATCCTGCATTTTTTACAAAGAAAAAGGAAAGCTGCCACGTTAATGGTGTTGGCAGATAATGTGAAATTTGAAAGAGTTGTGAGAGAGATGGAGAAATATGTCAAACAGGAGAATGAGAGCAATTCAGAATACCTGCAGAAGAGGGCCAATAATTAATTCTACATAGTGGAATGCGAAAAGAAAAATATATAGGCCAAACAATGTAAAACTCAGAGGTAGGAGGAAATTTTACGCTAAACACTGAATGGCAAAGGAACAAGTTTAGTTATTTTCTCATTAGATTCCTAAAATGATTTTTATATCAGTACTCATGCAACTCCAAACCAATAGAGAACTTGTCCTTATAATACGTTGTGTTATAATACCATGGTGTTGTGTTATGGATTTTACAGCTGAGAAGCTGGCATACTTGTAGATGTATTCTTCAGAGAGTAGAGCATTCTCCAGAGAAGCAATTTTCTGGCTTAGACCAGACAAGCTGTTCCAAGAGACATTCATCAAGTGAAGCCATGGTACTTCTTCCAGACTGAAGCACATAAAGGTCCTCTCTGGCACATCAGGAAAAGAAGACATGTTCTTTTAGTCCTGATACGAATTTTAACCATAAAACTGTTCAGCCTCTCTAAAAAAAACTGGAGTAGACAGTGAATTATGGGAAGAAAGGTCTTTTTATTTGTCTCCAGTATTATGACATGAGGATATTTAACCTTGGATTGTGAAGATCTGCATCCTTTTACTCTGACTTTTTTTGGGGATCAGAAAAATTTTGTTTTCAATTCTGGACATCACAATACCAAAAGCAAGCAGACTGTTTTTCAGTAACAAAAAAAAACCCAAAAAAGTCAGGAATTCGCAGAAGAGATGAAAAGTAATTATGCTAAGAAGATTTTGTGATACTTAGCACCTAAATTACAGGTACAGTTTTCAAAATTGCTAAACACCCAACATCTCCTATTCATAAGCCTAATGTAATGGCAGTTTATATGCATCTAATAACATGATATCACTATTGTTACTCAGTTTCAGAAAAAGGATTGCCACAGACTTCAAGACAGCCAAGATTTCAGCTGCACAGTTAGCAGGAAAAGGCATTTACCCAAGGAGGAGGCACCAGCTGTCTGACTGGAACACTTTTTGGGTACATGGGTGACCTGATCTGGTATATCCAGTTTGGGGCAGAAACTTGAACTAAAATCTGCTTTGTTCAGGAGATGAGATGACTGAATAATTTTCTATTCTGTATTAAAAGTGTACAGTTACTTTAAAATGTGTTTTACCTCTGAGGAATGAGAAAGTTCTTATTTCCCGCACAAAAAAGTAAATATGATTTGCCCTATTTTAGATCTACTTTTAAGAAGACGGACAAGAGAGTGGCTAAAACTTTTTTTTTTAAAAAAGAAAGCTCACTACTGATTAGTTTTCTTTCCTGCTTTCATCTTCTTGCTGTGAACACTTTGTCACTGCAGAGGACAGAATCTACTACTATATCTGACATGCCATGCCCTCCCTTGCTTCTTCCCCTTTCCCTGCAGTGTTTACATTAGAGATGAGCAAGGGCATTGAGCTCAACTTCAGCTGATGGATTAGGACCAGACTATCAGAAGGAATCCCTCATAGTGATAGGCAGAACAACTTGTGAAACAAGGGCAGCTTTGGGCTATAAGGATCTGCTCAGGAACACAAATTGCACTATCCTAGAAATAGCCCAGAACTGCTCTGTAACATCTCTCCCTTCTCCAGAAGGTGGTCCCTCACCTTCCAAAACCTCCCTCAGCAGGGATAGTCCCAGGCAGTGCTTCTACAAGCAGTACTTGCATTTTGCAAGGAGAGTGTTTATCATGTTTGCTTTTTTCTGTCAACGTTTAATAATTTTTTGTTGCTTTAAGGAAAGGCGAAGCAGCAGGGTAAAAATTTTCAACAGTTGGCAACCTCACAGATGAGAAGGTGCTGCCTTTTCTCACTCAGAGATTTGTTGAAAGCTTCATACTCTTTTGCTGCTTTAATTTCACCCTGTTGGCATGTTCCCAGTGAACCTGTTTTTCCCATATGTGAATATTCTTTTTTCTAAACCAAGGTAACACTGTTGGAAAATGTCCCTAAAACGCTCATTTCTTTTTCTGTTGTGATCACTTGTACTTGTTCTATTTATCAAACATATTTTTATGTGCAGTCCCTCAAAAGGCCAGCATAAAAGCATCACGTTATTGGACCGCTTTGTTCTTGTGTGTAAATAGGTCATCAAGGATCTTTCTTTGCATCTAGGGCAAATGGTAAGTGTAATTCACATCTCTGGTCTTACCAAGGCATCAAGATAATAGATGTATTCACAGATTCTTGAGATGAATTTATCACCTGTTCTTGTGCATAACTGGGCTATTGCCAGGTGATGGATATGCATCACAGTGTACGATCTGCTTATTTATATGAATAAAGAGAAAAAGAATTGAAGTTTATTCCATTGTACCTAGAATGAAGGAAGACACAGAGAAACTAAAGATGTTTTTGCCACAGATATTTCTTTTCGCAGGACTGAACTTCTAGATCGCCTGTTGCTAGGCAAAGAGGTTCTGGCACAGTGTAGAATACCCAAAGAAAGACAAACTGGCTATGCCCTTTCTAGGAAACAAGTGTGCCAGGGCCTGCATTGTAGCTTTGATAGCAAATGACATGACACTTTGCGTCTGGCTTTTTCCTCTCCCCAGAGTGGCCTCATCTATTTCCCAGCCTGGACATTGTCTGGGAGATTAGTCGTTAGTGTAAGACAAAGCTGTACTAGAGAAGCCAACAATTCAGCAGTATGGATTATGATGGCACCTTTGGTCTGTCTTTGAATTATATTTTATTATTATAGGTGTAGCCTCAAAACCAGCTGAATTAACTTAGTCCAGATGGAGTGCTGTTTAAAAGCACTTAAGACATCTGGGCAGAAGCCAATAGATTAATTTACATTTTAGTGTGGCCAAAGTCCTGCTTAAGTTCTTTTGATTAAGTCTTGTTTTTCCTTCTAGAAGGAGAAAATGAAAGGCCTCTTAGAATAGCTGTTAAGCCTCCACTTGGAGAACTTCCCAGAAGGAAGCCTGGGTCTAGCTTCTTCCTGGACAGGCTGATTTGAAAGAAAGATCTGAATCAACATCTGCTTCCACTTTGGAGGAAGGAGATGAAGAGTTCTTTCTCTGAAGGTCATGTTTTAGAGCTATTCTACTTTGTATTAAACAATTATCCACAGAGCCAGAGAAGGTGAGAGAATAGGACAACAGTCAGGTATATTCAGAAGCAGAGTGGTGAGCCTACTTCATGGGATCTGCAGCTGAGACATGATGACTGATCCTCTGTATGTTTGTAGTCATTTACGATAAATAACGAATCAATAATAAAGCTGATTTATGCTCCTTCTTCTGCTGAAGTACGTTTCTAAAAGATGTGAATTTGGCAGCTTACAATTAGGTGATTGTGTAACTGACTGTCAGCATGAGCCTTTGTCTCTTCTTCGATAGAAATGGATGCAGGAAATGGAACCATTACTGAAGCTGTGTCCTCTTTGTACTGATGACTTTTGATTTGGAGTTTGTTTTGCTGAGTCACTGTGCACATTTATTTAAATTCTTATACAGAGAAATATATATATATGTTATATATAGATTATAGTGAAATAGATTTTCTGACTCTTTCTGACTCTGCACATTAACCAAAACTTCTAAGAAGATTCTGTCTTTAATTTCATTTAAACATCTTTTATAGATGCTTTGCATATGAAAATAAGAAGTTTGAGATATGTATTTTCTTTTTCTGTCATTAATTCTGTTTGACACATAAAGACTGTAGAGTAATTAACATATTGATTTAGAGTAAATATAAATTAACCTCATAATTTCTTAGGTGAAAGCTTGGGGAATAAAAGCTTGATAATAGTGCTAGAAAAATGTTCTGATTTTCCATGGATATAAATTTTATGGTCAAGGAATGGGAGTGTGAAGGAGGGTTATACATCAAACACTGACATTCTCTTTCATCTAGCAGGTTTCATCTTTCTAGCTTTCAACATCAAGAGCTAAAGACAGACCCTAATGACTGCGATTAAGACAGGCCCTCTTACATCAAGGCTGAAAGTTGTGCCTGGTTATTTGAAGGGGAATAATGAAAACCACATAACTGTATTTTATATTTTACTTGGCTAGAGTTCTCCTTACATTAACCAACATACTGCAGAAAAGTTATGGGGTAATGAAATTTTATATGAGGGCTTTTTAACATAAAACGAGTGTAAATTACTGAAAATTTATGGGTCATTTATTCAACTACCGTAGTGTTATGCTGGCCAGATCAAACATTTGGCTAGTGGACTAGGACTTAAATATTTTTTTTTAGAGGACAAAAGAAATCAATATGAAATAATGTTGTTCTCAGGGTTGTAGTCAGCATGACCTCTGTCTGTTGTAGATTCTTCTGTTGAGCTATAAAAGAATCATGAGGCTAAGTTCTGAGTATACAGAAAATCTGTTTGCTTCAGTGGAACAAAGAAGGAGCAGTAATTATTTTTCCCAATGTATTCATGTACCTCTTGTTAATTAAAATAAGACTTAAAGGGGCCTATACCTGAGAAAGTAAGCCATAAAGTCTAGTGTCTAAGTGGTACATAAAACATCTCACTCATAGCTGCAGTTAAGGTGGGATTCACTGGGGAAAAAATGCTCAACTTTGCCCATTAGTGACTTCCAGGATCTAAGTTTCTCTTTCCAAGATGTAAGTCTGAGAATGTAACAGTGTTAATTAGTAGATCCTTTGATCAGAATTTAAGAGGGACAAATTGAATGTCACACTGAAGAACTGTCTAGCTCAGGCTGTGATAGCTCAGCTCTGTAAGTGGAATAGGCAAGATAGAAAGGGCGATGGGGTGGCTCTCTATGTTAGAGAGTGTTTTGAATGCATGGAAGTTAACAAGTGTGATGGACCAGTCGAATGTTTGTGGGTAAAGTTGAGGAAGGCCAATGAGGTAGATGTCCTGCTGGGGGTCTGTTATAGACCACCCAACCAGGACGAAGAGGTTGATGAATTATTCTATAGACAACTCGCAGAAGCCACAAATCACAAGACCTTGTTCTTGT